>JAFREE010000090.1:0-100209 GCA_019400425.1 Hymenochaete sp. R1 | reverse complement strand
TTCCTTTTTGGGACGATCGACACTTAGCCGATATGTCCCTTGTTCCCCGGCCTTATTCCCGATTGTCATGGGTCCTGGACTGAGGGGAAGGAGATGAGCACGTGCTTTCGCGCAGCTGTCTTCCGAAAGCCGACTGACGATCCTCTTCCTCTTCTTGCGCACTGCTCCTCTCCTGGTTGCGGTCCTCTTCGTTCTAATCATCATCGATACCGACGTATTTCGGAACGGAGCGAAAAGCTAGAGCATGGCGGCGAAAGGCAAAGCAAGGTGAGCATGATGGCTCGATGCCGACAAAGAAAGAACAAACCGTCAACATTTGTCCAGAACCATGATCGTTCGTCTGGTGTCCACGGCGCAAACCGGTTACTTCTACACAACCCAGCGTGTAAGAACGGCAGGGCGACTATCCATGGTCAAATATGATCCCAGAGGTGAGCATTTTAGTGGAAATACATTTTGTAAATCGTTATTAACGAGCGCGAGTTAGTCAAATCGAGGGTACTCTTTGTGGAAAGCAAGAAAAAGAAGTAGAGTGCCATGTGTCGTTGGGATCCTTTTTTCATTCACCCACGGGGCTGCTCGGAGGATTTTCAAATGGTGTTGCTCTGAACAGTACTCGACCGAAGCCGCGGTGTGGTAATTGCACAGCTATGTATCATATGCATGTTACGGAAGCATCGGTCTACCAAAGCTCTGGATCATATTACCTAGATATAAGTGTCAATCTAAAGTTTCTTACTTTTCCAGCTCGGAAGTTTCAATGTAACTCTTGACCTTCGCCTTTAACCCACACTATAGACTGTTCAGGAAAGCAGGAAAGCAAAATCTATGTTTTGAGAAGAGCAGATAGAGAATGCGAATGCCTATGCTACATTGCAAGTCATGAAGTAAGGGAGATCAATATAAGTGTCGGTAGAAGAAGGAAAATTCCATCTATTTTATTCTCAGATCATAGACGCAAAGGCGCCTCAACGACTTATTGTGGAATAGGCTTTTCGATGGTCTCCTTGGCCTGTTCAATTGCTGGTACTGAGGATACAGCTAGAGCTTTCTGTGCTTGGGTGTTTGCATAGCTTAGGTATGTGTCTAAGGTAGGGAAGGTTTCGTTAAGCTCAATTTGAGGTAAGAGGTAAGAGATAGCCTTACTCCAGAAAAGAGACACCACACCAACAAATACAAACCGCATGTGCGTCGGGACGAGTGCGAAGTTAATTATTTGTGCTGGGATGAAGACACCCCAGTTACGGAGCAAAGTCGGAACGTAAGCCTAATGGTGAATTAGACTTCTGGTCAAAGACGGGTCATACTTTGTTCTAGGACGTACATTCTCGACGCGCTTCTTGGCCTCACTAACACCCTTTCCTTCAAGGAAAGTCATTGACGAGTAGAAGAACACGACCGCCACTTCATACAGAACGCAAGAGCAAGATTTCATTAGACCTGAACATCGCCTCGAGAGAAATCAAAGAAAAAACGCACCTGGAGTTAGCACGGCTTGATCAAGCCAAACGCGGTACGCGACCGCCCGAGCAGGGGTTGCGAACTTGAGCTTGTTCAGCGCCGCGTACCATTTCGTCATGATAGGGCCAAAGAGGGCGCCGCCGTAGAATGCGATGCGAGCTGTACGAGCAAACTATCTCCCGGCATTTTTTGTACGGGCACATCGAAGTATAGTGAGCGAGAAGATTCTAAGAGAAAGAGAGGGTAGCTCACGTCGTGGTTCTTCCCTTGCTTCTCGATTGCTTGCTGAGCGATGACATCCCCAGCACCAAAGAGTACACCAGCGGTTGCACACTGCGTTACCATAGGTCTCCGCTGGAGCAGAGCACTGTACCGTACCGTACAATTTTTTTTATTGAAAAAAAAAGCCAATGCTGTCAACTCGTATCTTCTCAAAAGGAGGATCCATCCACATACTTGTAAGCCTTTAAGAGGTTAGCCATTTTCGTCTTCGGTCTGGTTTGGAATGAATGCTTTGGTTGCTTCCGCCGTCTTTAACTCGCCGCTGACCGTTGAGTAGAAGAGGAAAGAGGATCAGTCAACGAAACGAAAGACAGCGTTGGGGAGCCTAAAAAGAAGGGAGCTCCCCCCATTCTCCATCGCCTCTTCGCGTGTGAACCCGACCCTGAGCATCGGAGCGGAGCTTGGGATCCGCGCATACAGTGATACACCGACACTCGTTCGACGGCCATCATTAGCCATAACTCTTTTTTAGGGATTGATTGATTCGAGAGCAATGTCGCTCGAGGCTCGTATCCAGACCGCGACGAGCACGTACCAGAAGCTGCAAAATGAGTTGAGTGTATGTGTCGAGGCGCGTCAGAAGCTCGACACGCAGCTGACGGAAACGAGTGTGGTGAAGAAAGTACGTTCGTCTACAACTCGAATTTGAGTATAATCAATCATAAATTGTTCCAGGAATTTGAGACGTTGAAGGCAGAGAACACAGTGTACAAACTGATCGGGCCGGTGCTCGTCCAGCAAGACCAGATCGAAGCAAAAGCCAACGTGGAGAAACGGCTGGAATTCATTCGAAGTGAATTGTGAGTAGTCTACGTTCGTGTCTTCCCTTTGTCCCTTTTTCACACCAAAGATCGCACTTTTTCCCATAGGAGAAGATTAGATGCTCAAATAAAAGATATCGACGAGAAATCGACTAAAATCAGGCAAGAGGTATATGTGTCTCCCACATAGTTTTGTTCAGGTCTAAATAATTCCTTTTCATCCATAGATCGTACAGATACAGACGGAGCACCAAGCTTCTTTGCAACAAAAAGGAGGCGGAACGGCAGCTTCGGTAGCTGTATCTTAGGTTGCAAGTCTGTAGCATGACTTTGATACGTCGTTCGCTACCCATGCCGGACAATGATTGAGACGCTCGTAGCGCACTTGTAGCAAGCCCCGGAAACCGAATGCAAATGCCTATATACATATGTACAATATTCCGATGGCAGATGGATGCGAATTATAGGACGCTCGGTGCCTTGGATTTGGCGCTCGGCCTTCCATCTAGCGTGGCTTACTACCCCTGACCCATCCTACTGCTCGTGGTTCCCTAATCCTCTTTGGTTCTCCAGCTTTGAGCCCTGCGTGACTCGAGCGTCTCCCCCGTGAAGGAGGAGCATCTTGATCATTTTCCAGACCCTCCGTTTCTCTCTGTCTTCCTTCCTTTTCTTTGGTTCCCTCCGCTCCTTCCGTATGCTTGCCCCCTTCAGCATTCCTACTCTGTGCACCATGGTCCCGCCTTCCGTGCCCCCGTGCACTTCTAAGACGATGCTCAGGTAGTAATAAGCAATCAAGTGGGCTAAGTTCTTTTCTACGCGTAGACCGTCTCGGTGACGCTTCGTTTTGTTCTCGATCTTGGGCATGAGAAGAGGATCGATTCCCTGTAAGAAAAAGAAAGAAAGGAGGATTGTTAGGAAGCAAGGGAATAAAAGTGATCCACCATAATCAATATGAGGTACTTACCGGGGCCTTTCTTTTTCTCCTTCGCTCTGTTCCTATGTCCCGACTTCTTGTCATTTAATTTGGACGGTTCATCTGTATCATAATCTGTCTTGTTCTCTTCTTCACTGCCCCCTTCCTCTTCTATAGCCTTCTTCGTATTTACTTTGCTCCCATCGGGCATACCGAACATGACAGTCTTTTGTCGAGGCTTGTCCTCTTCGTCAGAGGCAGTGGCTTTGACTTTCAAAATACCCTTAGGCTGCACCGTCGATACCGAAGGCTTCGCCCGAGTTGCCCTTTCACCGACTGGCTCTGGCGATGAGGACAGGCGTTCATTTTCATGATCTAAGCCATCAAGGGGCTTCTCCAAATCATGCGAATGGGCTGTTTCTTCATTGTGACTAAAAGATTTCACACCATCCGATTCAGCATTTTGGGGCGATTCTGTAGAGGACACGGTATTTCGGATCGTGGTTGCGCATGTTGCAGCGTTTGCCTGAGGATGAGGGGGTTTTTGGCGTTCGGTGAGATCCTCTATTGCACTACCAGAAGCACTGTCACCAGTACACGTTGGCTGGAGTGGTTGGTCTGACGTCGTATCCTTTGTCAACACTTTGGGAGACGTAGTAGGCGAGACTTTCGAATCTTCAGAATCCTTTTGTTTAGAATCCCGTGTGCTGTTGTCCACGAAGTACTATGTAGAGTGCCAGGTTAGTGACTACACCTGCATCGCGTAGGGTCAAGGATGAAAGTGTAGAACCTACTGATCTAGGATCTTCTAGCAATTGATTTGCGGTCGGTCTGGTTGGGATTCCATCTTCATCCTCAAAGGTAGGAGCGATCATCCACTTTAAGGTTTTTTGGAGGGCTATACTCAAGTTACTCGTCGACTAGAACCAAATCCTAGAAAACTACGGACCTTTAGGAAATTTTTGTAATCGACTCATTTTATCCCACTTTGGGCCTTCATGCATTAGAATTCGGAGGCGCCTGTGTTGCTCTTTCCGCACGATCCTCTCTATCCCTTTTTTGTCTCCTATTTTTCCCCCGGATGAAGTGTATTCAAGTTTAGGTTTTAAGATGTCATATCGAATGAGTTAAAGACAAGAGTCATTTGAAAAAAACACGCACTCCTGTTAAAAACTCCTTCTAAGTCGTATTCCCTATATCTTCGTCTCAGATGAACATGATTCTTGTTGGCCAGTTCGCCCTTCACGCTTTCATGGTCTTCAAGTCTCCAGGGGTAGCATCCCCCAGTGAAAAAATTGAAAAAAGTAACCCTAAGCATGCAATAAAGCCACGGACTAACAATCAGAAACAGGAGCGGATAAATGTGTAACGGACGGGCACTGGTAGACGCACCCAGCTGCGAAAATCTCTGACGTATATCCGACTTGGTAGTCCCAATTTTCAGGCGCCATAAACAGAACTGAACCATTCCAACCATCGAGTTTAAGCATGTTCTGACCCTCATCAAGCTCCAGTGCACTGCAAATAAGATGTTTTTAGAGGGTGAAGTAGTTGCTGACATCTATGCAAAGTTGAACGATGATTTAGAACTCACAAACCGAAATCGGCTATCTTTACGACATCATGCTTATCAATCAGCAGATTAGCTGGTCTTGGTTGTGCGGATGTTCATGTGGTATTTGAAAGGCACATTAAAGTACAGAGAGTATGTGCATTGAGATCGCCTTAAAGAAAAGGAATGTCAACAAAAACTTACTTTATGTCCCTGTGAACAATGAACTTTTCCGAATGAAGAAAGCGCAAACCACGCAAGACGTGTCTGGAAGCCGTATAAAAGATTGTAAAAGCTGAACACTACTGACACTTGAGTCTGAAAAATAGTATGTAGCTTACATGGCATATCTTCGAAGTCGCCTTTCGGCGACGTTGGGCGGTTTTTTCCCCAATCTCTTGATGATCGCTCTTAGGTCCCCCTTGCAAAGCTCAAACACCATGCCCGGGTGGCCAGTCCCCGTTGTATCAGGGATACTTCCCAAAAACGCCACCTTGATTTACCATCATCGCCAAAAACGAAGAATCACCTTGAATTTCAGAATGTGACAGTCATTTTATAAGTAAAGAAGACATACAACATTTCGATTACAGAAGCCCTGCAACTTCTTTTCGAGCACCCAGCATTCATTGTCGTGCATTTTTGTCACGCGACTGTCCGCATCCTTCAGGACTATCTTGACAGCTACCCATCTGAAGGCGGATTGTTTGTCGTTGTCAACTCGTACGACTTTCTGGATGCAAGAAGCAAGTATAATGTCGAAGTTTTAGATAATATACCAAAGATGAGAACAATAACGCACTGTGACGGTTCCATAGCTACCGCTCCCTATGGATTTATACCAACCATATGTGTGATTTCCATGCTTCTCCACCCGCCTCGCTCCCTTCAATGCCTCTTGAGCTTCAGATAGAGAGTCGCCATCCGACATGGCCTTCCAGTGTTAGATCGATCAGTAGAGATAAAAGGCGAGCATAGAACGAAGAGAGCAATGAAGCGTTATGGGGTACGCTTTGCTTTTCATACCCATACCAAGCGTCGTAGGTCAATAATGGGGCTCGCAAGGCATTGACAGCACTTTGCCTGCAAAGTACTCACCCTCTTACATTTAGAGCCAGGGCTTCGTTTCAGAGACTCGCCGGACCTGCGTCATGAAACACAGACGCACGATGATTGTTCGTTTCGAGAGTCCATAAGGATCTGATTAGAGCGAGCGAGTATACTGTACATGATTCATAGTCTTCAATATGATTGAAAACAAAACGGGGGTGAACGCGGAAAGCATTGTATAATGCCACCGCCTATGCAGGAAGGGTATTTGGCTGCAATTGACCCAGTACTTTCGAATCCCCAGCTTCTCTCCGATGCCGCTCTACACGTTCCGCTTCCGGACTGCGAAGAATTTTGAACAGCTGGAACCGTTTGCGAGCCGAAATTGGAGGACAATTCTGTATGGTCACTTCATCTGACATCTGCAACGCTGTAAAATGCACAACCTATCGTCAATACTTACTTGAAAAGAGACTATGAGAAAAAACGGAAACGTACCATTCTGCGGGTCGTGCGTTAAGTATTTCTTTGAACGCTCGAAGCGCTTTTTGGTCCGAGGATGGACGTACCATCGCGAGACGGTGACCGTGGCGGTTTTATTCATGAATCCGACTTTTGTCACGATGCCTTGTAGGACTAGAGGCGGCATTTTGGTGCGCGGTGATTGCTCGACGACGACGAGAAAGGTCTGAAGGTGTAACGATGAGCAAGAGCAAGCTTAAGAGCAAGAGCAAGAAAGCACGGCAACGGCGACGCACGCGTGTTATTCCCACGATCACATTCTTAATGGGTCATCCTCAGCTCAGCTCATCTTTCACTCTCACAGCGACCACGACACGCACCAAGCTCGGACGGCAACAGACTAAGAACGATATTTAATAGCAATGGATAACTCCCCGACTTCCTTATTCGATTCTTACCAGCAAGATTTCGAGCAGGTCATCGCGAGTGTTCGCGAGAAGCTCAGCTCCGATGGACCCAACGTGCGTGGCGAAGAGCGCAAGGCCGCTCTCCGAAGAGTCGAGATGGAGCTGGACGAAGCAGATGAGATGGTGCGCATTCATCCATTATCTCTTCGTGCCATGCATTAATTGAAATCTGACTAGGTCTCTCAAATGGAAATCGAGCTCCAAGGCATGCCTCAGAGCATCAAATCCTCTTACGCAGCCCGGCATAAAGAGTCAAAGTCCGCGCTTTCCTCAGCCAAGGCCCAGGCTCGCTCAATGCATGCAGCGGCATCGCGCGCGGCTCTCCTCTCGGACACCGGTGGGTCGCCATTCCGGGACTCGACAGACGACGAGGGTACAGTGGGAATGTCCGACGATCGCGCGCGTCTGCTGAGAGGGACGTCCATGCTCGAAAGTGGCTCCAGGCGCTTGCAAGACGCACAGCGAGTGGCATTGGAGACAGAAGAACAGGGCTCGGATATCCTTAGGGACTTACGGAGACAGCGGGAACAGATTGAGAACTCGAGAGACACGGTACGTTCGTATTCTGTGCTTTGGGTGACCCTGTTAACGCATGTTGGAACAGCTCGGAAGGGCGGATATCGCAATTAATCGTGCATCTGGTACGCTAAAGTCGATGATCAGAAGGTATGGTAACCCAGCCAGACTTTTTCAAAGTGCCGTCTAAATTGTGTTTTCTACTGCAGAATGTACCAGCAACGAGTCGTAACGGCTGCCATCATCGTCGTTCTGATTGTTCTAATCGCAGTCATTCTATGGGAAAAGCTCTCTTGATTATACTTCAATGTTGTGGATACCCTATTCGTATTGGATGCCGACCCCTATTCACGGTCCTTTTTCTCTGTTGGGTTGACTCTGGACTTTGTAACAATATTCGGTTAACGTTCCCTCCCCCTCCCCCTCTTCTCTTCTTTCCTTCCTCTTCATCCGTATTTCAATACTTTCGCCTTAAATACACAATGCAAATTTAATTGATTTGATCGGACTTTGTAGATACATTTTATGCCCTCCGCGGTATACAGCAGTGATTTCAACGATCATGATACAACAGCTTTCGTCGGTATCGATGAACAATCTATGATGGTACGCATCTAATTCCAAGAGAAGTAATAAAAAAAACACCAAAAACCAAGCAGGGACAACAAATATGCAAGAATCCGTCATTTATCAACATACGCCATCTTCAGAAGATAAGAGAAAGAGAATACGCAATCAGGATAGTCATAGTCACAACCATCAAAGCATACTGAGGGATGAGGAACGCCGATATCGTTTCCGCGCTCCCGGTACCCGAATAAACTTGCGTCAAGAACACCTGTGTCGTTGCCGTGGGTATACAAGACAAGAATCTATCACACACACCCATCCATCCAAACTTACGTGAGCGCACGAAAAAAAAGGAAAAAGGAAGTTCAAGACGACAGCAAAAAAAGCAACGTACATGCAAACAAACCGCAGCACCGCGTCGTCTGCCCTGATGAGTCCCGCATGGACAAGACCTTCCTCGATTAGGATGCCTAGTATGGGCATTACGATCATCTTTCCGATAGCGAGGGAGCTTATGGCTCCGATGGGGAGACTGCGCCATTGGTCGCGCGGAACGTTGAGTCGAGCGAGGGCGGAGCCGAGGCTGATGAGACCCATCGGAACGGATGCGGCTCCGATGAAACTGTGTGTTGATGAAGGAAAGGCGGGGTGTAAGCGCGACTCTGGCAGCCTTTTTTGCCAAAAGAGCCTGACTGAGCTTAAGGAGTGCAGACGTACCTGGCAGTGTCGAGTATGAAAGCCAGTGGCGGTTGTCCATCTGGCGCGTTTGGGATAGATGAGTTTTCGACGGGGGTGAAGAGTGATTTGAGCGGCGTGATGAGTGCACATGGGAAAGCGGAAAATATGGCGATGGATTGCGGGGTGAGGAAGGTAAGCAAGACTGCGCGACATTTCTTAAGGGTTCGCCGTGATTTTAAGTGTGAGGGTGAGGTACTGGAAGATACGGACTTGTCGATGCTTTCCGGAAGGGCCGGTTTGGCGTGGGCGACCTTCAAACGAGATGGTGAGGAGGGGACGGTTGGAGACGGTAGTTTGCGGTCTTCGCTATCGATGTGAGTGACTGACGCCGCGGGAGAGGCGACACAAGAGGGGCCAGCTTCGGTTTGGATGGGCGAACAAAGACGAGATGTTGTGTTCTCGGTGGGAACAACGGTCGTGTCTTCGCCGATGAACGAAACGTGCTTTGACACTCCCAACTTTTCGCATTTCTGGATTGCGACGCTCGTGGACTCTGCCTCCAATTCCTCCAAGTCTGCAGATTCAGCTCCAACTCCTGTCGGTGACTCGCGCTCCTTCTTTGCATCCTTCGCACTCGCCTTTTCGAGGTCATTAACCTCCCCTTCTGGATTCCATTTCCGCGTCATCCTACGCGCGACTGATACGTTCCGGATCCACTTTTGCACAGATTCTTTCGTTTTCTCCGGGACTGGTTTTCGGAGCTCGTTGTCTTCGACTTCTGGACCGACGTAGTCCGCTTGGATCAGCCGGTATCCGCCCAGAGGAAACAATGACACCTGCGAGTCATGAGTAAACGATCGCTTGACTGAGCTATTTGATAAAAGATTACTCACAAAAAAAACCAGAAGGAAAGCTGCAACATAAGCGACGGCGAGAGTCTGGTCTGTCGACGGGTTGAATGGTGCATTGCCCGTGATGCTCATTATGACAGACGTAGCTACACTCACACCAATTCAATAGATACAAGAGCATGCAAATTAGAGACGGCACATACGGATATCTCCAACATTGCTGAACCCTCCGGCGACAAGGATCCCATACCGAAAGCGATGCGGGACCCAGAAGAACTGTTTCACGGTCCACGCAATGCAGATTCCCAAGAGCTCGTACACGACCGCTACTAGAACCAAAGGGCCTACGATAGAAAAGTGCTAGTCAAAGGGTGGAATAACTTTCTCGGAACACTATGACGTACCAAGAGCGACCACATTCTCCGATGTGAATGCCGGTACGATCTTCGAGAACATGAGACACGGGTATGTGACATTCTAAGACCAATAGCCATATAGTAACCTCAGTAAATAGCGAGCGAGGGAAAGTTTTGGAGTAATGCCAAGAAACGTACCAGTAGGATTTGTCCCACACCCCTCGCTGCTACGAGCGGGAAGATATCAAGCTTGGTGATGATGAACCCGGCAGTCGTACATAATATCCTTCGAGAAAAAAACAGTGTATAAGAATGCGGTCAGTCCACGAAGTCCAGTTCGATTAGCAAAATGTGAATAAGATGATTGTGAGACATACAAGCGCAACAACGGACGAATCGACACCCATATCAGAGCACCTATCGACAACATCGATATCGAACCAAGCGCACCAGGAAAACGGCGGGTACTGATAGAGGTGAGTGTTGAAGGTAAAGGTGCATGTAGAAGGCGAGGACCATCATCTTGTTAACTATCATTACGGCTTCATATTACTTTGGGGGAGGCAGCTCGTTCGCTCCGATAATTCCGCCCTGCTTGTAAGTGGAGACCCTAGAGTCTTCTTCCGGAGAAGCCAAAAAATGGTAAGTTCGGTGGGAGTTGCCGGTGTGAGCTTTGCTTTTTCATGCTATGAAGAGTCCCGCAGTAATATTATCGGGATTTTATCTCTAGAAATGCGTGGTTTCGAGGAAACATCAACCGGGCAATGCAAATATCGAGAGAGATGGCAAGTTGCAGTTGCGCAAGAAAGGTTCGGAAATTTAGGTTGAGACGGGTAAAATGTGGCTATGCCTCGCTTAGAGCATCGGTCCGGCATTCCGGCATGACTTCATTGTTATTATTCTCACTTACTCTGGGCTCTTTGGCTTTCGAGATAACTCCCAAGGCCAACAAAGGTTCTGGGAGAAAGCGCCTTGCTCATATAATATACTATATTAGCTAAAGGTGATTTTTTTTTGGGATTTGTTGAGCGTGTTGACTTGCGAAGAGCTATCTATAGTCATCGCCCTACTATTGACACTCAATCTCAAAGACACAGAGACGCCCCTCCCGCATGGATCGATTTATTCACGGCCAACGACAGAATAGGCAGGTGAGTCGGGAGACGGAGACTAACGACATCAGCGTTTATCTAAGCCATCCTACTTGCAAGAAATGTATGGGATTCCAGCTAGTAACTTATTCTACTTTTAAGCTCATGAATCCAGTCTCCCACGGTTTGAATTAATACACGTAGTACGTCGGTATTCACGGTAAGACCCGCCAATGAAGTTCCAGAAGCTTATTCTAGTTGACTGATGAATGAGAAGGAGAGGAAGGTAACAAAGCATCGCCATGCCTGGTTCCAGCCAGCCTTCGATCAAGCAGCTTGCATGGACGCTTGCTGTCACTTCATAGACGCTTAAGCTCTGTCTCTGCAGCCAGAAATAGGATTGGAGAATGACTGCCAGTATGCGATCGCGAGTCCCCCTTCCCCTTTGACTGCACGATTCCTAAATTGTCCGTAGTTTGAGACAAAGGAGTTCATCATTCCGCATGCCGTCAACACGGCTTACCGTCGCACCGCCAAGTTGCTTCCGTGGGCGCCCCGTGGGGAAGTATCGACTGGTGGGACAATTCACTAGTACTGGGCACATGGGATAAGATTTATCAAATACTGCCCCGAAGAACTCGGTGGTGGCGGAGTGCCGCGACTGGTGACTGGCTTGGGAAAAAGAGCTTGTGATCGACGGTGTCTTGCCGCACGCTTTGTTATTTCCACCATCCACTAGTCTGCAGCACAGCTCACTTCGTCGCCCTTCACACATCGTTTTCTAGTCGTCAACTCATCCTGAAATCTCCGGAAAACAGAGATATCCTGGGCGATCGGGAGCCGTGAGGACCCGATGAATTAGACATGGCTGTGGCGAAGGACCGTGATTGGTAGAATATCCCGGGAGTGGAGGTCATATGGCCTTTCCTCTTCTCCTCACATGATTGGTCTTATCCAATACTTTACCCAATTCAACTAACGTCACTCCTCGACTCGACGCATACAAAGACCTTCCCATCCATTGCTCAACTTCATTCTCTCTCTCCCTTCATCTTCATCTCCTTCCACGACCATGCCGAACACTTTCACTCATCAATTCGACACGCCCGTCTACAAGGGCAAAATCTCTTTCAATACCGGACTCTACATCAATGGCAAGTTTGTAGACGGTGTTGACGGCGAGACATATGAGTGAGTTTTGAGTAAAGTTGGTTCGCTTCGTGCGCTAACTCGTTTCGGTTCAGCGTTGTAAACCCCAGTACGTCGAATTTCGAATGCATCTCTGCCTTACAAGTAGACTCACCTCTTTCTCTAGCAAATGGCAAAGTCACAACGACAATCTCGATGGGCAACTCAAAAGATATTGACCTCGCAGTGGCTGCTGCGCAAGAGGCCTACGAAAAACGCTGGGGTCTCAATGTCGCAGGTGCCGAACGTGGTAAAATGCTCATGAAGCTCGCGGATCTTATGGAGGAGAACTTTGACGAGCTCGCCGCCATTGAAGCTTTGGATAACGGTGAGACTCTGTTCGGCATCTTTCTCTAAAAACAGTTCTATTTACTCACTCGGATCTCTCCAGGCAAGACGTTCGGATGGGCGAAGATGGCCGACATCCCTGGTTCAATACAATGTATTCGATACTACGGTGGATGGGCAGACAAGAACCACGGAAAGGTTATTGAGACCGACGAGACTAAACTGGCTTACACCCGTCACGAGCCCATTGGTGTCGTCGGCCAGATCATTCCCTGGAACTTCCCGCTGCTCATGTTCTCGTGGAAGATCGGCCCCGCTCTAGCTACAGGAAACACAATCATCTTGAAGCCAAGTGAATTCACGCCGCTCGCCGCACTCAGGATGATACCCCTCCTTGAGAAGGCCGGGTTCCCGCCCGGTGTAATCAACATCGTCAATGGCTTCGGGCATACTGCTGGAGCAGCCATTGCGGCTCATCCTCACATTGAGAAGGTTGCGTTCACGGGTAGCACGGTCGTCGGCCGTAAAATCATGGAGTCTGCGGCTCAGACGAACTTGAAGAAAGTTACACTGGAGCTCGGAGGAAAGAGTCCGAACATCATTTTCGATGACGCAGATATTGATCAGGCGGTGGGATGGGCTGCCCACGGTGTATTGTAAGCAACCAATTCCATTTCCGAGCATGGAAAACAACGTCATGCATTTTCCCATTCTAACCACCTCCTTACTGCTTTTCTTAGCTGGAACCACGGACAGGCGTGTTGTGCGGGTACCCGCATCTTCGTCCATGAGAAGATTTACGACGAGTTTTTGAAAAAGTTCACAGCCAAGGCATCGTCGTTGAAGCTCGGTGACCCCTTCGGCAAAGACACTTACCAGGGCCCCCAAGTATCGAAACTGCAGTTTGACGTAAGCGTTCATAAATCTGTTTTTTGTCACGTATCGCAGTTGCTTAACAACTCCTCGGTATTTAGCGAATCATGGGCTACATCGATTCTGGCAGACAAGAAGGTGCGACCGTCCATCTCGGCGGCCAGCAATTCGGTTCAGAGGGATACTTCATCCAACCCACTATCTTCACCGACACGAAGCCCGACATGAAAATCGTCCGCGAGGAGATTTTCGGTCCAGTCGGTGTCGTCATCAAGTTCCACGACGAAGATGACGTGGTCGCACAGGCGAACGACACGCACTATGGGCTTGCTGCTGCGGTCTTTAGCAAGAACATCGACAAGGCGCTGAGGGTTGCTCATCGGCTGCATGCGGGGACGATGTGGATTAACTGCGCGAATACGTTGAATACGCAGATTCCGTTTGGTGGGTTCAAGCAGAGTGGGATCGGGCGCGAATTGGGCGAGTACGCACTACTCAAGTAAGAATGTTTTTGCTTTTGGATGGGTTAGAGCGGTAACTGACTGACTTTCGATGAAAGCTACTCTGCTGTCAAGGCCGTTCACGTCAACATTGGCATGTCAATCTAAGCGTTACAGGCCGAGTCTCTTTAGCATTTCCCCCGCTACCTTTCATGTCGTCCCATTTTTATTGCCTCACATAACCGCAGACGATAATTTTGTCTTATGCCTCCTTATTTGGATTTGAAGGAATATCACCATGTTCAGCACTATAAGAATAAACCAAATTTCATGTACTACGTAGCTTCTTTTCAATGCAGTCGCTTGTCAGCTTTCAAAGTCTTTCATATAGAAAATTAACTCTGGACTGGATGGAATCCATTCAACATTCCTAATCGTACATTATTTTGTATCATCAGCGCCGAACTCTGTGATTCATGACATCGTCATTCCAAGGTTGATGTGGACAGCTTTCACAGCAGTATAGCTAGCCAAGACCATATCTCAGCACAGAAGAAAAGAGCAGAGTCAAAAATCAAGATAAATCACTCACTTTGCAAGCGCGTATTCCCCCGACTCCCGACCAATCCCAGACTGCTTGTACCCCCCGAACGGGATCTGCGTATTCGTCGTGTTCACACAATTAATCCACATCGTCCCCGCCTGCAGCCTATGTGCCACTCTCAGCGCCTTATCGATGTTCTTCGTGAATACCGCGGCGGCAAGCCCGTAGTGCGTGTCGTTCGCCTGCGCGATCACGTCGTCTTCATCGTGGAATTTGATGACGACGGCGACGGGGCCGAAGATTTCCTCGCGGACGATCTTCATGGAGGGCTTCGTGTCGGTGAAGATGGTGGGTTCGATGAAGTAGCCGGTTGAGCCGAACCGGGTCCCGCCTCTGTGGAGAGTGGCGCCTTGTTCTTTCCCTGACTCGATATAGCCCATAATTCGCTGTTGAAAAACAAAAGTAGTACAGATTTGGCGGGAGGCACCCATACATAAAATAAGAGGTACGCACGTCGAATTGGACTTGAGAGACCTGCGGTCCTTGGTACATATCCTGACCGAAAGGATCCCCGACTTTTAGCGATGAAACCTTCGCGGTGAATTTCTCGAGGAAGTTGTCGTATATCTTCTCGTGGACAAAGACACGCGTTCCTGCACAGCAGCATTGTCCGTGATTCCAGCTGGTCCGGAACGATTAAAGTGTGGCACCAAGGGAAAACAAAAACGCGACACTTACAAAACGCCGTGCGTCGCCCAGTTCACTGCTTGGTCGATATCGCAGTCATCAAATATAATGTTCGGGCTCTTCCCTCCGAGCTCAAGCGTGACGTTCTTAAGATTCGATTGTGCCGCAGCCTCCATAATCTTCCTCCCAACGAGCGTGCTCCCCGTGAACGCGACCTTCTCAATCTTCGGATGCCTCGAAATGGCATCTCCGGCCGTGTTCCCGAACCCATTCACGATATTGACCACACCAGGCGGGAACCCAGCCTGCTCGATAAAGTCGCACATCCTCAGCGCCGTCAGAGGCGTGAACTCGCTTGGCTTCAACACGATCGTGTTCCCCGTAGCGAGCGCGGGGCCGATCTTCCACGAGAGCATCATGAGCGGGAAGTTCCACGGGATGATCTGCCCGACGACACCGATGGGTTCGTGGCGGGTGTATCCGAGCTTTGACTCATCCGTCTCGATGACTTTCCCATGGTTCTTGTCGGCCCAGCCGCCGTAATAGCGGATTGTGGTGAACGCGGCGGGGATGTCAGCCATTTTGGCCCATCCGAACGTCTTGCCTGATGATAACGAAGTCAGGAAAAAGAGTCCGATATCGCGATCAAAGAAGTGGTGACCACTCCTGGAAATTTGGACGGATGTAAACTTACCGTTGTCGAGTGCCTCGATAGCGCACAGTTCGTCGGCATGCTCCTCCATGAGATCAGCAAGTTTCATAAGCAGCCTTCCGCGTTCCGCACCAGACACGTTCAAGCCCCACCGAGTGTTGTAGGCCTCTTCAGCCACGCCTACGGCGATATCGATGTCTTTCGCATTACCCATGGCGACAGACGTCAGAACGTTTCCAGTCGCTGAAGACAATGGTGATCAGCATTCTCTATCAAGTAAAGAATTAATACCATTCATCTCATACTGGGATTGACAACACTGGTCGAGCGTCAGTACGAACGTGCGATATCTAGCGAGTTCACCACTCACTCGTACGTCTCCCCGTCTACGCCGTCAACAAACTTTCCATTGATGTATAAACCAGTGTGGATCGTGGTATTTCCCTTGTAGACAGGCGTATCAAACACGTGCGAGAATGTCTGCGGCATGGCGCTCTTCGTAAAGTTAGTGCGAGAGCAAGTGATAGATTGAGTTGGAGGTGGGAGACTCCCTTCTCTGTAAGTATTCCACCTCTTTATACCGTGCGTGGGTTCAGGTTTGATAACGATAAATAGGTACCCTTGCTAAGAGCAACGGATAAAGTCGTATCGCTCCGTTTGGGACGCGAAGGTGACACCCACCTGACCCCACCCAGACAATTAAGAAGCAAGAATTATTTCAATTAGTCTTCCCCTAGATCCCACGAGCCCCATAGCGCAAAGTTAGGAGTCCATTCAAATATCCCAATCCTGAGGGCAGAAAGAACGTGGAGAATGAGGCATCCGGCCGATTGGGAAATAAGCGCCCCTCGGTGATCGAGCCCCGCATTCTGTAAATGTAAAAGACGAAAGGTTGCTGACATAGATTTAGGATGGGCTAGAAGTAATGACAAGTAGTAAAAGTTTAGGCTCAATGGAAGCAATCGGTTGGTCGGTGGTTGTCCATGACTCTGGTACTAAAATCGATAAGGATTGAGTTGATGCTTGGTTTGAGGTAATGTGTAGCAACCTTCGCCTTGACCCTGGAACAACATAGCGACTACCAAGGTAAAGCAGTCTAAGTCGAATGTAACTCAACTTTGTGAGACATTATGCACTGCAATTACATGCATATCGAAGGGACCATATAGACTCGTCATATCGACTCGCAATCCCGTAAGGTATTGGATGGATAGTTGGTAGAGCATTGAGGGATGGACATCACGAGTCGGAACGATCCAGTAGGCCACGTATGCCGAATCAGACGGGAAATCTGTATCCATGAAGAGAAGGCTGTGCCAAACAGGTTTAATAGGAAGATAAACCCAATCCCTGGCGCAACTTGCAGTTGTACAGCGCATCAAAGTCGAATGATAGCAAAAAATACAGTCCGATTTGTCTCCATGTTTACACATTGCTCACTGAACTAGACCACTTCATCAGCAGCGATGTACAGGACTAGTCGCAGAGTATATGAGTATGCTCCAGATCTATATAAAAAACTGTTTACCACACACCATTGTTTCCCCGTACAAATGCATCACCATATTTGTTCGTAACCCGCCCATTCACGCATTCTTCCGTCTGCTCCAAAGCAATGTTCATGTACCCATCAAGACAGGACAGCAGACCTGCTTCATAGCTCAGCCTATTTCGAACTACAGAACGGAAGGGACTTGCCTCGATAATCTAAGCCAGAAGTTAATCGTACTATTACGCGTTTCCCGACAAGGATTTTCAAGAATTCCGTAGGTGAGCCAGCCGGACCTCCAGAATTTTGCTGGACTGCATCTCTGGGCGGGCTGTTGCCTTCGGACATGCTTCAAAAAAGTCTGACCGTTTTATGAAGTGAAAGTAGTAGTTAAGAAGCAAGCTTGGGTTGGTTGGTCGAAAGTCGAGAGGCGCTCGAAGGGCGCCGATTTTCACGTGACTTTTTGCGTTTTCCTTTGATCTATCGGGCAGACCGACGTTTCCTTCCAACTCTCATGTTCAGGTTATTGTCTAGGACTTCCTTACAGAGTTCAAGACTCGCATGTACGCCAGATCCACGGGGACTTTGTGTCGCAGGACTAAAATCAACGGCTGCCGTACTATCGTCTAAACGCAGGAAGACATCCCGACATCCTGCATCTGCCCCAAAGTTACATAGTGAGTGATGTTGAGGCCTTGCCTGCTCCGTTCGTTAATCGATTCAGGGTCAACTTCAAGGACACGCTTAGCCAAAGGTGTAAGACCTCTGAGGAACTTTCCTGGTCGAGAAAATGACAGACGGAAACACGAAGTGAACGAAGAGGTAAAAGTGAACATATTACTCTTTAGCCTTATGAACATAGAATTAAACAATTTGCTTCTTTAAAGGCCGCTTCGAAAGCCAAAGAAAGTAACAAGAGCTCTGAAATCGAATCACTCTTGGATAAAGAATTTGATCGTTCGAAATGCAGCGTGGTAGACAAAGGAACGAATAGCTTCACCACCCCGCCGCTTCTTGCTACCCTGCACCAATCCCTGTCGCAAGTTTTGGGCCCGAGCGCAGTGCCGACACCTATACAATCGCTAGCCTTGAAAGAAGTACTGGGTCTTCCTCAACGATCTGACGCATGGCAGCAATTTTTGTTAGCCTCCGAAACAGGTTCTGGGAAATCGATTGCGTACCTTCTCCCGGTTCTGCAGTACTTAAAGGAGACCGATGGAGATAGACCTCCATCCGCTTTACCAGTTAGCCCACGTGCTATAGTCCTCGCCCCCACCCATGAGCTTTCGCGGCAGCTGTCTAGCACAGCCAAATCCCTGCTACACCACACGAAGCTTCGAGTGCAATGCGCATCGCGTGCAAATGTCCCAAGCATGCCTTCGAATGGAGGAACAGCGCGACAGATGAAGCAAATCATCGAAGGCTTGGATAGCTCGGGTGGCTTGTCACAGTCCGATCATGGCTCCCGCGCTGTCGATTTATTAACGAGTACACCTTCAAAGACAATGGAGATGATTCGCGGTTGGGGCTGGGATAAAGCCGGGAAGCAAGAGTTCGAGAGAGACGGAAGGCCATTTAGAGCAGGAAAACCTACTATGAGCATCAAGGAAGTAAACTGTGTCGTCATTGACGAGGCCGACATTCTCTTTGGTAAGCTATCAATTAAGCTAGAGACCAGCTCGTCTGACTCATCGATGCGCTTTAGATCCCGACTTTAGATCCACTACTCTCGCATTACTCTCAGACATCAGCGCTGCTCGAGGGCACCGAATCTCTCAGAATGCACGTTCAATCCAATACCCTTTCCATCTAATCCTCACTTCAGCTACTGTTCCGAGTGCCCTATCCTCGTATCTGGCAGAACACCACCCGTCCCTCGTGCGTCTTGCGTCTCCCAATGTACATCAACTACCGTCAACGCTGCATATGGAACACGTGAAGTGGACAGGTGGTTACCGATTCTCAGACATTGAGAAGCGACTTCACAGGGTTTGGGCGGAAGACGCTCTTCGAAATCCGAAAAGTACACCTACTAAGCACCCGAGGTCAAAAGTGTTAGTGTTCTGTAACCGTACCGGAGCGGTCGAAGCGTTGTCAGCGTATCTGAAGCAGAAGCAAATTCCGAACGTCGCCCTGACAAAGTACGCTAAAGACCGCAGTCATGGGAATAATAAGCATCTATCTGGCTTCCTGAAAGGAACGGCATCATCTGAGGCGCGCCACGGAGAGGATGAAGAGGAACCTCATGTCCTCATCACGACTTCCCTGCTTTCGAGGGGCCTCGACTTTGACCCATCGGTACAGCATGTCTTCATTGTAGACACACCAAGGAACATGATTGACTTTTTGCATCGTGCTGGTCGTGCTGGACGGGCGGGCCATCAAGGCAAGGTCGTGGTCTTCGGGAAATTGAAGGGACGTGGATCTGCTGTTGACGTTGAAACGAAGAAGAAACTGCAGGCACTATCTAGAAATTAATAATCAGCTAGACTACTTTTAATACATATATCTCAATTTTATCTCAATTTAATTTAATAATTGACATTCTCGTGGTTGTGAAATGAAATGCAGTGGAGGTGTGGGCTGTTTATTTTTCGCGTCCGTCACAGTCACGCGTCCGTGACACTACCGCGTAGTCATATACCACCGTGACTGGCATTGCGCACGCGCACTCGAGTCTCTTGTTCCTCCCACCATGTTGTTCTCCGGCGTCAAGTACGCAATCTCCGCATCACTACCAGAACAGAGGCAAGAAGAGCTAAGAAAAGTTTTACGTGTAAACGATGGCGAGGAGGTTGAGATAGCGGAGGCGACGCATGTCGTCTCGAATACGCTTAACTTTGAGGGAAGAGAGCATCTGAAAGAGGAAGCAGCGGTTGTTTCGGTGTGCTATTTTTCACTCTATCTCTTATAAAACTACTCATAAATCTCGACTTAGGATGCATGGGTGGATAAGAGTGTCGTCAATGGAAAGATTCAAGAGTACGCCTCACTGTCTTGGGGTTTAATGATATCTTATCACCTTTTCACAGCCCAAATATATTCTCTGCCAACCCTGAAATGATATTCTCGGGTGTCATTGCTTGCTGCACAGACGTGAGCTCTCGTCACTCTTCCTTACTCTGTTGCTAAACTGTCTTGCTTTATAGATCGAAGCGTGTGACAGGGAAATAATTTCAGCGGGAATCAACGCTCTTGGTGGCCTCTACCGCGAAGGCTTCACTCGAGACTGCACGCATGTCATCGCCGCCCGCCCCGGCACAGAAAAGTACAACACAGCCATTTTCTATCGTCCGCAAACGCACGTTCATGTTGTCCTTCCACACTGGTTTGACGACTCTTTCACTCTCCTCATACGGCAACCCGTGGAGCCGTACGCATGGCCTGATCCACCCATTCTGAAACCCGCCTACGCACCTACGAAAGGTCGTTTGTCGGTAGAGACGAAAGCGATGGTGAAAGCTGCGGTTATGGATGAGCTACCGCCGGAGAAGATAGGCACGTCCGTGAAAGTGCAGAATGACGTTTGGAAAGGCAAGAAGGTCTTACTCAGCCAATCGTTATCTTTGGAAGATAGTCGGTTCAGAGCTGTTCAAGCATCAATAAGACGCTCAGGTGGTATCTCGGTCGAGCCTTCAGGTGACGAGTCGGCCGATGTCGAGATTGCCGATATCTACATTGTGCAGCATCGAACAGGAAGGGCCTTTGTGAAGGTATGTTTCTAGGCTTGTCGTGTGGAAGAGTTGACTTAGTAATTGACAATTAGGCTTATCGTTCGAGGAAAACTATCGGCACCTTGGCTTGGCTTTTCAACGTGCAGAAAACCGGCGTTGTGACTCGCCCTGAAGATCAATTGGTTCACTTTCCGATATATAA
The DNA here is from genome assembly GCA_019400425.1 of Hymenochaete sp. R1. Lineage (NCBI taxonomy): Eukaryota > Fungi > Basidiomycota > Agaricomycetes > Hymenochaetales > Hymenochaetaceae > Hymenochaete > Hymenochaete sp. R1. Next base: position 79,162 of record JAFREE010000090.1, on the reverse strand, counting down.
TTACCCTGTCAAAGATTTCGAAAAGCAGAAAATTACAGCTACAAACTATGAGGGGGATGCTCGAAGATACCTGAAGAAACTTATCGAACTTATGGGTGGCGAATTTACGCCCCAGATGACAGTTGCAAATAGTGTGGTGGTCGCTGCCTTGTAAGTCTAATATTGGACAAGTGATATCGAAGTTTGACCATTTTAACCTCCAGTATTGGTGGAGAGAAGACGTCGAAGGCCCGCGAATGGAATATTCCCATTGTGAATCACACTTGGCTGGAAGACTGCTTCGCCGATTGGGTATTGCGTACCCCAGCTCAGGAAAAATACATCTCGTTCCCGAAAGGCGTCAACTTCGGAGGCCAAGTGGGTTCACGCACAGTTCTTCCTTTACTTGATGAAGATCTCGTCGAAATTGAGAGAGAAGATGATTTATCGTCACATGCTGCCCCATTAACCCCAACTGCGAGGAAAAGAGCCGTAGGTCCGAACGATCGTACCCCGCGTCCACCATCAAAGCAAGTATTACTGGAGGAGACAAATATGGAAGCGACTTCACAGGGAAAACGGGGCAGGGATGCTACTCTCCGAGATGAACCAAAGGAGTCTCAGAAACGTTTAGATGCTACCTCCCCAAATGCGTCGGTTGGCCGCGACAGAAAAGGCGGCCGGGGTTCCCTTAAACGCAAAGCAAGTCTTTCTAAAGAATCAGAAGAGCGACATACTAGTCCATCTACGCGCAAAACGCCTTCTACGTCCAATGTCAAGACGAAGATGCTTGCAGTGGATCAAGCGGACGACAGGGACGAGAACGTACCATCAACGAAGGAGTTGCCAGCTCTCAACATCGTCTCTCTGACTCCCCGGAAGGGACGATCGAATACCAAAAAGAGTCAACCCGGTCTTCCTGCTGCATTCTTTGACGAAGATCTAGCTTCGAGTTCTGACGAAGAATTCCCGGATAAAAAGGCTACTTCCGTGCGTACCGGTCCGACCAAAGCTGCAAAAGACAAAACAGTTTCCACCAAGGCAAATGGACGTAAGGGCGCGAAGGCCTCAGCGGCGGTGTCTAACGGACTGGAATCGCAAGCCAGAGGTACTCGCAACTCCAACGATAGCTTCGACTCTCCGACGAAGAAGACGGAAGTGATCGTCGAGGTGACGACTCCTACAAAATCCAAGCCGAAGCCGCGTAAGTCGGGTGTCAATGAAAGGGAACCAGGCTCATCTAAACAGTCTCTTGTTGAATCTGAGGCGATCAATTTCGATGCAATCGCTACACGTAATCCTTCGCGTCGCCAAGCGGCTTCAAGGGCTAGTGAAAAACTACACGAAAATGCAATAGATATGATTAAATACGAGCATCAGAAGCGTAGCCATAACTATCGAGGCGAATGGGAGGAGAAGAATGTTGGAAAGGAAAAGGACGACTCGGAGGACAAACCAAAGAAACGTCGGTCACCGTCTGCAATGGATGCTGGTAGCGGCGATGAAGAAACCGGTCAGAGATCGAAGAAAAAAACTAAGGTCGACATCCCAACACAGACGAAGAGTGGGAGGCAGAGTGCAACGCAGGCACGCAAGAAGAGTGCAGTTTCGAATCTCGACGACGACGAAGGTGCTTCTCAACAGAGTCGAAGTGGGAATTCGGTAGATCCAAATGAGATCTGTGTTCTTACTACCCAAGTCGTTCTCAGTGATTCAATACTCAAGGTATGCGAGGTCATTTGACAAATTTTCCTCGTTCTGAAACGATTTTACTTAGGGATTGAAGGGTCTGGGTGTTCGAACTGCTACACGGTCTTGCGATTGTACTCTACTAATAGCGAACAGCATTGGACGGACTGAGAAGTTCCTCTGTGCCATGGAGACTGCCCGATACATTGTCACGGATAGATGGGCTGCGGATAGCGTAAAGGCAAAACGCGTATTGTGTATGTTCCTATTTCATAGTTGCGTTGAGCAATCTCTGACTGTGCTTTAGCGCCCCACGATTATCTTTTGCAAGATCCGGAGGGAGAGAAAAAGTTCCAGTTCAAACTGGTTGACGCATTGGAACGCTCCCGTTCGTCGGATCGTAGGCTGCTTGAGGGACATTCGTTCTACTTCACGACCAGCCTCGCCAAGAACGAGAAGGTCAATACGTACAAGAACATTATAGTCTCCGCTGGAGGGAAGGTTCGTTTCTATTTTTCGTATGCTATCAGACCAACATCTCACCAAGTACCTGTTCGCACTACTACAGGTGCTGATACAGAACCCCACTGTCCGGATTCTTAACGGGCATAAGGACCGACACGCTATCTCGATTGAAGGTGATGAGGCGGTCACTGATATCCTCATCGAGGGTGGTTACAAGGTGTATATACCCGAGTTTATCCTCATGGGAGTATTAAGGCAGCAGATGGACTGGGAGTCAACGCCACACTGCTTGGGCAGGTGACCCAACTATCATCAACTCTCCATGTGATGAACACGAACATACGGATCAACATTGTACAAAAGTTTACCATTACCGGCTCCGGATGTACCAGTGATTTTATTCGCTCTCGCTTTTTGTTTGCTTTTTTCAATCCGCATCTCTCCTGTACATTGTTTTTCTGGCTCGGAACTTATGTTTTGAGGATTTTGATTGGCCTTATGATATTCGGGAACCTTTGTGAAGGTGGCTCCTGCACCAGTGTCGTGCATGTTTTACCACCGAAACTGAATCTCCTTCTAGTCTAATCTCTTGGGGGTCGCGCTTCGGTCGACATCCTCCAGCCTCCCAATCACCATCGCCTGAGAAGCATTTATCACCGTATCAATTGAAAAGCAACCTCCGGCCGTAAGGATCCGATAAATCAAAGCTCTTCTGTCATCCGTTCACTTGGCGACGCGAAGACGAAAAGACAGTGTATGAGATGCGTTCCTGGATGGCTCATTCAGACGCGGACTTCGACCGGCGTTCAGACGGGGACGGAAGCAAATTTTGCTATCGCTGCACATCAATGAATCAGTAGCTTCCGCGCACGAACCTTCATCTTCCCATCTTCCCTTAGGCCTGGTCCACCTTCCTCAAGCGGAAGATAAGCTTTCTTCCCTTTGACGAATTCCATTCAGTCGTTGACTTAGCGTGACTCAATTGACATACTCGGGATTGTGGGGAAATAATTATAATTCGCAGTGGTTTTATTTATATTGAATTGAAGGCAAATGCGTTATATATTCCCTTTGTCTAAGAATAGATGAGTGAAGTCTGGCATCAGCACTACGCAGTCAGGGTGCCGAGTTCAGCCGACACTTCGAGAGAGAAATGGGAACAGGAAATGGCAACCTTTGAGCCAATAGTTCTTCCCTCCCAAGCCCATCGTGTGGAAGTCCGGCACGCACAAGCAGGAAAGCCTCGGTGGTGGGAGAAAGATTCGTGAATGGTTGCAGATTTCGAGGGCAGCGCTGCGCTAACCAACCTTGATCAGGAGCTTTCCTAGAACTTGGCGCCTCTCAACCTTCCAAACCTTCTTACGTCCGACGCATCGGATGGATAGACGCAGAATCACACCTTTCCTCGCGCTGCTGGGAGCGCACTGAACCCCCTCCCCATTCATCCCACCACCCCAATGATCATCTTCACCGCTAATGCATTCATCTGCAGATCTCATACGTATGAGGCATCCAATGACGAACAGCCGGCTACGGGTCCGAAAGAAAATATCGAGGGTTTGGAGTCTCAAACATCGCAAAGGGTGCACTTAAGTCAGAGTACGTAGAGGACTTGGAGCGCTGTCGAAGAGAAGAATGGTGCGACCGCGAGGCAGATAAGACAAGGATAAACTTGCTAAATATCTTAGCTGCAGTTTCAAACGTGAATCGGCAACGTCTTGAGATAACAGATGAGCGCCAGATTGCGCGACTTGAAGGCGTAAGCGGACTCGATCGTTTCCCTCTGTAGGTGAACTCGCAACGGTCGACGTGTGTTACGTACTCGTGAGCTCCGCGTCTGGCTAGTCTCCATTCCACTGCAGGTCAAGATCGTAAAAACACGAGAAGACACCGAAAAAACCTCGTGAAGCGTTGTCAAAGTCGGAGTTTCGTACAGCCATTGCAGGAAAGAACTTGATGCAGTGAATGCGACCCTAGACCACGAAGGGCTAAAGCGGATCTTCGGTCTCGTATTGTCGCAGTCAAAGGCCCGCACAAGATGCCTTCGGGGGCTTTTTTTTATCTATCTGCTTTTGTGGGTGGTTGGCGGCGCATAATAGGTAGGAAAGGAAAACGATAAAATGAATCTCCGGTTTACAGACGATAGGCGTGCCCGGTTTGCATCTCAGCGAGTTTGATCAACAAATGAGCGCCTGGGCTCTCCCGTCGCGTGAGCTTAAAAGAGTTGGCCGCGGCGATACGATCCTCTGGAGATGCAGATATAGAGATTAATGAGCGTGACTTCCGAGACGGAGAAGTAGAGCAGAATCATATGTGAAAGCGTACCACATCAGCCGTAACCAAATGATGGCTTCAGAAGGACCAGAAGATGAGAAAACCTGGTTCTATCATTTGCTCTCGATGTTCGAAAATTTCGGAGTGACAAGCAGCGAATAGGGGGTCTCCGGCTAGAGCAATGACTCGTTCACACCACTTCCTTTCGCCTCACCAGGGAAGTGCGTTTTTTAGCTCGTCGTGAACGGTAGGACATCCGACTTTAAAGCGAGAAGCCACATTCGCATTGTCGAATTTCATTTTCAACGATGGTGAGCACGATAACGTCTTCGACGTCGGCGCGGAGAATACACGAAGATATCGAGCGAGCGCAGATTAGCGCACATGGGATGATGCATGTGAGCGCGAAACAGGAGACCAAAAGAAATTCAGGTACGGAAAGACGTCGACCGTGTGAGAATACAGCTCGACTGAGTCCGACAAAGCTTGTCTCGTTCTAGTCGACGGCGGCGCGTAGGGTAGAAGATATCCAGAGATATTGGGGAGGAATGCGCCGCACTTGTCGGCGGCGGCGGAACACCCTCGATTCGGCGGAGAAATGAAAAAAAAAAAAAATCGGAAGCCTCGTTTCAGTTTAGTTGCCCTTTTTCATTGTCATCTGCGCAGCATTTCCAGAGAGGGGACTCGAGAAGCGAGAACACCGGGAGACGTGGAGAAAAAAGGGAAGAGTGTGCCTTGTCGCTTGGTTGCCATCACCGAAGACGGAAGCTTTTTGAGATTTCCGGCGCTCCAAAACTATAACAGAGAGCGCAAGACCTCGAAACGGCATCAAGAAACCCCGCACAGAGTGCTCATAAATCGATTCGGTGTCGGCTATGAGGTGCTTGCGGGGGGCTGCACGCATGCATTGGGCTAACGCGGCAAGCACGTTCAAAATTTGATTTGTCGATTTCAAAGTGTGCAATGTTTGAGATCAAAATAATATGGGGGCTACGTACCGCGATTCCAAAGCCTGAATCTACTGCAGTTCCTCTGCTGGGAAACCACATCCGAAGAGTCATCAGTGGATGTTGTTGACTGTCGCATCCGTGATACAACATCAACTCGTGCTGGACATACGTGGTAGACTGTAGTTGAGAGTTGATCATCCAAATATGGCAAGTCGCGGAATTTTTCGTAGAGTGTAGTTACGGCAAGGCAGGACACTCACACTTCACTAACACTGTTTGTCATTGCGATCTTCTGTGACAAATGCAGACCGATGCCGTTTTGTTGATTGCAATCGTTGCGGGATCGGCCGCGAAGCGTGAGAGCGACGGTCCGGGCTGACAGAAGGGCAGGATACGGTGATAGCCATAGCAGATCGACATGTGCGATGGCGATGGATAATAGTCTCACAGAGAAGTTGGCAAATTTAGCGTGGTGGCATGCGGTCCAGTCCAGTTGTCGGCCGACCAACCAAGTTTGCCAGCGCGAACGCATGCCCTCAACGTAAGTGTGCCAACTTGCATGAGAGGGATGAACCTGTTTGTGGAAAATTCAAGTTGGGCAAGGAGGAACACACAAGGGAATCTAGATGGCAAGCTTTGCATCCGACGTAGCTTCCCACCTACTGAGATCGCTCCAACGACCAGCTTCTGCTTCGTGGCTACAGGCAGCGAGATTTTTACGCGCGAGAGGGCGGGGGAAAAGAGAAGCTGGACGAAGGGAGAAAAGGAGGCACTACTGCTCCTCTGTCCGCTACGCTCAATCTCCCCGTGACTCTGTCGTCGTTCCGATCGTGTCCCCACCGTGCCGTACACGCCCATATCCAGCTCATCCACCGACCAAAACAATCGTGGGTGTATCAGTTGCGTACTTTCTTCTGTTTCATTCTGGGTTTTTCAAAATAGACGAAACAACATGAATATCGGGATCAAAGCTGAAAAAGCAAGAGATTTCATGTGACAGTGGAAACAAAAGAAGTGAGTAAAAAAAAGCTGTCACGGTTGTTAGCGGTACGTCCCTGATCGGTGCCGGAGATCGCTTACTCAAAAGTTAAAAGTTCGAATCGGGAAGTATAGTTACTAAATAAGGGACCTACGCGGCTTATAGCTGTAGTCCATAAAAAGAAGGAACGCGTCGCGCTTGAATGAGTGGGAAATTGAGTTTGTTTGTTCCAGTTAGTGCGATGATCAGCTGCTCCTGGTCCTCCTCCCTCAGCTGGCTCTGCGCTTATGACATCCCGACCTTTCCCTCCTCCCCTCTCCTCCTTCTTTTTCATTACTCGCCGCGCCCACGTCTTTTGGCCCGCATTGGCCTCTTTTTGGCCATCACTTACATCAGCTCCAACGTTACAGTCTACCTGCTCAAATCGTATAACAGCCGGTGCGCCGGCCTCAGTTCCCCAAGGGCACTCAGCGGGAAACCTCTGCGCATTTACAGCCTCAAAAGCTCAGCGTCGGCCTCCCACAAAAGCACAGGCCAAGAACAACTCCAATCTGTCTCTATTCTTGTCTTATTCTCTCACAAGAAGCCCCTGCACCTTCATACTTCGAATTCGCAATAATCTGCGAGTAATCTTAGCCCTGTGGCTCGAAGAAGCATTCACGGCTGTGCGCGAGACGGTGGGATCCCGGGCGCGTTCCATCCTATACATACTGCCCAATTCAGCTGCTTCATTCCCTTCGGACATACAATTCGTACTCAGTGAGTAATCCGACATTTCGGCACTCTCATTTCCATTCTTTTCTTTCTCTCTCTGACTCCAGCGATCGTCTACTGACTACGCTCTTCGTCACATTTCCAACTTTCGCGCGATGAACACCCATATATGCGGATGATTTAGGTCTTTAAGCCTTTAAGCCTGAGATACGCACCCACGCGATCTTCTAAACTTCGTCGTGAGACCTCGAACGTTTCCAGTATTTGCGTTTACAGCCCTCGATTGGTGCATTCGAGTCGGGGTCACAGTACGAAGTCCACGAAGGTCAGCGCTTCGACACAAACATAGGCATACGTGTCTCACTCTGGACGTGCTTGTGTAGTAACCTCGTCTATACGCCAGCAACAGGTCTCACGCGTGTGCGTGTGCGCCATACGATTCGACTTTAGACTCCTGTCTCACCGCCGAACTTTGTGCGTGATCACGACGCGTCGGAGTTCTCTGTGCCTGTCAAGCTGCCCAAAGCCCTCATCCCCCCCCCCCCCCCCCAAGTCTCATTCGGCGTAACACTTCTGTCTTCACAACTACAGATACCTATCACACCGAGTGTAAGCTAGTTGAAGAGTTCACATCGATCAGCGAGCTTCGACGGGCCGCTTACAACCGTACGACATCCCATAACGATCCGGATTCCGCTTCGGATTCATTCATCAAAACATCCTTCTCAAACCAAATTACTCCTTCCGCTGGATTACCCCTTCGAGGAGAGCCATCTTCCTTCTACGGACAGAAGGAGAAACCCATATACGACCTTTAAATAGCGCAACGAGGAAGTAATGACAACAGCGCGTCAGATATCTGCTCGGAGAACTGTCCAACGTATCCAGGGAGGAGTTGAGAGTGCTAGCAGTGACGAAGGGGACGACATGCATGGCGGATTGATCAACGAAATGAATGTGTCCATGGACTTCGCCGACGCTGATGCAGATCCAGAAGGAGACGGTCTCATGATGGGCGATGACGATGATTTGGGTGCGTTCTTACCTCGCTCTCTTTGTCTTCTTCGTCTTTCTCCGTCTGTCTTCGAGTTCCTTCGCCTCCAATAACATAGGCCCTTCTGGACCTGACGTCTGCTTTCCGATAAACTACGTCCGTATTTGTTTACTGGACCTGAAGTTTATTTCCCCACTCCCGCGCGACGTATTCTATCCAAGAAACCGTCCGATTTTCTACCGGGCTTTCACGTCAATTAATTCTTTTCCCCATGTTTATTTTCAATTGGTCTTGGCTCTCGAACTGACCTATCTTCGTTCTTTTTACATGCGGGAACCTCCCCACTACTGGAACACCTGTAAAATGCGTCCATCGATCTGCTGAACCGCAAAACAAACAAACAACCGCCCCAATCTCAACCTACGGGCGCGAAATCACTTCCGTTTCCTCCCTACTCTCTCCTGCATCTACTCGGGATCACGCTGACCCGTGAACGGAACCGTCTGGCCGGTGACGCGGATCTGATTCTGAAAATACCACGGGCGAACCACACCTCGTTTCGACCCCTCCTGACCTTACTCCTCATCAATTGGCTCGCACTTCTTCCAAACCTTCTTCTTCCTTTATTCGTGCTAACCTGCACACGCGCGCGTCATATTTCTATTTACTATTATCTGTACCCCCTTCACCCTTACCCCGTTCGCGACCTCCCACCCCTTCTCCTTTCATTTCCATTCATCCATCTGTATCTGCCGCGCCTTCATCTGAATGGTTTCCCCTTCACCGCCTAATACGCCCAAACCACGGCCCACTGACACGGATCACGATCACGACGATGACACTAAATCGGATAACGCGTCTTCCTCCCTCACTCCGGCACCCGCGCCAACCTCCCCTGCTACTGCTTCTGCTACTGGACGTGAACGCGCCGTGACAGCCTCACCCATCGGAGATGCTCACCAAGCACTGACCTCGCAGACACTCAACGCAGATGGGACTCCGAAACGACCGATGAACGCGTTCATGATATTTGCGCGACGACGCCGGCCACAAGTGAGCGCCGCAAATCAGATGATGAGAACAGGGGAGATAAGCAAAATCCTGAGTAAAGAATGGAATGGGATGACCATAGTGAGTGTTGGCTCTTCGACATTTTTTTTTTCGTCGCGCGCGTGTGTCGTTGCTCTTGTTTTCCGGTTTCTCGACCTTCCATGCATTCCGATTTTCACGGCTTCGCGTATGAAACTTCCCCTTTTCTTCAATTCATCACATTCAACCCTGCCACCAGTTCATGAATGCGTTCAATGCAATAGAGATGATTTACCTTCGACGGCTCGACATTTACTTTACTTTACTAAAATCATTCAACCAAAGCCATTACTAAATTCTATTCGGTCCATCAAAATGTTCATTGATTTTGAGTCTTCTAGCCACAGAAGGTCTCGATCGACTAGTACTTATATATACTTTCTTTCTTTCAGGGCGACAAACAATTTTACTTGGATCAGGCCAAGAAGCTGAAGGACAACTTCAACTCCAAGTACCCGGACTATGTTTACCGTCGCCGTCCTAACAACTCGAGGCGAAAGCGCAAGCAAGACGGAACAATAGCAGGACGCAACCCTTCCGTAGGAGCTGGGAACATCCACCACGGGGAGCATCAGGAAACGGGATACAGCTCTGATCAAGGTATCGATAGGATTGCCGGAAGCCCGGAATCGCCCATAAGCCCGCTCTCGCACCATGCCCCTCCAATCGGACACTTACAGTACGACGACAGTGCTCACGTCGTTGTTCACCCTCCTGGGTCAGGCGCACCCTCTCATCCTAGTTTGACGCTATCAGGCCTCGGTGGTCTAGGACCGCACCATCCATATGGAGCAGGCCTTGCTCCGCCGTCAGCTTACGGCACGCGTGCAACGTTCACTCCCATGACTGCGACCGCAAGTTCTGGCTCAGACCAGAGTACGGGCGGAGGCTCTTTACAGAATCAGCAAGGGATCTCGCCGTTGTCACCCATGTCTCCGTACGACACTCATCACGGTCACGGCCGATATAATTCCAGTTCTTCAGCGTATTCCCCTGTCACTCCAGCGACTGGTAGTAGTGCAGGATTTGGAGGATACGAGTTTGGGAGCGGCCAGGAGGGTGCAGGTGCGCCAGCTGCTGCGAGATTCTTTTCAGAATATCAGCATCAACACCCGGGGTACCCACACTCACCGGAGGTTCCGTCGCATTCCGGATGGGGAAGTGGTGGAAGAGACTCGGTCACTGGAGGGACTGGCTCCTCTTGGCCCGGTCTGAGCACTCAAAATCTGCCACCTCCCCGCCAGCGTCCCTATGGCTCAGTCAGCTCCCTTACATCTACCAGACACATGACGCAAAACGGCCAAGGTCAAGGTGGCGATCCGAAAGACAGCTTTCCGACCATGAGATCAACTGGAGGTCGAGAACGAGCATACTCCGCTACGCCCTCGAACGCAAGCGCCTCAAGCGCCTCTCCGGGCGGGGGCGGGACCGCTGGAGGTGGTGGCGGCGGGATGTTTCCCACGTTGACGGACGCCTATCGCCCAGGCCAATCTCACGGGCGAAGCCCCTCTTCCGGTTCAAGTCCGTCCTTCGCGCGAAGCTCAGCGGGAGAACTCGACATGTATGAGGGCACGTCTCATGGTCACCCGCACTCACACCAACAGCAAGGCTCCTCCTATCCGCTCTCACCAGTCAGTCCTGCCGCGCATACAGGTGCAGGTGCAGGTGCAGCTGGTGGGACAAGCAATTCAGGAAACATGTTCCCTCCACCCCCTCCTCCGAGTCACGGTCCTCGTGCGGCTGCGAATCTGTTGCACCCGTTATCGATATCGCCCTTCGGAGGACAGGCTGGGCATGGACAGGGGCAAGGTACAGGAAGCCCCCGCGATGTGAGCCCGCTAAGTGCTGTCAGTCCTCTGAGCGCTGTATCTCATACCAACGGTGCAGGAAGCGCGGCCTATTGGCCCGAGAGGATGGGCGAGGGGAGATGAACTCATGAGCAGCTCTCAACGGCTGTTACCTTTGGCTATGTGATCTGCGAACGGAAATATCATCCTACCTGGGATCGCGACGCGCGTAACTGTTCCTATAAGCTGAGATTTGTGACTAACCTTTGCGCGTCAACTATCAGTCCACAGCCTTACATCTTTGCGATTCATATCTTTCACCTACTTGTTTTGGTTCATATAATTTTGGACATGTGTGTTGCTACTCGGATTGCTTTGTTGCCTTATTCCCAATTTATCGCTTTCGACTTCTGTTACCCTACGTCTCTCAGTCTGGTCTGTGTCATCACCTTGTCTGCATTAGTTTCGTTTTGATTTTTTTTTTATATTCAGCAATTATTGTATGTTTAAATCATACACTGTACTGTATGTCAGTTAGGAGTTCGTAAGTCTGCTCACGGAATAATGGAAAAATTGTCAGGTTAATAACATTTTTGTCGTCGTTTTTGTAAGACCCAAAATGTAAGCTAATTAAAGAAATACATGTACAGTTATTTGTAGGCCCTGATGGGTATAAAAGTGATGAATAGAACTAACAAGGAATAGTATGCTTATGAATATGTAGACTACTTTTTGTTTGATGAATGAGAATATTAGAAGTAAATCGACTATTAGAGGTTCATCTTGTCAAATGCCTTCTTCCGTGTCAGGTCAATGACTCCATTGATATGGAACTGTTCGCCGACTAGCTCTTTCGTCGCCAGCATCAGTCTGTCAAGGCGAGTGACAATGCCAAACGCAGTGGCAACGCCAACACTAAAGTAACTGTCCAGATGTGTTACATCAGTTGCTTGTCAATGGTCGCATTAAGGAAAGCGTACAGATATTGTTCGTCTTCGAGCGTCTCGATGGTGAGAGATTGAGGAAGTCCGTAATCATCAGAACTGTCAGAGTGCTCGACAAATCGGTCAAGCAACGGACAGGGCGTGATTTGTGGCAACGGCACGCCAGTACGCAACGCGACAGAAATCATACCTAAGACGGGGGTCATACTCAATATTCCGCCACATGAAAGGTAAGACTTACAGATGACGGACAGTATATCACCTTGGAACTCGGCTTCCATGAAGCGCGTCCTGCGAAGAAACGCTCGGGCCCACTTCGCGTCCAAATGCTCCTCAACAGATCTCAGATGCGATAACAAATATGCAATCTCCCTGCGCTGGATATCAACCCGAGCCCGCAAACAGACCGATGCAAAGCGCCTCACATTTGTATATCCAAAACGCGCTTGTATCTATCTGAAGGCCATGGTCCGTCCAGAGATATCTGAAGGAGAATAAAGATGGTAAGAGACAGTCTAGAGCCTGCATCCCTGACGCGTACTTCATAAGTTACGTTTCTCCTCAGAAGTCGTGTCCGATTTAGCTTCATCCGAACTGCGACTAGATTTTGGACGATTTCCTCTGTTTTGACATCGTCCCGAACTGTCGCAAGAGACAAAATATCGCAGTACAATTGCCCAATCTGACTCGTGGTCGTAGCGTAGGTTGTACGGATATACCGTCGAAGCGTTGTAGAAGGCGGAAGCAAAGAAAAGAAGCTGCTCCGTACGTGAGATATTTTCAAATTATGATTTGTTAATCAAATGGAAGTGGACTAAATTGACGCACAATGCCACCGTTACCCCGATCGCGACCATGACGAATCGTTTCTGCGATACAATTTCAGCTTCGTAGTATCACGGGATGCAATCGGTTCGTACCCATGCCACCTGAATGCCGAAACCTAAGGAAGATTAGCAAAGATAGGGAGCACATCAAAATGAAGTGGCGGACTAACCGGCACCCGCAATAGCAGGAAGATGGGTCGCCTGCCATGAATATCCGACCACCAACTGCGATGTCAAGAAGAAAAATACAACATTGATTGGAGGACCCGGGTAATAAATCCTGAAGAAGAAGAAAACAGGATAGCAAATGGCCGCGATGGCACCCAATGCATACGGATTTCCGGTGCCCGTCCCTGCTGACATATACCTACAGCAGCTGTTTAATGAATGTTGTAACGACGATGAGACGTGAAACATACCACATAATTGTTCCTACCAAACCACCAAAGAATGTACTTAGTATTCGAGAAGTCAGGCCAAATACTGTATCGCCACGAAACCTGCTCAGTGTCGTCTGAGAAAGGACACTACCTACGAAGTCAGATCGGAAGAGCTTTTCAAAGGAATATAGCGCTTACACAGCCCACACAAATCTATTTTCTGTTAAATTTTGAGGTGAGGACCAATCATAGCAAACGAAATGGTAATTAACATACGCAGAGCAATGCCGGCAGTTTTTGAGTAGAACGATGGCAAGGTCAAAAGGGCTACGGCAGTCCTTCAGCGCGTGAGTTTGGTCAGATATTGTCAAACGTTTCACCTGCCATAACCCCTGCCTTCAGGGCAAACACGCTGTTTCCGTGCCCCAGGGATAAAATAGATCGATAGATTGAGCGTCTTATCAGCCCGAAGGCGTTTCTCGGAGGCAGCGCATCTGGATCGCGTGCGGAAACGTGACCCAAAGCCACCTCGGCACTCTTGTCTAATCCGGCAACGAAATCTGCAAAGAATCTAAAAAAGACATTCGACGGAGTGAACAAACATGACTTACCAGGATCTTCGTCGTCTTCTGGGTTCGTATTGATGTCCGAAGGATCCAATTTGCTCCACAAAAATAACTTCCGCAGAGGATGAGTTGGAAGCCATAATCGGCTCTGGCGACGTGTCTTCTCTAGATGGATGACTTCATCGATCTAGGGCACCAATGTCAGCCCACTTTATAGGAGGTAATAATATTGGTAGCACACAAAAGCGATTAGATCCTCAGCAAAATGAATAAGGTGGTACTGAAAAAGATAGCATTGAAAGAGATATCGGTGAGGTGGGGGATCTCCGACACCGGGAGTCATGGAATGCCTGCCCTCGACAGCTAAGCGGTATAAGTCTAGAACTTGATGCCTGGCGGTGGACATTTAGCGCTGCGGCATAGTAATTTGTATAGTTCACTAACCTTCGGACACTACGAAACTCTTCTAAGCATTTCTTTAAAGAGTCCCTAATCCCTTCATTCTCTTCGACTACGTCCTGCCACTTCCGTATCTGCCGGCGTTTAATGACCCTCTTCCATAGCCTATCATCGTTGACCCTCTGTAACCATTTCGTCGCATGATCCAAAGTATCTGAACATCTGACAAGTAGTGCATTCGTACTCGAGCCCAGTAGAGACATCATATTATCCAATAAGACATCTGCATTAGCATGCTCAAACCTTGACTCAAGGTTGAGATACGCCTGCGACTCGAACACCCCTACAGCATGCTCCGAGTCATGACCGCGCACACGAATGTCCCGAAAGAGCGAATGAGAGTTGCCTAAGAGACCCGGTAGATTATGATGTGATTGAAAGTAGTGATACAGACCGTTGTACACTCTTCGACGACGAGGTACCGTTAGATCCCCCTGAGTCTTCGAACCCATTTGGGACGACCTCGGATAGTCTGACTTAGGGGTACTTGGCGGCGAGCAAGCACGCGACGCCGGTTTGGACGACGGGCGGGAAGGTGTGGGCGTGAATGTGAACGTGGGCGTACAAGAACCCGAGATGTTCCCGGTGAAGCGATGCCTCGAAGGATCCATGATTTTGAAGTAAAATGCCATCCCGTTCGCGCGCACGGTAAGTCTGGTTGTTAACTCGTGCATACGTTTGAAGTCTCCTGCGCGGAATCGACTATACGACATATCTTTCTTCATGAGTCTATTTGCGACAGCCAATGGACCGAGTGCTGCTTCTGCAGCTTGAATACGAGTGTTGTAGACCTGGACACCGTGCTGAAACTCTTGACTTGAGGAGCAGACGGACGTTTGCAATATCGCAGATTGCTCGCGCATAGCATGAGCAAGAGGCGTAAGTACGGCCTGGAAACGATTGCGAAATTGTGCATGCACAGATTGGGGGAATATGAGGAGGGAGCAGACTATGGCAATGAGGGAATGGATTGCAATAGGAACAACGAATGCTTTGCCGGTCTAAGAAGTATAAGGATCATAACTGGCTTCCGGATTGGAATATAAAACTTACGGTATAATTTGGGTATGGATATAACGGCGCAGCAAGTAACGCGGAATCTGATAGATAGAAATATATGAGATACTCTTGGAGGTTTGCGAGCGAGCTCACCCATTGTTGTGCAGCTTAGAATCATCGCTGCAATTACTGGTTTCCCTTGGCCCATGCGTGCTCTTAAATAGAGTAGTATGGCAGTACCGAAACAGAGAAACAAAGCGCATATTACGCTAGGCTTTTTGCACATCAATAAAGTTTCCTCTGACGTCTGGAAGTTCTTACCACCGTCTCAATATAGCGACCGCCAAGAAGCTCATCTCTATTTATATCAGCACTTGCGCTCTGACGAGCTAAACTAGCTGCAAAGACTCCTAAACAACTCCACCTTCTACTTGTTAGCACGTTCCCTGAGATGCGATAATTCAATGTGTCTACTTACGCGTATGATCCGGCAACCAAAATTTGAATGACACATTCCCGTTCAACTACAGCGATGAAAGAGTCCGAAGGTGGGGATAGAAAAGAGGCTATTTTTAGCTCAGTTCAGCGATTCTTAACTGCAATTGTAACAAAGATTCCACTGACCGACGAGAATGATGAAACTTGACTTTACAACGAAACGTCAATCAATGGTCATCCATAGCGTTGTATAGTGTGAAAAAAAATCACGTACCGTGCCCAGAAATCTTTGACACTTTCGCACTAAGACCAAGAGCAAGCAAACCCACGCCGAGATGGCGCAACGAATGACAGGTCGGAGGTTGTTCTTCGTGAAATTGGTTATGATCCAATTCGTCTGGGGAAGCCACGATTGCGATCTTTTCGTGTTTGTCTTCTCCTCGTCGTCTGCGGTCCCCGCCTCTTTTTCTGTGTCGCCGATAACGTGGAAGTCTCGTTGATGGAGTTTGTCCTTTCGTTCATTCGCATCATTTGGCTCTTCGAATTTCAACACTGTAGCTTCGTGGACGACTGGCTTCGGCATATCAAGCCGCAGTTGTCGGTCCACGCCCTGCCTCTTCCTCTGAATACCTTCATCTATGCTTTCCCTCGACTCCAACCCAAGCTCTACAACGCTGCTCCTTGACGATGGCGTCTCTGTTGGGCTCTTTTTGTACGGATCCGATACCGGCATGGCCTCTTGTTGTCGATGGAAGAATGAAGGAGAACATGGCCCAAAAAGGATATGAGAATGTTGGAGCGAAATACAGGACAGTACTAGTTGTCCCTATGACTGACAGGCCCAGGTGCAGGACAAAGAGCCCGTGTTTGCGTGTGCCGAGGGTGTTTTACCCATGGGGTTAGACTTTGGTGGTCACGCGACAAAAAGATTCCTCTTCTACGTTGCCCATCACTCATCCAACATCATCTCCAACGAATAAATGAAGTGTAACGAGAACATAGCCGTTGTAGGCGAAAAGATCGTGCTAGTCCCCTACAGGTGCGTCGTGAGTAAAGCTCACCACAAGTCCGTGTGCTAATCTGAGTCCCGCTTCACACATTTCCAGGAGGGAACACGTTGAGGTCAGTACTTCATTTAGTGCGGTGCAGAAATTTATGGAACATCATGTTGACAAGCAATCCACTAGCAAGAAATACCATGAATGGATGTTGAATCCAGAATTACGAGAGCAAACTGCGAGTGAAGCACTAAGCTTGGAAGAAGAATACGAAATGCAGAGTGAGTCATAATTTTTACTTTGGTAGTAGCTCCATGGCTCTTCTGCGTCTCTTTGTCTCTTTTGCAATGATGTCTAACCTTTTGTCCAGGAAAATGGCAAGAAGACGAAGACAGTACGCGGCGCTAAATTTGATTACGTGTCGATATTCATACTTCACCAAAGAATTGACTTTTATCATCATGGAAAAGCCGGAAGGTTGGAGAGGAAGAGGAGTCATAGATACCTCTCAAATGGTTGGTGACGTCAACCTCTTCTTCAAGGGGTCTTCCACCGACGAGGATTTCGAGGTCGAAGCGGAGATAATGATAGCAGGTACAACCTTTTATGTTTCTCCAAGTCCGTAGAATTTACTCAGATTCATCGCGTTCGAATTCTCAGAAAAGCGGTGCAGGAGAAAAGGCTTCGCTGCCGAAGCGCTCCAGCTTCTTCTTTCTTACGCCTCGTCCGCTCAGTACCCACCAACTTTGCCAATCACGGTGGACAGGCTCGTGGTCCGGATTGGACTCAGCAACACTGCGAGTATTGATCTCTTCAAAAAGCTTGGTTTTGGAACAACGAAGGTCGTGGAGGTGTTTGAGGAAATGGAGATGAGACCTGTGGCTGAAACCATTGGAGAGACATGGGTCAAGGGGAAGATCGTAAGTCTACATATTAAATGCTACGAACGTCTCCGGCATTTGCTAACCGTTGTAGCGAATAGATTAATGTCAATGGAATTTGAGAAGGACAAGCTTCCAAAGACCAGTGATACGTGAACGTGGGATCTTTTTTTGTTCCTACGAAGATCACCGAGTTTGTCTATGAGGTCTAAGAGCGACTCTAAGTGTACTATGCCGCATTTTTAATCTCTCTCGGCTCCTTGTTTCTTTTCGCGTTCGCATTGATGGAAGCCAGAGCCACATCTTAAAAAGATCATATAAAGTGGTCGCTGTTCATTCCCTCGATCCTCCATCCCAACCTGCTCGTCCTTCGCATCGTCATCGCTTTCCCATCAAACATCACTAGCATATTCACGATGGCATCATTCTCATCAGCATCCTCCTGCTTTCCTTCAAGTTACGACCCACCATATTCCGCCCTCGAAGATGACATGGATCTCGGCGACGTCCAATTGCAACCCGTCATGACCATGACCTCTTTTGCTTGTGGTCCGGTATCTATGGATTCACCTTGGCCTTACGCGTTCAAGGTACGTTCTCCTACAAAACTTACATGTACCAATTCTAATCTTTTCCTAAGAGAGGTGACATGGCTCTTGCGAAGAGCGACGATGTATGGAGGCGCGTGAAAATCCTAGACAACGGACACCTCTCAAATATCGGACGGAGCTCACGAAACTCGAAGGCGTCTCTTGTGTATACGGCGTTCTGGGTGGATGACTCTGGTGAAAGTTATAATGGATTATTTTCGCCCATGGCAGGAAATCTGAAACTCGACGATGTATATGTGCGGAGACTCATGGCTAGAGAATGCATCGAGGTCCGGTAAACAAAAATTAGTAGGATCTACTTTCAATAGAATCGAGAATCTGTAACGACCTTGCCAGTCTTCACGGTGAAGGGCTTACGGGTATTTGTATCAAATGTGTATACCAGTATAACAATAAATCCCCTCCTTCTCACTACTACACTCCCCTTTGACGAACGAGGGAGCCAAACAGAAAACTCCGTACTTCTCGGGCGCAACACGTGAATCAGTGACGACTCCTTCAAGTTCCACAACTCAAAGTTGACTGCAACCCTTGGCTTTGTTCTGCATTCTTGGATGTCTTCTACCGCTGTACTTCAAGTTGTGCTATCACGTTGATACTTTATACTCTCAGACCTGATTGGTCGTCTATAGGGTGATAGAGTCCATGTTGTCGTATCAATCCAGTGGACACCGAGACAGGGTATGGCAAGCTGGGACGCGCATATTGACTTTGGCGACGCGAGTCAGGCTGCTTCCAACGACGACTCGCCGGACGGTCGACTTTCCCGCATTTTTAAATGACATCTTTCGTTGCAAACAACAACATCGAATCCTTCCCTTAAAACAATGCTGGCGATATTACCATGCCTCCCTAATTACCATGAGCTCGATTCCCAACCTTGAGGCTGACCAGATCTCTCAAGACCACCCCAGTAGGTGATAGCCCGTACATCCAGGACAGGATTTCGGTGGATCCACAGAATATTTGGTACTCATTGGTTCTCTTCCTCGCGTCGTGCACGGTCAAGTCGGAAATAACTTGTCATCAGAGTGGTTCGAGAAGGTGTGTAAAGTTTTCAGTCACGTCAATATTTATGTAGGACGATGTTGAACGCTTTACTTGTGCAGAGAGTGTCTGCATTTCTTAAAGCTTCGAAGCTCTTGTATCTTTTGACAATGAACGTTTTCTCTGTTTCACGCACTTTCATTCCGTTGACAACATTTGCCGATGGGACCTTCTTGCTACCATAGCCGTCACTAAGCGCGTCAACGGAGTGGCGCAGAAGCGTCGCAGGAAATACAGTAAGCACGTTTTCCAATCTTCTCTCGGGCTTCTTCGTCTTACTCTGACATTAGGTGTGCCTGACCCATGATTCCTGCATAGCGCACTTTCATGTCAAGGTTTTTACCGAAAAGGTGCGTCAGAGCTGTTTCATCTTTTTCTTTTCATGTTCATTGGCTATTGCTGATCGTTGTTTATGTTTAGTCATCTATGGTTTTTATATATCCATTTCATCGATTGAACGACTTGCTCTCGATTTCGGAACAACGTTCGCAACCTGCCGTCTCATATACTATGTCCTGACCACCGTTGACATCGAGTACTGTATCAAGTTCCAGACCAACTCTTCGTCCGATCCGCTACTATCCACCTCCCATGAGAGTTTTATGGATGAGTCGGCATTTTGCAAGGTGGGTAGCGATGATGGTAGCCTCGACCGCGATGACTCAAAGGCGAAGGAGACTGCGCGGCTTACTGGTAACGACTCTACGAAGAAGCAAACGGGAGCAAGGCATCCTATGACCACGGAATTGAGTGTCGTGTCTTAGTACGATGTGCTCAAGCTATCAAAATTCCGACTCAAACTCAGACTTAAAGATGAGAAGATAGGAATGATGAGAGGTCGAAGGAGGGGGTGAAATTAGTGAGAGAGGGATAGGGATGGGTCGGGAGTGGAATGAACTCGAGATTTGGAGCAGCTCAAGCCTTTAAAGTCAGTGATGTTTTTCTCATTTACAATATTTGCTGTCTGATGCGGTCCGAACCGGTTTGAAACGCCCCTCCCTTCAGATGTCATAGTAGAGACGTAAATACCGATAAAAGGGCTGGGGCTATAATTGTTATCGGATTCGATCGTGGGTTGGTAGTGGTGGTATTGTGGCATTCGGATGAAATAGGGAATTATAGAAGATCTAGGGAATGTGATGAGGTCATGAGGTTGACTACGGATCGCATGCAATTGCGACTGGGAGATGATGAAGAAGGATGGAGGGCAAGTTGATCGCCCGCATGTGTGTAGGTCCTTGTTGTACGTGCAAAGCTCAGGCCTTTGAAACTTTTGACTGTGATGACAATCCACTCACTCTTTCATTTTCACCAGTACAGGTACCTCCAAATATAAAAAAATCATGGAAACCTAAAAAAACGCAATAAATGGTCATCTGGCTGCTTGTTAGTCGATCATGCACATGAACTTGTCCCCTTTTCTCTGTTCGGACGGGTATAAAGGGCAAATGTGCCATCATCTTCACTCCAGAGTTAAGCTTGAATATTTGCGAAGAACCTCTCGACAGCATTGACCGTGCTCTCCACTGTCCCTCCAACCAGCATGCTCGCTCTTGCCTTCGTAGCATCAGCGTTTGCTACGCTGTCCATCAAGGCCTTTTCTTCAGAAGCATCAGCGAGCAGTGCTTCTCCAAGTATACTCACCCTCACTGTGTCGCCTACGCCGCCCACAAACGCCGTCTCACTCGACCCGGCCCTCATATCCTTCTCTATCGGTTCGTTTCCCCTTTCCTTTCTCCTTAAGCTACCCTAATTCCCGTCCTGACTGCTTCAGAACAAGACCGATGGAAAGACTGGGCTGGCGTGGATGCTCCAAACCGATTCTTGGTTGATGCCCTCGCCAACCTCCGTGAACGGACGTGCGGTGTCAACCCCGTCATACGTATAGGTGCAGACTCGGAGGATAGGTCGTTCGTAGCTGGTCTCGACTCAGACGTCCAGGTGCGTCGCTTTTTCCATTCCAATATCGGAACGTGAAGAAGGCTGAAATCATTTCGTGCGATACAGTTTGAATCTGCACAGATCCCCACTCCTTCCTCCCTTGTCCCTTATCCTGAAGCCACCCACATCTCTATCTCTATCTCACCCACGCCCCAAAACAATTTCTTCTCCCTCGCCTCTCACCTACCCGCCAACACCTATGTTATTTGGGGCCTCAATCTTGGTGCCAGTAATCTCACCAATACTTTCCTCATGGCTCAGGCCCTGCGTAGAGCCTTCGATGATAGGACAATGATAGAGAAGAATGTGAGGCTGATCGGAGTAGAGATTGGGAACGAGGCAGATGTCTATGGGCTTACTGGGTTGAGAGATGCAGCGAATTGGACGGTTCAAACATATGTGCAAGAGTGAGTTTATCTCCACGCGGTATCTTTGAACCGTTGTAGCCTGATGTCCATAGATGGACGACCTTCGCACAAAATATCTCTACCGTCGCAGGCATTTCTTCTCCCTCACCTGACGCACCCATGTTTTTCGGTCCGAGTTTCAGCACATTCTCGTTTTCTCCAGCCCCCTTGACATCTTTCTCACCTCAGCTTGCATTTGAGGCAGGCTTGCTGGACTCGGACGTTGGGAAACTTATCGGGGAAGTGTCTCAGCATAGTTATTCTGGTGCGTCGTTAAATCCAACGCGATCAAATTTCACGACATGCAGGGTAGTGGTTCTGACGGATCGTCGGACGGTACAGGAAGCGGCGTCGCAGGAATCGCTACCCTTCCTGCACTCATCAACAAAGCGTCCATCCGCGCCAATCTTTCAGTATTCATACCAGACATCGAAGCCGTCCATGCTCAAGGGCTCGAGTATGTTTTCGGGTCCGTCTCCCTTCTTTCCTATTTTCCCGTTTGTTCTTGTTTCATACTAAGCTTTTGACTAATGTGGATTCCTCTGCAGTGAAGTAAACAATTACTTCGAACACGGCGCACCCGGAGTGAGTGATGCCGGCGGGGCTGCACTCTGGATCGTAGATTATACCCTATTTGGTGCTACACTCGGTATCAAGAGGATGCATTTCCATGAGGGAGTTGGTTATCGTTATAATCTGGCAAGTGTTGTGTTTCCACTTCTTTTGTTATCGTTTTATTTTTCTTTCTGAGTAAATCATGAATTTGGTTGGTTAAGGGTCTAACGACTTTCACAGATTCAACCCGTTCCTCTCCCTCGTTCTCCCGATACCGGAGAGTCCTTCTCCCCTTCAGTGCCTGCACGCGTTCAACCAGCGTACTATGGTGCCCTTATCGTTAACGAAGTCATCGGTTCCTCTCCTTGCACCCAGTTGATAGAGGTGGACGTTGATAACGAAACCTTGGCAGTGTACGCTGCTTACGAGAACGGGGAGTTGAAGAGGGTTGTACTGGTGGATTCAGTCCCTTTTTTGAGTGGGGCTGATACGAGAGGGACAAGGAGGGTTGTGCTGGGCGTTGATGAAATGGATGGGCGGCGAGAAGTGAAAACCAAAAGGTTGTTTATGGCGTACGTCTTTCTTTCGCCCTTCTTGTCCGTCACTCTGAATACTGCGTACGCACGTAGTCATACAGACTCGCAATCAAACTTAACCTGGGCAGGTCAACGGTTTGACTCACCAGGAGACGCAACGCCCAAAGGAAATCTGGACATCTCTACCATTGCGGTGCAACGAGGGTCTGTGGAGGTCGAAGTGAGCGCGAGTGAAGTTGTGCTTTTAGAGTTTCTGAGCTGAGGATCATAAGAAGGCAAATGGGTACTTTGTGTCTCTTGGCTTAAGCAACCAGTGTTAGTGGTTTATTAGTTATATCATTACCGTGTATGCCGTCCTCTCGTCGACTGGAAAGGCCGACAGAATTCGACATGATACTCACTTTCCCTGACATCGAAATACGTTCGGCTCGACTATCACACCCTCATTTTTACCCGAGTAAGCATAGCTTAATGAATTATGATCCTTTAATATTTTAACGTGGTTGAGACGCATGACGAAATGTAGGCTTTAGAAGAATAGTACTTCAAAGCCGTTCAGGGCTTCATTGTCGAAGTAGGGCATGGCCCGTCAATGCGGGAGGAGCTACTGGCTGATAGGTGGAAGTCTAAATAGGACAGGTGGGACGCAGCAGAGCATTGAATACAGGCCCTAACGCAAAGTATATTTTTGAAAAAGGACGTACAGCGGGAAACGCAGGAGCTCCATATGCTTCTCTCGGTTCGTCAAATTCTATCGAAGGGCGTTGGAACGGTAGGTCAAGTCGGTGTGGATTTGAAAAGCCTCGTTGGGTAATCATTTGCGCGACGTGTCTCCTACGGATATAATAGATGAATGCCATGAACAAGCAGATTGCGATCGCTATGAAAAAAAAGGCAACGTGTCAGTATAAGTTTCACGGGCGACATTACTCTGCCGGAGGAACATACCAATGCTTACACCAATTGCGATTTGCGCACCTACAGAAATGTTGACATTGTGACCATCTTCGTCGCAAGAAATATTTCCCGCTCTGTGATATGTTTAGTAAAGAGAACGAGTCGATCGACTTCGGCGAAAATACAAATGAAAAGGAAAAGTAGGAAACTCACGCGCCAGCATTACAGTCAACTCGTAGTGCTCTCGTACAGCCAGAAAACCATAGCAACGCGATTGCGAGATGTGTTATATGATTATAGTCCCAACGACTCGAGAAACAGAGCCCATATGCAGGAAGACCTGTATTCAGCATGAAGAAGTCGTTCGTTAGGGGATGAGTAGTTTTCGAGGGACTCGCCTGGTGGATCATGATGTCGAACAAAACCTTTAAGAAGCCGCGATGACTACTATATCGTATGTCGTGGGGATGAGCGATTTAGGGAAGCCGGGGAGGTGCTGTGTTCGCATAACTCAACAAGTGGACGCGAGTTCAAGAAGCGCTGGAATTATAAATTCGGACGCCCGGCTTGCCTCTTTCAACACGAAGGACGGTACTAGTAGTCGCTCATCACATACCGTCCAATGCGACAGAGCCGTGAACCCATTCCCTATGACAGAAACCTCTCCCCAGGGATGTGATGAGTTGCCTGCCGGACAGCATTCCGAAACTCGTGGATATTGGAGTATTCTGAGTGTATTGGATACCTCCAGAATATCGAATGATTTATGTTTGGTGCTTCACGCTGCTCATAGCTTTGAAGCACACATAATCGGAATTGCAAAAATAATGTGATTCAAACTCGCGAGACTACATGAAAGAGAGAAAAAAGACGCTTAGCTTATTCTCGGCAATCGCAGCTTCAGTATAAAACACCTATTCTCTGGTTGCGGGCTTCGCATCGCCACTTCTTTTCCCTCGTTGGACCCAGCGGCTTCGTAGAAGACTGTTACGGTCAGAAGAACGGCCCGGCTTGGCTTCGTAATTTGTGTTTGAATCAGAACTCCCAAACGAACCTTGATCTTCCAACTCTTCATCCAGTGAAGGGTAGGAGACTGCGAATCATCTTCCTCTGACTGAACTCTATCCAGGACAGTACCAGGACTCGAGTTAAGATTAGACCACAGCTTCGAGTGCATGATTTCCAGATGTCTGCTCTTCGTATCTGGTTCTTCACTTGCTAGGTCGTCTGCTGGTGGTGAGCTCAGAGGTGGCAAGTCACCCTCCAGTAGGACTTGTACAGACAGGCTGAAACTTTCCTCAGTTATTCCGCCTTTGTCATTTGACCAATCAGCAAAATAATCTTCAGATGCTAGAGCTTCGTGACTTTATTTTGGGGCTTCGTTATTGGCAAAATAATCATCGGCAATTGGATCGGATGAGGTCTCTGTACTGTTGGGTGATGTTTACCTGTGCGACCGTGCAGAATCACCAATCAAAGACGACTGACGGACACCCGTTGTGACGATGTGCGAGACAGACAATTCTTCAACTGGTGACGTTGAACGAGAGGGCTTAGGTTTCATTCGACACCGGCAACCTGTCCTTTGTGAAAATTCCGGTGGCTTTGAGAGACGAGCTCCGAGATGTGAGCTTGCACTTTTCGTATAGTGCACGCGAATCCGACCAAGAAAGGTAGATAAAGTAAGGGCGAGCGCAACAAAATAGCTGAGTTAACGCACTTGTTCAGTGCCGCCGTTGCGTCATCGGAACGAGGCTCAAAATTTGCGAGAAAACCTCTCAAGTGACCCTTGAACATGCTGTCCTTGCTCCTTCCAACTGCAGACCCGACTCTTCGGGTCTTGCTAGCAATGAGCATTCATTCGTTACACGCTGAGATGTTGCTTGGGGTTAAAGTTATGTATTCGTCTCTGTTAACAATATCGAGTAAAGTTTACAGACAGCGATGAGCATACGCACAATTTCTGTCTATTCTGTGGGATATTCGTTATACGTAGAAAAGCTGTTAACAATATTAACGTCATCGTGGTCGTGCCACTGGCCGGCGGGAGGCAAGAGGTCCTCCTAAAAAGTCTCGCGTCACTAGTGCTTCCATACTTGAACCACATTTTCTCAGGCTCAGCCAGCTTTTCGTCTCTGGTTCGTCTATAGCATTCAACAGGATAGTCACGACTCTCGCTTTGGTTTTGTTCATCCTCCACTCTTGTAGAACTGCCTTCAAAAGATACGTCGTTAAATTTTGAGCGCTGGCCAACTCAAGAACTGTGACCAGAAAATGAAGAGGCTATTTTGATCAGGTGCTGCAAATGTCGTCGGGGGCTGATGTGAAGACCTCTGGAGAGCTGGATGGGTGAAACTGATTGGCTGCTCATGTCGCGGTATGGCTTTTAACTTTATGGATGGACGGTTTCAAGTCGGTGGCAGACAGGCTTCGTTTACAGACGTAAGTCCTTTCATGATTTCTTCCCTTCTTGCGCGCTGTAACGCCTTTCTGTCATTCCTACACAGATGCCACTGTACAACTTGAACGTCAATGTTAGGCCAGCTTTGAGGTTTACCGGGTGCTTGAGAAGAATGGGTTATGAAGATAACGCCTGAATGCATCTTTCTTTCACCTTATCCGGTGCGTTATGTCTGGCACTTTTTCGCTCCTTTCCAGCCACCTTTCTAGCTCCCTCTCACTCACCTTTCCTCCGATCCGACCTTTGATCAAACTCGGATAAATTGCTTGAAGCGATAATAGAATGGCAATGAATAAATGAAGATATGGCTCGAGGGTGCGCATACTATACGTGCATAATCCAAGTGCAAATACAATGTAATCGCTGTTCCGTCTCGCTCCACATCAAACCACCTTGAGCAGCGCGTCTACTTTGTCATCCATACAACCTTATCACCAAGTTTCCTCTCAATCTTTTCTAACATTCCCATCTCTTTACGTAACTTTGAATCCTCTGGGATATCACGCAAATCAAAGTCCGTGAGTGTGTTCTATTCCATGTCAAAGCCTCCAAAATCAACTGACGAGGAGTTTCCCCCCCTAGGTCCTCGTTGCCGTCTTTGACGAGGCGGTAAAATTCTAGGTATTGCTGTTCCAAGAACCGATAGAACATGGCACGATTAACGATAAGTCTAACATATGAGGCTGGGAAGACTCTGCAGCCTTCGGAACGTGGTCTTGATTCGTCCAAATATCGTCGAGGAGGTCAAAGAAAATCTTGTATTTCTCTTCCTTGTCGTTCTTCCCTTTGTAAGCAACAGAGAAACTTTTCGGACTTCGCTGCTTGGTCAAGTAGGTCCTTGAGCGAGTCTTGATCCCGACCAGGCTTGCCTTTCCTTGTCCAATAATTATTATACGACTCATCGTCGTACTCAAGAAGGCTCTGAGCTTTTCGATTAAATCGCAAAGTTTTGTGCTGAACTCCTGCAAACCATCGAACACTAGCTTCCCGCCAGCAGCTCCAGATTTAACATTCATGTAGAGATTCCTCAGATCATAATCACCCATTAGAATCATTTTCACATCCAAGACATCTTTCTGTATCAGCTCTTCAGAAAAGACGGGAAGGTAAAGAGCGAGGATGTCTTGCATAGCAAGCAAGCGGGCAAGACCGTAGACAAGACTAATCTTATCTCGGATGGAGGCGCTAGGATGGCGTGCCAGCCCAGAACGCTTCAATTTCTCATCAAAGGAGCCATAATGAAGCTCAAGCCTCGTCTGCTCCAAAAATTCTTTCTACCCTCTGGTGAGGGAGAGAAGAGTGTTAGTTGATGAAGGTGACTTTTCGTTGGAAGCACCTGGTCCCGGTGAAGGCGTAGCCGACGTAGGCTTTTCGCTCTTATGTTTCTTCTCGTTTACTTCGGGAGGCATACCAGGAGAATCTCAGGTCTTTCTCTTGTGTGGGCCTGACATTGTGACTCGAGAAATGTGGCGTGACGGTCAATGTTAGAGTTCCATTGAAATGGCAAGTACTATTCATGCGCCTATTGTATCTTTGCAAATCCGAAATGGGAACTTTGCCACTCTTACACGCTCATACTTGACTCATACTGCACCAGGAAAATACTCTGGCCAATGTCAGTTATGAGCAATATAAGTTACTATTTACATCGGGCCAATCTCCTTTGCGAATCTGAAGGTCGGCTAAAACCTTCGGATATCTAGAGGAAAGACCTCTTCGCAAAGTCTGAGCCTTACTTCTATATTTCCATGTGCAAGGATGACTTTAGGCGAATTTCTACTCCCACTTCCGCGTGCTCCCAGGAGACTCGCATTAGTAATTGGCAGGTTTGTGCGTCCAGATAACGTTGTTTATAGATACCGTTTTTCCATCCTGAGCAAAGTATTGAGAGCACCTCGTTCCTCATGGACGTCCGACTCGGAGACTCTGTACTGGAAGAAGAGAACGGATATGCGCCATCACAATTGTGCAGGCATGAATCAGTGTGGGAGTGTTCATGCACTGGCAACTCGATTCGAGAGCAATCTAAGATAGTTATAATATCCATTTATGTCCACAGAAATCACTTTGATACTGATTGATAGCTCTCGACCCTCCAGCAAAAGAAAATGTCGCCTTAGAATGAACTTCCTACAATTTTGGAATACCCATGCTACGGTTTGAAAAGGATGTGAGTCAGGCTCAGGATTTACTACTGTAGTATGTGTTGAGCAAGCGGTTCAACGAAACGCATAGCTATGAGGATGTCGATATGCAGACTGCCTAACATCGCGGTCACCTAACTGTTGGAACGAGCTTCCGACAAGCACGAGTCAGTCATATCACAAATCAAGTAAATCACGCTCAGGGTGTGACTAGCATTGTATTTAAATCAGGAGCCCTCATATTGCGTTGCAAAGGACTGCAAACTTACTTATAAATATGGCGGACTGTACCCCTATCTCATCCCCTTCACACAACTGCGAAGATACAGCGCCTACACACTAATGTCCAATCCTTCAGCCGTTGCAGCACCTGGCTCGAAAGATCATAAGAGGAAGGCATCTGACCCTGCTCTTGAAGACTCCCGTGGTTCCAGGTCAAGAAGGCGCGGACAGCGTTCAGGCGATGCTCCTCCGTCTACGCCTGCGTCTTCCCAGTTGCTTTCCTTGAATAATCTGCTTCAGTACAATGGCCTGGAAGTGAATATGGACGACAGAAAGAAAGTGGGCGGATTCATGAGCAAAATGGTTCAAGAGCAAATGGACGTTCGTCGACAAGAGGCGAAGCGATGGAGGGCTGCCGTTGGAGCCCTAGCGGGCACCGTCTCCGACTCGAGCTCGAAGTCAAGCGACAATCTCAGTCTTGTCGCCGCATTTCGTATCGCACTCGCTTACACCGGTCTGACTATCTGCCGCTTCGACATCATGTGCATAGAGCACCAGCTGGCCTGCGACGACGAATATAAACTGCAGCGGGAGCAGAGACTTTCGTACATAAATGAACACCGGCTCGCGAAGGATCGTTTGCTTCTTTGGATCGAGTTGTGCAAGCTGTGGAAGGCGTCCAGCCACGAATCCCTCAAGAACAAAGAAACTTTGAAGCGCATCGATGAAATCAGCACAGGGGTGGGCCTTATGAAGACCGCCGATTTTTTTGCTGGTGGGGAGGATAAATCGGAAGTGGAGGGCCGTATCAACGACGATATCCGTGCCATGTTCACTTCACTAGCTGATAAATGGGAGAACAAGAAGACTTACATGCCGAATACCAACACCAGTTACAGATTGGAGGAGAGGAAGCTCGAAAAACTTCTAGAATCCATTGCAAGTTTCACGTATTCATCGAAGCTCCTTTTATGGGAAGGGTGCGTCTTAGTCGCGCACAAGATCTCTAGTGCCGGCACCTTTGATTCCAAGGAGAAGCCCAAAGATGCGCAAAAAGTGTCGGGAATCTACGAGGGCTTCCTAAAAGAGATTGAGAAAGTCGAGGACGACAGTAAGCTTTGCAACAATCCTAGTGTATGGGCGCATGAAGCGACGTTCGTCCTGCTTCGCCATGCCGGGCTCGAGTACAAGCTTCCTGGCGCAGCGAAATTGTCGGTGTTTTGACTGCAGTATTTCTAAAAGATAGGTACCTTTAGAAGCTTGTTTAAATAGGTGATGTCGATTAATCATAATGAAATCGATTGTGATGAGAACGCGGCGGACACGAGTGGAAGCAATTCCAAAACCACTGAAAGCACTGAATTTTTTTAATTTGATACGAAAGATTCGCCATTCATTCATCAACATCAACGTAACATACCTCAAACTTGCTATCAAGACTTTATTATAGCTCTCTCCCCTCATCTAACGCCTCCACACACCCTTGCGTACGCATCATCAATGCCGACTGTTCATCATGTGGACCAAACGGGTAGATATGTAAATAAATTGCGTTAGTGTTTTAATGTTACTCCGTGACAAAAAAAGAAGAGGAAACGGAAGGACCTCTAAGCTATATTTCCCTTTCTTCGTCGCTGCGTTCACCTCCAAGGGTTTACCTGAGCACGATTGAAGGTCAAGTGCACGTGCGCGAGAAAGAGTTGTGAGTGAAACCAGACCGTCGGAAGAGCCACGGGTAGGTAGAGCAAGGGATGTAAAAAATGAAAAACTCACCGGAGAGGACGAGATCGAAGTGTCTTCGCGCATCATCTTTACGGCCTACCCTTCCCAATAACCTGCCGAGCTCGAAGTCTACAGAAAATATCGAAACCATTAGACGCGGAAAAAGCATAAAGAATATACATACGAGTATAATACACAATCCAATGATCCAATACGATCTTCCTTCCATGCTTAAGCACGTTCTCAAATGATTCTAATGCATGAAGAGTTGCGCCACTTTGACTGAATGTAACTTTTTCGATATCAGTCTGGTCCGGATCTGAGTTGGGTTCCTGGTGAAACGATGGGAATGAGCGAAGAAGACGAGACGGAGGCAAAATGTAGCGGAATGGGACGTACGGGATATGCTAAATACCGATAGCACACGCCCTCCAGGAACCATACAAGACACCAGTCATCCCAATACGCCCTTTTCCCTCCCGCGTATCCTTCGCCCTCGGTGGCTTCTTCCAGCCTCGATCGAGCTCTGTTTAGCACAGGTAGCATGCGCAAAAATATTACACCGGGCGGGGCGTGCGAGAGGGCCATAGTGACGTATGCAAGTTCAATGGCTGGAAGGGCGAGGTAGTGGGATTGGGAGAGGAATTTGCGGGCTTTGCGGGCGATGAATTTCTAAGTGAGATTATGTAAGCAATAATACGAATGAGAAAAAGAGGGTGGATGAAAATGGGAGGCAACTAAGATGAAGAAGTCGAAGAATGACGAACCTCTATCGGAATACTCTTCCCCGCAATCCTCTGTGTTAACCCCGGTACCTTCTCAAACCACACCGTCGCTTCCCTCACAAGTCTCTCGCTCTCGACCAACCTCTCATCGGTCCCGTCACCGTTTCGACCGGTGGCCTCGATGCGAACTTGGGTTTCAATGGCTTCTGCACGATGGAGGATACAGCACGCTACACCATATGCATAAGTAGCCTTGCTCCAGCTTGCTTCTTCGTAAAGTCGTCTCCAGTACGTTTCGCTCCCTCCATCACCTTTCTTTTCGTCATGGTCGCGACTACCATTATCGTTGTCATTTCCCACTTCCCATAGCGCCAACTTGGCTATTGCAATTTCCCACCAACTCACTCCATTCAAGCCACCATACCCCTCTTCATTCCCTCCACCACCTTCCCTTACACGTATAGCCTTCGAATAGAACTTGACCGCTTCTCTCGGTCTGGCTTTAATTAAGCTATCCCTCCCCTGGCCGAATAGGAAGAATATCCCGTCTGGGTATCGCGAAGCGTTCCATGCGAGAATGCGAGATGTCGTGAGAGTCGCGTCTGGTAAAGGGTGGGATGGGGATGCAACAGAGGTGAGAGTGAGAGAGGTCATGACGAGGTGGTAGATGAGGAGGGCCATATCCGCTATGCTCCTTCTTAAGCCTTCATCTTCCTTTGATATGAGAGGGGCAGTAGCAATGGTAACAAGTGTCGTTGTCGGGATCCATCCGCCAACAGAGTAAAGAATCGTGAGACCCTCTGCTCGGGAAGAGGTGAAACCAAAGATAGAGGCGAGGGAGGTGAGTCGAGAAGGTAAAAGTGAGAGGACAAGGTGAGAGAGGCCTGCGCCGAGTAACACTCCTGAACGAAAGTCGGCGTCAACTGAAGGGTCATGATCCTGATTAGCAAGTGGTAATGAACCAGAAGAAGAGTTTGTCTGGGTCTTGGCACGGTACTCGGCGTCGATGGTCGTTAAGAATTGGTATAAAAGTCGATAAGTAGTGAACGTGGTCCGGAGATTGAGAGCTTCCTTAATGAAAGCCAGCCAGTCGCCAGAATAAACAATACCAAGGAGAGCCTGGCATTCCCTGTATCAATTTTCGGTTTTCCCCCGGGGTCAACAAAACTTTGACAGACCTTCTCGAATAGTGTCTCAGCGTAGATGAGCTCTGCATGCCTCTCTACAGGTGTCATGGTCCTGACCCAATTAACACCTGAATGGGAGGAAGGTGTCACAAAGCCTACTACACGGCTGGCAAAGGAAGCTGCTTTCTTGCGGTGTCTTTGAGCCACTATATTGGCGTGTTTGGTGTGAGCAATGGCGGCGAGGAGGTCCTGGAAAACAGAGTAAGCAAAAATGAAATAGCGAGCAGAAAAGATGAATCATACTTCGTCTTCAAAGGACATGAGAGCCTTGACACATTGAATTAATCCATACCCACTTGCAAAATACAATCGTTCCCTGCAAGAATAAATTATTTGGCATTACCTTACACAATATCATCGTGTGAGTTATACACACTTCGTGGGATCACTCTGATGACAAAACTTCTCCGACTCGACCATGTAGGATGCCAGGAAAAGGTCCAGAGCATATCGGACACCTGGTATATCCTCCAAGGCCCTGTCATGCGTATATGGGCCGGTCATTGTTTGAGGTGGCCTCGAAAGGTCCGGTTTAGCCTCGACATCGCCGGTCGAGCTTATGGACGGAGAGGGAGACATTGTTCAGGTGGGCTTCAAGAGGATGGAAGATGGTGGTTAAGAGGAAGGACAAAAAAATTGATGAATGCATCGAAGTCGTCAGAGATTCTGCTTGCTCGTATTCGTCGTCGTCGACGGTGAGCAGCGGGGAGGAATCGCGCCGTTCGGGGTCAATGCTCCAGCTGATCCGCGTTCGTCGCGTCGCTCACCTTCCTAAAACTCAACACTCAACGTCCATGTTGTTGTTGTCGATGACGGCTGCAGTACTGTATAGACATCCATTCACTCAACATCCAGCCACCGTTCGGGAGCGACATTGAGGTTGTAAAAGCTCCCGGATCGTCAATATCCTGCGACAATCTAACCTGCCTCGAGACCAGTTCATCGTCGTTCCTATGAAAACTAATCCGTATAATGAATAATGGCTACGCAAAATAATTTGCCTTGCTTCAATGTGCTATTAATTTGCCCATTAAAGCACTCGATAGAAAAGTGAGTGTCAGAATGCTATACACTAGGGCATGTGCGGCTTATTGATGCAGAAATGGATGCGACTTCTCACAGAAAACCTTGACGCATCGCTCGCACCTTTTTGCCTTCGATTGCTTCACGCGATTCCGAAATCTACATGAGCTAGTGCATCCGAAAGCTTAGGTCCGAAGAAGCGTTAGGCTGTAATGCTTTACAGCTTTTGTTCTTGAAAGAGTCGGATGATGTCTTTGGCTGCTGAATAGCAGGCTGGCTTACTCACGCTCCCGACAACCCCAAATTAGATGTTTATATGGTACACTACGTTGTATCGGATTATGCTTTGCTGAGTAATTCCTATAGCTTGGAACTACTCGAGTAAAGCCAAGAAATATGTTTATAGAAGAGATTATCTTCATCACTTATTTGGACTTCGGCTTGTTTCAATAGCTTCAACTCGCTCATCAATGCTCCCGTAAGCCTAAGGGTACCTTGGACTGGAGTTTAAGATGTTGTTAAATTTGAGTGGGGTTCAATGTTAGTAAGGTATGATTAATCGATAACTACTGTTTGAACGTCAAAAATACAGGATCGCGAGCCCCTCCATACAAATGACCCCTGTATTCTCATAGTAAAGAACGAAAAGGCATGGAATAGAAAAAAAGTTCGTCTATCCGATCGCTTATGTGCAAAACTGCCCTTTCCCGTCCAATCTACAATTTGTCTTTCATGTAAAATGTGGACCAAACATCGGCTGCTACTTGTACTTCCTTAATCTCATTCGGAATCTCTCCAATCCCACTCTCTTCATCCCTATACGTGGAATCGTTTTCAGTTTCTACGATACCAAGTGATGTCAAAGGCATTTCTCCAAATGGTGCGAATGAGGTAAAGGGGGGAAAGCACTGAACAGTGGTCTGATCGTCTTTCTCTTCATCCGCAAGTACAATGTTCTCGTCGTTCATTTCCAGTCGAAATGCACCGAGAAGTATTTGAAAGGCGTCGGCAGTCTCATCTGCCTTTCCTGCATTGTACCCCAGGTTGGAGTGGGTGGTTTGATCGCTATCAGAATTTAGACTGGGGCCATTTGGGTGGCAAAAGGGGGATGGCGAAAATGGACGCGGATTCCCGGACAAGGCAGATAATTTTGGTTCATCGAAGACTCTCTTGGCGCGCTCTCGTAGCCGATACAACAGAGCCTTTAGATGTTCTCAAAAAAGACAGTACACTATAAATGAAAGTCACTCACAAGGCTGTGCTTTGGAACATCATACATTTTCGCGGATTCAAATACCTGTATCGTCTTCTCAAGTTCATCGAAGGCTACGTCAGCAAAACTTATTGACGGGCCATGACCTGCAACTACGCCGATAATAATCTAAGTATGTTGACGTTAAATCCACTTCAGTAAAAAAAACGAAGACATTGTATTACCGCACAAGAAAGTGAGATACTCCACATCACGTTCAGCTTTGCCGTGAACTGTTGCTGCACCTCCTTCAGACCCTGCCTTATCAATTTGAGAATCATGCTTGCGCTGCGATACGTTGCGAGGAAAGAAGAAGTGTATGGGCTATGAAACGGGTCGCGATGCTCAGGGTCTAGCATGACATGGGCGAAATAATTTCGATGGAGGTGCTGCATAGCTGATCACGTATGAGCGAGATGACTATATGTGAGAATCCATACAAACTAACAATGTTCTCTCCAAAATACGGAGAGGGCGGGATGCAAGGTGATAGGCCATCCCCTATGATTGTTCGGATCGCCCAAACTTGGAGTCCACCGGTTGATGAATGCCTGTGGGTGCGGAGGGAAATCACGTAGCATTTGATCCAACTTCAGTATCTCGGAATAACTTGCTTCTTTCACAGAGCAGTTCATCTCAACCATATGAGAAAGGAAGTCACGAATAAAACGATAACGCCAGTGGTACACTGCCAAAAAATTTACATCAGTTCACTCCCTGAGGGGAAAAGACGGAAAGTCTGGAATTCACCGCTTTCGATCACTGTTCCGTCGTCCTGCGTGACAGAAAAATCGTCCGTGGGAAGGTCACAGTCGGAAGCATTCAAATCAAAGAATGCAGGCCTCCCACTTGCAAGAGCCTGGTTATTGGAGCACATCAGTTTTACGGTAACATCATCATACAGAATGAGCCAATCCTTACCCTCCATTTGTCTGCAATGTTAAGCTATATGGCAGTCAAGTATCAGGATAGTATCAATGCGGGAATGAAGAGAACGGAAGCGACCTCCCAGAAGACCCTGCGCCGTCGCTGAACTGTCTCGTCCTCAAGACGCCATCGAGAAGGGTCAAGATCTTTAAGGAAGCGCGGATCAGATTGCTGCATAGCTGGTCTCCTATGATGGCTTACGAAGACCAATCTGGAAGACATTTGTAAGCTGGAGATATGGCGATACAAGAAAGAAACACGAACGCTTAGAGCTATGTTGAAACCTAAGCACATGAGCTTCCAAGACTTCTCTTCGAAGTTCTGCTGCCCGACCGCCATCGCCTGCGACGCAAGAATACACACAGCTAAACACGAGGACAGGCTTCCGTGGTCAAAAATACTCCTCAATGAAAGCGCTGCACGACACAAATGCACATAGGCCTCGGCTTCCAATACGAGTGACTGCTTTGCAAACTCGCCCCCACACCCTGATGCAAAAATGGCATACAGAATTGCAATGTCATGCAGATCGTGTGGGTTCAAATCTGACGAACACAGAGGCTCGTTTGACGGATAAAAACGGGGCAAGAGGTCATTCGTAGCTTCCTTGTAGGTGACCGGAGTTATGAAACGGAAGCGCGTGATTGACACAAAATACTGGTCTACAAGTTGTTTTGCCCGATGGAAGTTCGGCAGATGCAATGCGAAGTACTCCATGATTTCTGGGTCGCATGGCGTATCTGGGGAGAAAGGAAACAGCTTGCTCGCGTCCAAGATTTCTGCAGGTAGCGGTACGGCTTCTAGATCCGATTCGGGTTCAAATGGGACGCTTTTGAATATGTCCTGTTTCGTATGAGACCTGACTATGGATATAACACGAGTAGAATAATGAATGAAACCTACCAGTAAAAGAGCACTCTAAAAGTACCATGTAAGAGATTAAGCAGAAATAATTTTCAATCAAGAAGAAAAACGCACCTCTATCGCTGTACCACCGAGGAACCTCATACCCTTCTTCGCGCTGATAGCTAACGTTCCACCTTTCTTATGTTCTGTTCGTTCATGGTCCTCGCCACGCTTCCTGAGGACTGAATTATGAGAAATATCGAATCCTTGCTTAATGGCCAAAAGCTCTGGAGTGAGTAGAGGATGCTCTTCGTTGCTTTCGATTTGAAGAGCGTCTTCGAGTGCTCGGATTCTCTGGCTCATCGAGGCCAGCTTGTATTCTGCCAAAGCTCCTTTAGGGTCCCGAGATTTTGAAGTGCTATTGATAGGTTGAATTATTTTCGACGAAGAAGTCATAGTATCTGGTACAATTCGTTGAGAAACTGGAGAACCAGTCACGGAAAGAAGGCTCACTGATAGGACAGAGATGTTTGCATCCTCGGCGCACGCAAGTCGAACAAGGAACCTATCACAAGCCAAA
Organism: Hymenochaete sp. R1; assembly: GCA_019400425.1. Classification (NCBI taxonomy): domain Eukaryota; kingdom Fungi; phylum Basidiomycota; class Agaricomycetes; order Hymenochaetales; family Hymenochaetaceae; genus Hymenochaete; species Hymenochaete sp. R1. The sequence continues at coordinate 42,667 of JAFREE010000090.1, read as the reverse complement.
ATTTCAACCACCAGCCAGCATGTATTTGGCTCACGCCCAACCTTTTTGTCGCAGCCGAGCCTCAACCTAGACGTCAAAAGTTGAGCAAGGCATAAATCATGTACATCTGAGAGTAGGCGTACCTCCGGCATTCTGCGCAGGCTATGTGGCCAGCCATTCGCTTGAGCTTCACATCTCTGTCACGCGATATCTCAATCTCGTCCTTTGTCCGTTTAGTCAAAGAGGACATAACGCAATTTATGTCAACGATGAGGGCGTGAGGTAGAGGTCGATTGGCAGGACATGTCCGTGGTCGAGGGAAATGGTAAAGGCAACGGCACCGGAGAAGCTGATGCCGCGCAGCAACGTCAGCGGTAAATCTTAATCTGAGTCACCACAATGCATGCGATCCACGAACATATTGCAGCAGCACAATTTCAAGCCGTAGATTACGCGTAGAGTACATGGAGATTCTGCGTCAATAATCGGCTATGTTTGACTTTCCGTCCAACGAAGGTGTCTCGACAACGATAACTTCACTCTCAGATTTTTCGAACTTTGCACGGCATATGTCAAGGATGCTAATGTTGTAGGGAGAGAATTTCGACAAGGCGGACCCAAGCCCGTACGTGGAGATAAGGTTAGCGGAGGTCGTGGGGTGCTTGCCACCAGAAAATCAGTCAACGGAGCAGAGGCCAGTCTTGTACGGACCGACGGTGTTGTGTTTCCTTCGGACAAAATGTATCCTTAGTAATCTAGTACACTGCAATGAGCGTGGCGAGAATGACTTTTTCAACCCCAAATCTTGCTGTATGATAATTTTTCATAATGTCATGGATCGTGCAAACAGTAAGACTGCTTTTTGTAGTCTACTAATTTGAGACTATAAGTAGAGTCTGAAACTCGATGGAGGGAGGAGGACAAGGATGCGAAACGCGCGTTTGAATGTAAAATCTTGACTCGGATGTCTGCTCGTCTTCCTTTCTATCTTCACCATCAGCCAAAGGAAAGAAAATCCTAAAGCCAACAGATTTCTAGTCGTATTCGCGATTGGATATAGCTCTATAGCTCTATAACAATCATGAAACTATGTTGAGAGCGACAGCTGACCGGCAAGGGCCAGTTGCCAAAGGCGTATTTGAACTTCAGGGTGAGTCTGACTTCTCACCTTTCCGAGTCTACTGGTACACAGTTTCATCTTTTATGTCGGTTCTGTGACCCAAATTTAGTTGTTTGGTTGAACATGCTTGAGATGTATTGGGATGTTTAGTGCTCGAGATGACTTAGAGCGAGGCAAGAGGTGAGCTCGCGCTTTGGGGATCGCTTTGTTCAGTGGGATCGTTGAAGGGCTGAAAATGGGTTTATTAATATAGCAACCGATGGAGATATCTCAGTCAATATACGCGCAATCGGCCGTGGAATACACCGTTGAGTCAAACAGGATAGAGCTGCCAGTGGGAGTGGTGTTGGATGACGGTGTCGTTACTGTCGTATTTGCTTGGTGAGTGATCAGCATTTTGCATTGTTGCATTCCTTCATTCATTCCCTTTGTCAGGTACATTTCTCGTTCAGTGCATAAATCCGTCGTCGCGGCAGTGCACAATTCTCTTCTTCCTGATGTTGGTGGTTCCGTTGTAGTGGTGGAGATTGAAGTGAATGGTGGGAGTACGCCAATACCTTCGAGCTGCTGCGCCAATCGTTAGCTTCAATAAGCATCAATTGCCGGTATTTTTTGTGTTCATCATCATCATTATCACTTATGGACGGCCTTGATTTAGCATCTATCTTCCTGAGGACTACGTTCGACCATTTTCCCTATAATGTTGACCTTATGTTTGATTATCTTCCAGCGACACGTCCACAAAGAACTCTTTCGCTCGGCTGCGAACGTTCCACAGGCGAGACAGTTGTATTAAACCGCCCTGTAAACTGACTGATGTTTTTCGTTTCTAGTTGTGCTACAAAAATGGATTTGCGCGTGGAACATCGATTTGTTGTCTCAAATGCATATTCGATTGTCTTTGACTTTGGCCCCTCGCACCAGGCTTAACAATAGGAACCGTGCGTAATGTCCATTATTGGTCCATCCACTGCCTAGACCTCTCACGTGTAAAAATAGTAGTCATTGTATTCTCGACCACGCGCACTCGGTGGCTCGCATTTATCCACGTCGGACCCTATACATTGCAGTAATCGATGAGGACCTATGCAATAAATCCCATCCCACTTTACAGACCTCAAGGCCATCGTCGTTCACGTATAGTGCCAGTGCTCGGGCCTTTGATGTCTAAGTGAGTTCGTGCAGAGCCAATGCCTACCACATTGTGGCTTCGCTATGTTTAATAACACGATTTTCGAACCAGGTCTAAGAGTTGTCATCATTTGTGGCTCATTGTGATGTGGTAATCCTCTCTACCCTTCGCTTAAAGGTATAAAGGGTTTCCAACCTTACGAACGCACCTCTCTCTTCAACCACCTCTACATCCTCAAGATTTTCGCGGCCAACCTCTCAAGACCCCTCGGCATCTATCAACTCTTCGCTGTAACATACTTTGTAGGTAGACCTTAGTTTTTTTTTTAAAAAAAAGAGTGCGTTTCCTAGCTTGTTCAGTCTTTTTTTTTAATTCTAACGATTTCTCAAAAATATCGCTTCAGAAAACCGAGATAGACAGAAGATCCATGGGTTCTGTGTTTACGAACGACACCACAATCCCTATGATGGATCCAGATGTACAATACGAAGTGACGAAAGACGGTGCGCTCGTACAAGTCACTCCGCGTCCCGGAGGAGGCTACCACCTCAAGTTCTTTTACGATGTCCCCGGTCTCTGCAACAACTCCCAGCGTCGTTTCGTCGATCTCACGAATAACCGTCCATCCATCCAATCTTCTGGCCAACCACCCACGTCGGTGAAGTCGGTGTCGGACTCGGAGTCGAGTGTAGATATGGATGGTGATTCTGAGATGAGCGATGGAGAAAGTGTGGCTGGGACGGAAGTTACCGTTGAGATCCCTATCGACTTCATAGGAAGTAGTAATCGCTCAACGCCCGTGCGCTCACTGCAATCTCATTCTTCGAGGGCGTCATTCTCTTCCCTTCCAACGCCGCCGCATGAAGAGGGATACAACCCAGATGCCGATGGTTCCACGATCGCGAATAGGAACAACAACCCCTTGGTCCGAAACTTCAGCTCTTTCTTCTCCACGACCACTTCCAAATCTATTTACTCCGAATCCATCGCGGACTCCCTCAACGTTAACCAAACCCCTCTACAAATGCGTCTCGCTCGCTTCTCGACATCGACTTCCACCGCGCTTACACCCACTGAGGTCCTGTATCGAGCGGACTACGACTCTGAGTACGAGTTCGGGACAGAATCGGACAACAGCGCAAAGAGGTTCGCATTGCCGAAATACGTAGAAGCGAGAACGAACCGTCTTGCAGACCCGTCGAAATGCGAATGCGATAAAGATCTGGATCTTCCGTGTTTCCACACTAGCTTCAACAGCTTTGGACCGTCCCTGGGTCCAACGACCGACGCTTCTTCTTCAGACATCGGAGGTCTCGAACAATCGTCTGGGGCCAGTACGCAGGGAGGGTTGAGCTTATACCGAGATGACTTCGACGGGAGTGTTGTCGAGGTTGGGGACGATGACGCTAGTTCGGTCCTCTCAGATGCAACGACTGAAGCCGCCCACACCTGTGCCTTTGGTACCATTGACCTCACCTCCAGTCCAGCTGGCAAGAGTAGCAACTCTGCCAATGCTCGTTCCAACGATATAGGGCACAGCAACGAGAAGAGACGTCGGGCGGCTCGGTACGCCCATCGCGAACGCTTTAAGGAAATGGCGTTCATGGATCCTTCGAATCAGGTCTTGGCAGAGGCACAACTGATCGTGCAGAGGGACTACGCAAGAGGGAAAGGTCTGTTCGAGACGGGATATAAGGAGAGTAGTCCGTTTCCGTTTGGTAGTAGGATCGAGGAAGACGCGGAGGCGAGGGGAATGGACGACGTGGAGGTGGAAATGGATAATGCCTCGATGACAGAAGCTCCGACGATGGAGCAACTGACCAGCTCGAAGAGACAAGCGATGGCGACACCAGAAGAGGATCGGCGACCGGTGACGAGGGCATACGCGCGTGCGCAGGAAGCCAACCCATCAAACCGTCGTGTTACTAGGGCATATGCTAGGGTGCACGGCGAGTTAATGTACAATTGATCCTGATTTTTATCGACTCTTCTGCTCTCGACCTCGTCAATTTCACTTTATTTCACAGAAAAGGATTATAAACTCCTTATTCCATTCATGCATTCTTTTTTCAGAGGGAATTTCATTATTCAGACCTATGATGACTCGCTGATTCATGCCATCGTTTTGATACCTCTACTCGTATATGTTCTATTCATATTAACCATGCATTCTTACATTCTTACCATTGTCATTGTCATGCATACGGTTTATATTTATATCTATATTTCTTATTGTATCACAAACTCCGGTTGACCCATAGCCTGGCTTCCTCCGGTCCCATTGCAAATATTTTTCCCTGTCGCGAATTGTACGGTCGATTGCTCTGCTCGCCCTTCTTTCTGGACAAGAAAAGGTATGGAAAGCCGACATGCGAAGGGAAGGATGATGGTTCGTTTGGTGAGACGCGAGATGACAAAGCTTATCAGCAGCCTTTTGTCTTTCGACCACGATGTCGCCGTCGTCGCCATCACCAACAACCCACCATACTTGCAGCAGATATCTCTCGAGACTTTGGCAAGTGAAATAGAAACGGTACGTATACTAATTTGCTATTTGCTATCCGTATTATGCTGTCGCTGACGGACAAATCCTTTATAATGTTGCGCTTGTTAGTGCCTGTTTGTCGTTCGAATACAATGCGGGTCAATACGTATCTATCCAGGCAGCATTCTCAGATGCGGATAAACAAGGTTTCCTTGGAGCAGAAAAGGTGGTAATATCTCTGCCTTATTTCGCAGTAGCTACGGTGGCATTTGCAATCAGTCATGATGGACACTCTGTGAAAGCCACTATCATGATCACACACGTCTTCACAAGACGAAGATTTGACTATCTCGGACTGATGCTCGATATGTATGTGACATAGCCTTTATACCCAGCGTATAAAGTGAGCGTCTGTTATTTCCAACAAGACAACGGCAATTTGAATCCCACCTCTCCTTTCCGTAGCTATCGTGCTCAGCTCTTGCAAGAGCTACCCGAAATTTTTGGCGACGCATCTGATGATGGACTGTAAACTCGTTGATCTGAAGAGACAACTATACCAAATGATCTCAACTATCATACAGACACTCGTCTATGGTCTGAGAATTTATCTACGCTGAGAAATAGCACCTGCTAACAGGAATTCCGCTCCCGCAAAATCCAGGTGTCTTTCTTTTTTCTTATCCAGTATTTGTATACATCTTGCAGTACGTCGACCACTTCACCGGTACTTACTATCCGCTAATGAACTTTTCCGTCCACGGAAGACGAAAGAGTTCCAGAGTGAGGAGAAGAAAGTCAATGCTTGGTCTAGTTACCTTTATGTTTGCTTGGAGCACACTTTTTTGGGTTAACGAACTCTACCATGACGTTGCGAACGTACTTTACCTTGAGAACCCCACAAACGCACCTCCACAATTCAGACCTATTTTCAGTGCGTTGATACTCATTAATGTAGGTTTTTCAGAGCTATCGTTATGGCCTTCCCTCTGACCTGCAAAATTATAGTTTGTTATTACGGACGCTGTCGTCGTTTGGAGGGCGTGGGAGATCGAAAAGGAATCCAGATTAGGTCCGGTAGTTGCTATTATTTTACTAAGCTTCACCACTGGTACGATTCTACTCCCATTTGAAAGGTTTCGACTATTATTAAAATTGATACAGTGACTACACTTCTGATTATTTGTATACGTATCGCAATTACGACTCCACACGGGAACACCTTACGAAGAGACAAGCGATGGCGACACCAGAAGAGGATCGGCGACCGGTGACGAGGGCATACGCGCGTGCGCAGGAAGCCAACCCATCAAACCGTCGTGTTACTAGGGCATATGCTAGGGTGCACGGCGAGTTAATGTACAATTGATCCTGATTTTTATCGACTCTTCTGCTCTCGACCTCGTCAATTTCACTTTATTTCACAGAAAAGGATTATAAACTCCTTATTCCATTCATGCATTCTTTTTTCAGAGGGAATTTCATTATTCAGACCTATGATGACTCGCTGATTCATGCCATCGTTTTGATACCTCTACTCGTATATGTTCTATTCATATTAACCATGCATTCTTACATTCTTACCATTGTCATTGTCATGCATACGGTTTATATTTATATCTATATTTCTTATTGTATCACAAACTCCGGTTGACCCATAGCCTGGCTTCCTCCGGTCCCATTGCAAATATTTTTCCCTGTCGCGAATTGTACGGTCGATTGCTCTGCTCGCCCTTCTTTCTGGACAAGAAAAGGTATGGAAAGCCGACATGCGAAGGGAAGGATGATGGTTCGTTTGGTGAGACGCGAGATGACAAAGCTTATCAGCAGCCTTTTGTCTTTCGACCACGATGTCGCCGTCGTCGCCATCACCAACAACCCACCATACTTGCAGCAGATATCTCTCGAGACTTTGGCAAGTGAAATAGAAACGGTACGTATACTAATTTGCTATTTGCTATCCGTATTATGCTGTCGCTGACGGACAAATCCTTTATAATGTTGCGCTTGTTAGTGCCTGTTTGTCGTTCGAATACAATGCGGGTCAATACGTATCTATCCAGGCAGCATTCTCAGATGCGGATAAACAAGGTTTCCTTGGAGCAGAAAAGGTGGTAATATCTCTGCCTTATTTCGCAGTAGCTACGGTGGCATTTGCAATCAGTCATGATGGACACTCTGTGAAAGCCACTATCATGATCACACACGTCTTCACAAGACGAAGATTTGACTATCTCGGACTGATGCTCGATATGTATGTGACATAGCCTTTATACCCAGCGTATAAAGTGAGCGTCTGTTATTTCCAACAAGACAACGGCAATTTGAATCCCACCTCTCCTTTCCGTAGCTATCGTGCTCAGCTCTTGCAAGAGCTACCCGAAATTTTTGGCGACGCATCTGATGATGGACTGTAAACTCGTTGATCTGAAGAGACAACTATACCAAATGATCTCAACTATCATACAGACACTCGTCTATGGTCTGAGAATTTATCTACGCTGAGAAATAGCACCTGCTAACAGGAATTCCGCTCCCGCAAAATCCAGGTGTCTTTCTTTTTTCTTATCCAGTATTTGTATACATCTTGCAGTACGTCGACCACTTCACCGGTACTTACTATCCGCTAATGAACTTTTCCGTCCACGGAAGACGAAAGAGTTCCAGAGTGAGGAGAAGAAAGTCAATGCTTGGTCTAGTTACCTTTATGTTTGCTTGGAGCACACTTTTTTGGGTTAACGAACTCTACCATGACGTTGCGAACGTACTTTACCTTGAGAACCCCACAAACGCACCTCCACAATTCAGACCTATTTTCAGTGCGTTGATACTCATTAATGTAGGTTTTTCAGAGCTATCGTTATGGCCTTCCCTCTGACCTGCAAAATTATAGTTTGTTATTACGGACGCTGTCGTCGTTTGGAGGGCGTGGGAGATCGAAAAGGAATCCAGATTAGGTCCGGTAGTTGCTATTATTTTACTAAGCTTCACCACTGGTACGATTCTACTCCCATTTGAAAGGTTTCGACTATTATTAAAATTGATACAGTGACTACACTTCTGATTATTTGTATACGTATCGCAATTACGACTCCACACGGGAACACCTTAGTGCTGGATCGAATTTTGTCCATACTACAGACCGTAAATTTGGGGATATCTTTCCTCACAAACCTCGTCGCAACAGTTGCCATTGCACTCAAAGTTTGGTGAGCACAAGTATTCTTTACACTGAGCTCATTAGTAACAACGATGACTAGGAAATGTCGTCGCGAGTTTAGCTCTCCCGCACGAAAGCAAACAAAAACTGAACGTATACTCCTCCTTCTTGTAGAATCGGGAGTGATACTATACTGTGTTTCTGGGGTATGGTACTTCTATCCGGATCAAATCTTATCCACAAATTGATACTGCTATGCTAAAAGTGTTTTGCTATGGTGGGCAGTATGATTCGGCTGCCTTATGGGACGATAGCCGATCTTTACCTGCCAGTCCATGCTCAGCTTTCTGTGAGTCAGATCAACTTTTCTCATCTTCATTAAATATCTCAATTTGATTGGCTCATGCAGGGTTTATACCCTACCGCGATCCTCATACTTGTGAGTCAAAAGAAGTCGCTGGACGATAGTATCTGTTCGGAGGGCCCTTCAGCAATCAACGGTGCAGAGGAGTCGTTCATTGGATTTCAAGACGGAACGCTTATGAGCCAAATGGTGCGAAACATGACTATCTCATTTCAAAACAAAGGCTAAAACATAATAAGACACACACTTCGACCTGATTCTTGGGGTCATAGCAGCTTGCTGCCCTAGCAGATTATCAAGTGTACCTATAGCTGTACAAAGCTGGATTTTGCACAAGCGGGAAACCTGAAATATATGGTGTAATTATAGTGCCATGACTCCCCATGAGAGCACTGAACGTGGATCGAGTATCTAAGATTACATGATACACAAAAGATCGGTGCAGATGAATAAATATGGAGTAAACATGTACGATAGCGACGACCGGCATGGCATGGGACATACAATCTCGGGACAAGCTTAAGGCGCATCGGTGAGTGTCATTTCGACAACCAACAAAATTTCAAAAAAAGAGATGCTGAGATTTGGCGCGTATAGAAGACGGAAAGGATTGTAAGGAGTATGAGTGCCCAGGCCCAAGTATGGACGAGAGGGAGCGAGGCATAGCAAATCTCCTGTGCCACATCGCGAACCATATCAATCAGTCGTATACGTACCGTGTGCGGAACTTCCTCACACGGAACTTCCTCGGCAGGTCATTTTCCTCGTACGTACCTAAAGCTCGAGGTCCACAATCAAGCACATAGGTCCACTATCACTAATGCTGCGACCTATCACCGACGCCCGTTCAAAACCATTTTGATGCTTTTCGCCTCCATCACTCTCTTCAGATGAGAAATTGTAATTTGATATTGACTTTCGAGTACAGCGCATAAAGACTGGAGCAATCACCCACTGGCACCAGAGCACTTCTCGCGCCTTTTCTCTTTCTTTCCATCTGCCTCGGTGCCTTACAGCTTTTACTTGACGATTCCATATGACAACCGACTCAAATGATGTCCCGGAGGCACTCTTGTTCCATCTGATCTCTGATGTTGTGCAATCGTTAATCTACGGTCCGTGAGGAAGGCTCATACTCTACTGTTATACGATTTACTGACTCGGGTTTTGCCTTGACTTCCAGGAGTCTTTTTGTTCTCCTACCCTGTCTGCGTCTATATTTTGGTGTATGTCTCCCGAATCTACATGATTACATTGCTGATTTATCGCCTTCGTACACAAGTCGAAAAAAAATGGCAAAGGCACACAAAGTTATGCTGGGCCTGATTACCTTGATGTTCTCTTTGTGCACACTGTTCTGGGCCATCGAGTTATACGACGATACTGGCAATATTCTTGCCTTCAAAACGGAAACGGTCCCAACGAGCACTCCGCCTTCGTCTAAAAGGACTATTCTCAACGCTTTGATACTTATTAATGTAAGATCCATTGCTTATTGCTCTTCAATGTTGTCTATTTCACTCAATCAATTTATAGTTCGTAATAACTGATGGTGTGGTTGTTTGGAGAGCGTGGGCCATTGGCAAGGATCTCAGAATCGGTCTTTCGTTCGCAGTTGCTTTTCTGGGCTTGACCGCAGGTGAGAATCAGTTTTGAACAATAGATATACACATATATACTCATAAAAAAGCGCAGTGACAGCCGTTCTTGTAATCTGTGTTCGGATAGCGCTTGTAATTCGACCGTCAGACGATTCACTTCTAGCCCAACTGATAGCTGTGACGCAGACGGTGAACTTGGGCTTGTCATTACTAACAAATCTAGTTGCAACGTCTCTGATCGCCTTCAAAGCTTGGTAAGAATGATTTGTACGTAATTCAGGTCAAACAAAGTGTTGACCTCACCAGGAAATGGCACGATGAGCTCAGCTCTCCCGCTCGGAAGCGGTCGAGAACGGAAAGCGTGCTTCTCCTTCTCGCTGAATCAGGATTGGTATATTGTGTTTCCGGCGTACGAATTCTTTCACTCAGCATGCATATTATGATCGCAATCTAACATTGCTTTATAAGGCATTTGCCATCGCGGCAAGTCTCATTCGATTGCCTCATGGAACGCTGGGTGATATCTACCAGCCTGTTCACGCCCAATTTTCCGTACGCCGTTATTCCACATTCACATTTAGTGTTCTGATCCATCTGGCTCACGTAGGGTGTATATCCTACGGCTATCCTCATACTTGTGAGCCAAAAGATGACTGTGGACGTTAGCATCTATGCACCATCGGCTGCCAATAGAGAGCAGGAACTTTCTATAGGCTTCCGAGAGGGAACCGTTTTAAGCCAAACTGTAGGAGCGATAGACCTTTGAGTTCGTTTTGACTACTGACAGTTCGTCCAGACGCAAGCCACTGTGTAATACAAGGAAGTTTAATGTACGATATACCTGGACGGTTGTCGGACTTCAAGCATTTCGTTTCATTGATTAAAATCGGGTAATTTAACGTTCCTGTGCGGACCTCTTTCCGAATACCATTCACTTGAGTAGACTCGACGGCTAGTTTAGAGATTTGCATTGCGAAGAAGAGAGAGAGAGAGGGGGGGGGGGGATTGGTGAAAGAGGTTCAGTTAAAAAACCCGGGAAAATGGCCCTACATGTTCGTGAACCGTGCTATATTTCCCGCTCGAAAGTTCACGATTGCTCATTTGAGACCTGCATTTGTAACAGGCGAGATCAAATTGCCCGTGGTATATCGAGTTATGTATGGAAAGCTATTTGTGCCCTGCTCAACGTAAATCCGTGCCTTTAAAGTTTATTTTTACATGTGGAAAATTGTATCTCACCGGAGTATAGGGTTTTATCCCACAGCTATTGGATAAGCTGTACTTATACCCTTGAGCCCAACGAAACGTTTAGACGCCGATATTATCTTTGAGAGACTGATGGCAGTTGATTGAAATCATCGCTGTGCTCTCGAGGAGCCAAACCACAGAGTAAGGCACTCGTACCGTCTTTTGACACGCAGCAAGAACTGAATTAACATTCTTCGCAGACGGAGGGCCTCACCCCCCAAAAAACCCGAGTGTGATCCTCTTGGAAGTCTGCTTCTTCCGTCTATGTATGAATATGCAGGAGCCTATTTGCATGATCGGACGTAGTACATTGTGAGATGTCCTTGCATCGCTACGGCCGAAACTTGATGGGATGGAGGTAAATCCGAAACCTGAGGCCAGATAGAGGGTGGACAAAGGACTCAATTCATAGATAAGAAAAGAGGCACGCGATGCGAAGGCTGCGGGAATGGTGACAGCCAGGGAAGGTCGAATTAGACTGGGGTTGCGTTTCAGAACAGGTGTGTACGATAGCGACAGGTCATGCGTGAGGTGGACGGGGTTGGGTACACCTCATCAGTGTGAGTCACCATCACCTGCTTGCGACTTCAATTCCTCAAGCAGACGGAGAACTTTGCCTTATCTGGTGACTCTCGGATATAAGGTAGTCATGAGATTTGTGAATGAATTGGTCGGGAAACGGCGAAGATGGGCTGAGAAGGCGGCGTAAATTGAGAAGACTGGGTTTTGCCTGTGAAGTTCCAGGCAACTGGTCTGGCCTTGACTTGAGTGTGGGTCAGAAGATGAGGTGGCAATTGGTTATCGTCCAACCGCAGGCGCGAGTGATTATTACGAGCGTGATTGGGGTGCAAAACCTAGACCTTCGAGTGGGGCAGCCAGACGTCGCGTGCAGGATCCCGTGTGAATTTTTTAATGAACCGTCTGTTTCTTCCCTTCGTACCTTCACCATCACCTGCGTGCAAACACACCGCACACATGGATATAAGAACAGCTCACAAATGGCGGTTTTCTTCAATTGAGAAAAACTCAAAGCATGTCGTTCACGTCCTCAAAACCCCGTCCCATTCTGAAGCATATGTCGACCGACGGTGACTCGTCGGACTCGACGTCGTCTTCGCGTTCTTCCTACTCGCGAAGCACCAAAGTACAGGTGCACTTCCCCGCATACCCTGAAGCTATGGCCTCCATGCACTCTGCTTACAGTGCTTCCACGTACGATCGCTCTCCCATTCAAATAACCCCTAACGACTGTGCTCTCCCCGAACGTGGGTGCCCCGGTCGGACGTACAACCAACCCAACGAGGCTGAAGACACTGACGACGATAATTATACAATGTCTTCACCCGGTCGCGGATGGGAGAAAACTCAAAACGTGGCACGAAATCGTGTCAACGGCTTTGATGTCCGGCGCTTAAGTGAGTCTTCCTTGATATCGTTCGGCTTCGTGTGTATAGAGATGCTGAGAGAGCCATCTGCTTCCTTCAGAAAGAGAAGCCATTAATTCTTCGGCTTCGTCCGGTCAGTACGGCCGCAACTGCAACTTTGACTCTCCAGACAACAAAAGAATGCGCTTTTCTGCGACGCCTGGGTCTTGTGGACACCCACCCTTCTCTTCCGTCAATGACTCGCCTATTCCAGACTCAGCTAACACTACTCGAGGACGTCCGTCTTCTGTGAAAAGGGTGTGGGGAAGTAAAATAGATGAAGGGTGCTTAGGAGGGTTTTGAGCGGTATTCGGACAATTTTCTGTAAGCCGTCATTAGACTCGATCTATCTATCATATCAGCTCATCGTTCGTTTCCGTAAGATTTCATGATGTACTTTTACGACTCGAATGTCAAGCCAAATTATGTACTTTTAATCATTTGCACAATGTTATGAGTCGGATGCTTTGTATCGTGCTGTTAGAGTGTCGGTGAACAGCGTCAAGAGTCCCTGGCCTTCGTCGATTTTGTTAGATACGAAACGGCGCGCTCTGCTGCTGTAGTAGTGGCACTCGACATCAACCTCTACCATAGCGACACAGTTCGCACGAGCGTCATCAACGAAATCAAGAATGTGCGGAGCTACGAATTGACGTACACACGGTGTAACAATGATCTATTCTAGTGTTCATTGGCGGAACACGGGGTAATCCCACGCCTCCGACGACACCGGCGCGATCACTTCGCTGACCGCTGCGATCATTTTATTTGTATCTGCATAGATATACATAGCCTCAGGACATTCCTCCCCGCCACGGTGCGCCTCTTTTTCTCCCCCTTTCTCTACCACTACTTCCAGCGTCGACTTTCTGCGCGCCGTTTTGGACGCGAGGCGCTACCCATCACATGGATCGCGAAGACGCTGTGGAATGGGTGAACATCAATACCATCAACCTCTACCTCGCCGCAGTGTTAGGGACTTTGTTGATTTATGATTCATGTTTGTCGTTTTCTGATCTCGTCTCCGTCGTCGCCTCATTGACAACCACTACTGCCACAATATCAAGTCTGTACGCTGGAGAAAGAGGTGCGCACGACCATTACTGTATCAGGCTTCCATCTGATTTCGGAGCAAGGTCAAGTACTTCTGGGTGCGCCAACACAGCTGTCGAAATATACACACATGAGTTGATGACGCTTCTCTATAGGGCGCTCGTCCAACTCTCTCCAAGTCCTTGTATTTTCTGGTGAGTTTTAGTCTCGGATTGTTCCGCGGGGCATGTTGGGCTCATCATATTTTCAAGAATCGATATGTTGGCATATTTGGTGCCGTAACCCATACGCTGCGTACGTACCGAACTTGACATTGTATCGCTGTGCTCAATTCCTCATGCAGTCTGGACCTTCAACGCGAGCGTTTCCGAGTAAGTTTTTTCTTCTTCTTTCTACTCCCATCACATGTTTGACTGACGGTTATCCGAAGATGTACGTCGTTTCACTTCGTTCATACGGCGGGTCTGAACTAGGAGAATAGGTAAATTGTATTATTGGACGCCATACATCTCGGGTAAGCACTATCACTGCTTCTTTCATACACCAGACTCGTGCTTAATATTGTGTAGCGATCATCACTGTCGTTACCGTTGACTGTGAGTCAGACTTCATTTTGTTCCGATCGGGTATTGACCCATCACTTATAGATGTCCTGGTGTTGAGGGTGTTAGCACTGTATCATCAGGGTACGTGTACATTCCTCGGAGGCGCACGGCCACTCATCCCGGGAATAGATAGAAGAATGATTGTAGTGCTCTATACGTTGCTTGGTCTGGAGTTTATTGCGAAATTAGCTATAACCAGTTATGATATCATCGCGGAGGGTGGTACGTCGCCAGTCTAAAACGCAAAGAGTCTACCAGTATTGATAACCGACGTGATTGCTAGTCACTACGATGCCAATCGCCAGCGATGCTTCATCCTGTTTTCTTTTAGGATCCGCACCGCTTTTTTTATATGTTCTGAGCTGGTGAGCTTCCACAGCTTCTGAGATTCGGAGGAGAGCTAAAGTATTTATACTCATCTAGGACTATCCCGTTGGCATTTGGTGCTGTGCTCATGGTCCTCGCACTCATCAAGGCCGTTCCCATCTGGAGACAGTCGAACGGCTTTGTCGGAACAAAGCTCACCAAAGTTCTCATCGAGGATCAAATGCTTTACTTTGCACTGTGCGTCACCTTCGGCACCGAATTATGAAACAGTTTCTCATGTACCATGCAGTTCAATCTTCTGTTCCGTGTTCAATATTTTGACGGATCTCATAGACGCCAGTGATGTTACATTGACAATCTTTAGCACGTTGGGTAGCCCAACATTACTTTCGCTGTTCGGCAGCCGTATGTTCTTCAACCTCTTTGAGGCAGCAAACACGGAGGAGCGTAGTGCAATAAGCTTCACACAAGGACCGGTTGTCTTTGAAGAGCACAAGTCCTGGGGTAGCAGTATGCAGTAAGTTTTATTGCCAATTTGCCAATTTCGTTGACTGGATGGAGGCACTGACTGTGGCTGTCACTGCTTTAGGTCTGAGTCAACTTATTACGATTGAAGTTGACCGTTGTGGCGTCTTTCTTAAACCTTCATTCATCATATACGAACAGCTTCGGACCCTTGTTTTAATTCGATTCCCAGAACACTTGTATTTTTTCTGCTGAGGCGCGGATGTCGTCTCACGATGAAGTCTCATTTTCACATGCCCTTCTACAACGCCTGCAATTACCAGCGACCGAGACCGCACTGCGCATGAGCGTGCTATGACGTGCCTTCAACTGAGATGGCCTTTCTCGCTTTTTATCCATTCTCGTCGGTGTGCGACTCATTTCCTGCAACTGTTGCATTTTGTCGAGTTGTCTCGAGTCATTCCGTTTCCGCCACCCACTTTGTCAAACGCAACAACGGTGTCCGCTCTGATGTCGCTCTGTTGGGCTATGTTGCTACCATGGGAGGCGGTAAGTCAAAGGACCAGAGTGCGACACTCTATGGGAGACTGTCGTCTCGGCTCAGGATACATTTCTTATGGGTATAAAAAGCATGTCTTTTGCATCGGGATTGCGTTCAACTTAACTTTACTTCAACCTTCGAACACACTCAATTCAAAGTGTGCGTTGAATCCTTACCTTTCTATTCCTATCTTGCTAACATTGTATCCAGATCCAAATACCACTCACTTCATCGAGCATGCACTTCACCGGACTTATTGGTCTGTTTGTCGCTTTTGCGCTAGTTCATGCCCTACCATTTACCGAAGTGAGTAAATGAGTAGATACTACAATCCCGCAAGCGAAAGACACCTTCTAATTCTCATTTATTAGGATGTGGTCGACACGCGAGATATCGGAACCCGTGTTGCAATAGAAGCCCGCTGCTCTGGACATCCCTTATGTATACCTGGCTCTGTTGCTGAGGAGTGAATACGAGCATTGTATCAACTCGAGCCTCCCGATGTGTTCCAATCGCTCATAACGAGCTCTTGCACGTGAAAGAGACGCTGCTCTCCTGGCAATCGCTTATGTTTCTGTTTAACGTGTAATTTAAGCTATTTATAGCAGCGCTGGTTTTTAGCGCCAGGCGCGTGCTTTGACAAATCCATTGTATCCGTATTTGCAAACTTCCTCCGTCCTCTTTGAAAATTAGCAGCTCTAATCTCGAAGTTCGAATAGGCAGAGGACTCCGCGGAATTTGAAGCAACAATTTTCAAACGAAGAATAATCTTTTTTTTTTCGGAACTTGAAGCACGGAAGAAACAGGGTATCATCCTACAGTAAATTCTTCCAATTTCTTTATCATACGCAGGCTCTGACGATTATTTTCATCTTATAGGACTATATGCTATGGATAAGGCTGCTGCCAGACGTGGTGCGCGTCTTCTCTCTCAGTTGTGTCGGTATGACATGGCGCCCTGTTCTATTCCGGTTACCAGTAAGCCTTTGCCCCATCTTCCTGAAGTGCGTATGATATCTCACGCTAGAAGCTCATTTCACAAAAACCTTCCTACAGCATCCGCAATCAACGCTATAGGAAAGGAGCAGTGCATGTATTTAGGTCATGGCGCGAGTTCAACTGAGGCAACCTTTCTTTCTCCTTTCACCCTCCCGACGACGTACTACTCATGCTCTCGAACGTCGTGCATCAGCTAATTAACTTCGCGACCTACACCAGCTCTGCAAACAATTAAACCAAATTCAGCAAAGGATTGGGCACTCGTCTAAACTTGGTTGGTGGCGTACCATCGGAGTCAATAAGCATGCAATCTCAACACAACGAATCAACACCAGAGGCATAAGAGGGTCGGAATCAGCCTCTAAATTACACTCAAAAAACTTTCCACAACCCTGCTGACCTCATCTTGAATCAAAATACTGGAGCCATTCTTTACTTGATCAGTTCTACATCCCTAAGACCGCGGATTCGAATGCTGAAAACATGCAATTTACTGGACTCCTAAGTCTCTTCGTTGCCTTCGCTCTCTTGCGAGCGCTGCCTACTCCGGATGTGAGCGCGTTTCTAGTCATACTTATGTACTCATACCAAATGCTTGAGTCCTCTGCAGGCTTCGGATCAATCAGCGTGGCATCGACGCAAGGGAAGACGACTACTCGGGGCATCCTGTTTGCTCGCCTACCACTCATCGTGCTGCGTAAAGAAAGGCATCATGCGATCCTGTGCAGAGGAATCTTTCATATATGTATAACTGTATGTGTTTCCAAACTGCGTCGGCATATTTCCCTTGTATTGTTTATGTATTTTTGTGTGATATTAATAGCAACACAGTGCTGCAGAGCCTCCTGCGCGCCTTGACGAAATCACTGCATCGTGTTCGCAGTCGCCTCTTAAGGTTATTCTCATGCGAAGGGTCCAATTCGGCGATTTCGCACGCTTTGGCTGTGCTTTTGATATTTCATCTCCAGGATACAAGCTACGTTATGTGTCGGATGTTCCCGCACAAGAATAGCGTAGTGCGAGCCAATATGTCTTATAAGATGTCGAAATCCAGGCAAACTTCAAAATACGAATACATCCTTTTACCATCGTTGAGGCCTCGAGCAATTGTATCGCAAGGTAAGTAAATTTATTCGTCGTTCTCGCCCTTGCTCACTCTTTTCAGCTGCACCCTTCATACCGAAACAAACATGCGCCTCGAAGGAATACAAGTACTCAGTATTTTCTTTGTGTTGACTATGGCTCTCGCTTTACCGATCAATGAAGTGAGTGGTACTCTGTCTAAGATTTAAAAACAATTCTGAGTTTCTTTTTCTGTAATTGACTGAGGTTGCAACCATTGGGAGCGAGCCTGATCGCAGCCCCAAACTTTCAGTTGAGGCACGCTGCTATTCCAATGGCCTTCCTATCTGCCCGCCGTGTCCTCGCGATGCGTCTGACTGCTAATGTTAATCAACGAGGACTCAGTGTCGCCGCAGTCTCTTCCATACGTGCCTTATCTAGACATGTTATGATGGCCCAAACTTTCACCATTGTATTTAATCTACCCCTGGGGCCCTCTAGTATTTGCGCATTATCCGTTATTCATATTTATTGGTTTCTCTCGAGTTAGTCCGGAATTTCGGTCAAATTTCGGTGTTTCTTATCGGACTGAACAAACAGTGTCTTCAAGTTGTCGATCAAAGTAGAATGAAACAAAACTTGCGACAACTCCTCTTCGACGACTCGTTGGCAATTCCGAATCCCATTCTCACATATTTTCGAATTATCGAGTCTCGTCCTTTTATGACTTTACTTCATATCTTATATTTATAGCAGAGCTGCGCTTTGGCAATCGCTGTGTCCCTTAACGACTCCGCAATATTCGTGTTCGCTGTGGTTTTATTATATCTGTTCGTATTGCTATGCTTGAGCGCAGTGATGTGATGCCGCTTACTTTGGCCATGCTTCAACATCATGATGATCTCAGGCGCGGACCACGTTATGTGATTGATCTTCCCACACAGGGACCGGCGTGGTGCGAACCGAGACGTCTTATAAGAGGACAAAGTTAAGGCAGAGTTTAAGATTTTTAACCGTTTTTCTACTAGCGCGTTGCAGCCCCGGGCCATCCATATCACTCAGTAAGTAACAGTGTTCATTGCCATCGACTGATCGCGCTCAGTCTTTCCAGAGATTTCCTACGCCCTAATATCGATATGCGCATTATTGGAATGCTCACCTTTGCCTTTGCATCAACTATGGTTCTTGCTCTACCGTTCAATGATGTGCCGGTGAGTGAACTTCTTTGCTCTCCAACCCCTCCCCTCAATTTAAGCTGAGACCGTTGTCGTTATGGGTGTCTAAGGTCGCAATCAAGAAACGCGACGCCGAAGTCGAAGTTCGCTGCTATGGTCATCCTTATTGCATTCCCATACCCCCACCATGCGAGGAAGGACAGCCTCCCTGCTAATCGACGAACATCATGATGCTTCATTTCCACCTCGATTACAAGCAAATAGACTGATCTATGATATTGCTGCGAGTTCTTTCCCCCTCTGTATCCAATCCATTACTTTTTCAAACTAAACAGACTAGCATACGCACACTGTAGCCATTTTTTCCTAAAACCATCCCCGTACTTATTGAAACGAGACCGAGTTTCAGCGCCTGCTCCCGAAGTGAAGATGTTGTTTTGTCTGAATGGAAGAAAAACGTGCGAGGACGCCTCTTTGACGATTGATGCGTACTGTCGATTCCTGTCGTTCCCGTCCGGAGCTTTTGGGGAGCGATAGTGGTAGTTGGATTGACAACAGCGACCACGCAATCTCCGTGAATCTGCACTGGAAAGACTACGCCAATAGTAACGACCTTCGCACACTTGCGTAGGAGGCGTGGATGGGAAGGGAATGGTAAACATGAGAATGCATTCTCGTATTCTCCGCCCCGGTTCCAGATCGCCGCCCAAGCGCACCGCCCGCGACAGCCCTGATAGCATTGAATTTGAATCAGTGATGGTATGGTTAGTTAGGACCATGGCACGACAACGGAACCAAACCTGCTATGGGCATTCTTAATGTCTACTTTCGTGATACAATTGTCAAGCCTGATCATCACCAAAGAAGGACATTCTTAGCGCTTTCTCAGTCAACCGGACTCAAGAGTCTGGAAGCAGGAAATGACGTTGCAGACTCACGGGTGCGAGTAAAAATCAAATCCATTCCCTTGTACTAGTACTCTGATCCTTGGATCTCCGTATCACGTATCTTCGTCCGTTGCAGTTCGTTCTCCAACGTCAAAGGTGAGCGCGCCTCAGTTCGGCTGCCGTACTGTGCGTCGCTTGTACACTTAGGGTGAGGGGCGGGGGTACGGACGATTCGCCGATTCGCTTCGGAGCGGTGCTTTTACTATGATGCTATGTTTGCTTTGATTGCTTTGATCAGGATGTAACGCTGCCGTAGACGAGGGGCTCGATGTCGTGACAGACTGGTCCACGGCCGTTGTTTGGTGCGAGAGACGCCAGATTGATTTCAAGGCAATGTAATTTGAGAATGCTGCGGATTGGCTGAGTTGCAAATCGTGTTTCGCAAATGGGTTGAAATCGGGATTTACTGGGAGGTACACAGCATACAGCTTAAGCCTTAAGGTGATGGTGAGTGTGGGTCTGAAAGTATAAGTAGGGCTTCCGGTCAACCCTATCAATCTGTACAGACAAACATTTTAAAGACGCGCTTCTAACTGACATCTGTGTCCGTATTCGTCCTCCTTCGCGCTACGACCCTTGACTCTCGACTCGCAGCCTGCACCTTCAAAGGTACGTATGTCCGCCTTTCGGATGTAAAGCACGTTTAAGGCTGGCGTTGAATGTAGCATTATTCCCCAAGACTCAATCATGCGTTGCTATATACTCGCGAGCCTCGTCTTCGTCCTACCATTGACCATGGCATCACCTCTGAGATCCGTAAGCACACAATGAACCTTGCTTAAAGCTTTCCGGCACTCACCCATGATTATTCGAGTAGGGTACGGCAATCAGACGGGACTTAGGCAATGCCTTCGTTTGCGGCGGTCATCCGTGGTGCCCTCCGGCGCCATTGATTACCGACGAGAATAGTGTGCCGACTACTGGTAGTACTAGTACGAGTTCGACGGGCACAAGTAGCATGAGCGCAAGCACAACCGACGATATTGCTACGAGCACGACTGATACCCGGAGTACTGCGACTCAGACGAGTACCTGATGAGGGTTATTCGACAGTAAACGTTTATGAGTACATGAATATACACGGACGCATACAAGGACATGGACTTACTACTGTACCCATCACTATTTCCCATCCAATACTTGCGTATACCCTTCCAACAGCTACTATTAATCCTTGATTAATATTCCTTATATCCTTATCCCATTTAGCGCCAATCAGATTCCAGTATCAAGAATAGCATCCATGAGATAGTAGTCAAGTGTGTGCGAAGTACAAGATAAACAGACGGGGGGTACTGAGATGGTGAGATAAGATCGAATGCTGAGCGCCGGAGAAATGAAAGAAAAATTAAGTGGTGCAAAACACGGAAGAAACCAAAGCAAAGAGGAAATCTCAAGATGAATGAACAGAAAATAGAGGGGAGAAAGAGGGAGAAGGATAGTGATTAAAATACAACGCGCATATGATTAGGTTCGGACGCTCATGATAGCTGTGAGATAGTCGACGTGGGGACGGCAAAACGTGAGGAAAGAAAACGAGGAAGCGAAGGGCGTACATTAATGTGAAGCATCGGAGAGAGGATGGCGCATGACATGCATAAAATACACTGAGGGAAAAAAATATAATTGGCAAAATGGGCATCGTGGGTTCCTTTCCTCTTTTTGAATACATAGTAGTGTGGGGTTGCAGAATCGTGAAACACTAATCGATGTCGCGCTCGCCATCCGGAAGAAAGGGAGCAAACAGTCTAGATCAAGGTTCCTACTAGTGACGAAGGAGACGGGTAACGTTGCAAAGCCATGGATCAAATTGATGATGCGAACGAAAAAAGTTGCGAATGCATTTGTTATTGCGTGGTGCGGACGACCGACGTGTGCGAATGTGCGGGGGTAGGCAGGTACGAATACAAGAGTTTCGTTAATATTTCCTGCTATGCGGTGAGAAAAGCTAGAGGAAGTCAGCACCTCTGAGGTGTTCCCTAAGGATACCTTCGCGCACTGATGAAAATAGGGTCGATGGTGTCAGTGATATGTTAATTCATTATCTCAAAGAATACGCACCGGCGCCGAGAGTGAGCGCTGTTGCCCTTGTATCCTGGTGAGTTCAGCGTGAATTCAGACCGTATCGGTGAGAAAAAGGAAGCGATCTGGGACTTACGATGACCGATGTAAGATGGGTGTAGATTGGTCGGGGTTCCGGCGAGTACTGTTTCGACATCTCCCTAAATTTGGTGCGCATGTCTATCGGGGAAGAAAACGTATGAGTTGCCCTTTAGTTTGAATAAACGAAGGGATCTCACATTTTGCGACCGTTCCCAGCGTGTTGCTCCGATCCCCAAAACTGGGCACATTATCCTTCACTTGCGCACCCATCCGCAATTTCTTGTCCAATAGATCACATTTATTGAGAAAGAGCACGAGCTGCGTCTGTGCGAGGAGCTTGCTACTGCAAATCGCCCTCCATAATAAAAAGCTGTCTTCCAACCGGTTGACACGGCGATCTTCTGCAAGTTTCTCATCGAAACATGAGATGGGCGCAAGGAAAATAATCGCGTTCACGTCCTCGAAGTATGGCGTCCATGCCTGGCGGAGTGTGCGCGTTCCTCCAACGTCGTACATCAACCACTCTGTTCCTGCCTCGGACCCGCGTTCGAAGAAGAAACGATACTCTTGCACACCCATCGTTCGCAGCCGTGCCCGGACAATGTCATCGTCAGAAGGGGTATACGTGCGTGAAGCGATGCGATCGATGTCATTGAGATAGAAGCCCGGACTGTCCTCGAGGCGAAGACGCCGTAGCGCGAGAAGTTGTTGAACGGTAGGGTCGTGCCAAAGGGCTCGCACATCGTCTCGGCAACCAGAGATGATATGGGTTGTTTCTTCGGCTTCACGTTCGCGCTGGGAGCGTCCGTCGACGTCATCTCGACTCCCCGTAGAATTCCGCGAGCGAAGAGACGCAAGGGCGGCCTTCCAGCCAGTGGAAGAGCGTACGAAAAATTCTTGATGGCGGGACATGTTGCTGCCATGTTCATTGAAGGGGGCTGCCGAGGTCTGGTAGCCAGGAGGAACAGGCATGGGTTCCTCTGCTCCGCTGCCAAGCCGTTGTTCCAGGTCCCGTTGGACATGCCTTAAAGGCATTAAACGTAATTTCAGGATTTTATGTTCTTCGCCGAATTGAAGACGCTGGCGGTGTGTTGCTGCGAACTCGTCGTACTCATCCTCGGGATCTGATTCGGGGTACTCTGGGCCGACCATCTCGCGCTGCATTAGGTCAAGGATGAGATTGATGGACCGCACGAGATTGAGTTGAACGACGGATCTCCATGAATCTCGTTCTTCCTGCCATTGCTTGCGAGCGTAGGCTAACTGGAAATCTGCGATATTAGTCAGTATCTCTGCGGCAATGGTTCAACTACGATGAAGAAATAAGCTAGCATAATGTCATGTCTCATCAGGTGCCTGTTCTTATCGAGGAATTACTTCCGGTGGTATAGACTGGACAGTGCCGTAGTAGCGTGAAACAGAGATAACAGGGCTTTAAGTCGATAGACAATGGGAAAGACAATGGGAACGAACACAATCAGACATGTGTGAACATGTCCAACATGCATTTGAATAACCGCATTGGCGCCCAACACATTTTCCTCCCCACAACGACCGACGCGGAAGAACACACGAACGAAAGAACTCACTCTTCAGCGTCGTGCTCTTCCCCGACTCACTCTGACCGAGCAACAAGACCTTAACAGGTTTCTTTCGCCGACGGGCAGCGACTCTCTCTGCGCGCAACATTTCATCAATCTCGTCGCTCGTTTTCTTGGCGCGTGCCTCGTGCTCCTCGCGGACGGCTCGCTCGTGGGACGTCTCGTTGGATGGGGGAGCTATAGCAGCTGCGAGGGGGTCGTCGACGTCGAGAGAACGACCCATTGTGGAGGAGAAGGGGAGGGGGACGGAAATAAGTGTGTGGATGGATTGTGGAGGTGGAAGAAGAAAGGGAAGGAATTATATGAAGAGTGAATCAGTGATGGTGCTAAGCTCTGAGGTCCCACAAGTCTCCCGCGCCGGTCTACCGGGGGTCTCTCATCAGATCCGCATCGGGGTTTTTTGTCACGTGCATGGTCTCTTGCCGGCGAACTCAATTCTCGGATTTCGAAACGTCGAGATCGAGAGTTTCCGTCTTAGTGCGAAACACTCTCATGGTGGCTATCCCGAGTCTCGGAGTTCACTCAGATCCTTCCCTTCACGATAGTTTTCAGTTGGAGTCAAGAGCAAGAGTCCACACTTCATCCAAGCGCATGTGTGTCGGGAATGGGCATATCTGCGCCTCCTTGTCTTTTGCTCTCAATGCCACCGTGAAACTCGTGAAACACGCCCAATCGGAACAGTCGGAGTTAGTCAATTCTGCCTCCGCTCCCCCCACTTGTATTTTTACACCACCCATTCATCCACAAACTAAAGTTCAGCCAAAGTGTATTCAGTCTAATTCAGCCACTGATGCTCGCATTTTTTCTCCCATATTTCAATCTTCGCTGCTTCCGATTTCATCTAAGAAACCCGCCGTTGCCACCTTTGCGTGTGCTTTTTCTTCGTGATCCTGCTTCTCTTTTCTTCTTTGTATGTATGTTTGTATCTTCTCGTCCCTCTTCATCTCCGTTCTTTCCCCCAGAAAGCTCTCCCTGGCTATTTGGGAATTCCCGCTTCTTCGAAACGGCATGCAGTCCGTTTGAATTGAGGCTGACTGGATTACTATGATGCTGGAGATTCGACCTTGGACGATGCTTAGATCACTGCCAGCCTGAGCTCTCGCAAGTCAGCCGCTAGCTTTCGTCGATGGAGGATTACCTTCCAGACGATATGTGCATCCCTTCAGTACTCGTTCCTTCAAGATAAACGGACCCCAAGATGTTCCACACGAAGACTAGTTTGCTAGGCACAAGCAAATCGTCCAACGGCGACTCGAACACGACCGCGTTTGGACAACCTCCAGGTTCTTTCGGAAATGACTTGAGTAAGTTTGATATTTCTCGAATTTCAATATCCGGATATCACTAACAGCTGCCTTTCTACCATCTTAGCGATCTACTTCGTCAGTAAGTCCCTCTAAATCCCTTCCAAAATAGAGAAATCTCTCTAAATTCGTTTTTCTCTCCGCTTGTTAGTCATTGTCGGCCTTTTCTTTGTCTTTGCGGTTGCCGCCACGACCACGAAGTTCGTCGCGCGCCTCAGGCGTCGGCGTTATGTAATGCAGCGCATCGGCTCGCTCTTCAGCTTCGATCCGCTCGATGCGTCGATGGATGAATTCGGTCACCGTGGTCGAGGAAAGACATCGCTGCTTCTAGATCCACCGACGTTCCACAAGGTGAGGTGTGGACGACCATGGAACCCGAGGGACTGGGAGTTGTTCAAGGTGGGTGTGACGCGATAACTTGCGATTCTAGTTTTTGTCATGAATGCTTATGACTTATGCTGAACTCGACCACCTCGTTGGGCTGAATTAGCCTCTTACAGCCATGCTCGTCAGCCCCACCGACATCCCCACCAAATCATCATCGACAAAACGCGACTATCCACTCGCAAACGAAGTCGAAGCGAAAGAAGAAAAAGATAATTACACGAGCATCCATGACCCAGACTCACCACGGACTCGAGTCCGAGTAGCTGTCCTCGTTGCCATGCCAGATGTTGGCCGAAAGCCTGGAGGGCCCCTCGCCCGCGTTGGGACCGAGTCAACCACCCGCACGAGCATTTCCATCACAACTGGCGATGCCGGGTCTGCGGGGCATAAGTTGCCAGTGGCCATCCCTCGAAGCTTCCGATTATATTCGTCGAAAAGCCTTGGTGTCAGGGAGTTACCGTATGTTGAGCTTGGGGTCTCTGAGCTCACCGTCCCTCCTACGACTAAATAACTGTAATAATTCGCGTGGCTTTGTTTGTTTTTGTGTAGCACCGAGCTCTCGAACTCGATTTCCGGCACATGATCGGATTTCTTTCTATTTTTGTCAACTCGGTGATCCGTATTCTCGGAGTTTACCGAGAACTCAAGTCTGATCGGTTGTTTCAAGCACAGCCAACCGGCGTCGGTATCTGGATTTCCTGACGCCCGAAAACCTGTTACGTAAGTGCGCTCTTCGATGACTCAGCATTTTTGCCAAGCCCATCTCCGCTCTGTTTTTGGCCTGTCTTCTGTTTCGCCGCCCACGGTCGTGTGTGGCGCACGCACACTTGCCGCAGACCCGGTTGTTGTTCAAAGATAACTGATGAATCTTTTCTTGCCACTGATAACCCCCGGATGAATGCAGATTTTACACGAGAACATGCGATGACTGCATGCATCTCCTATCGTGTCACGAAGGAAACCTTAGTGTTGCCAGCTCATCATCTATGTCTGTCTCGGAATTCTCACTGAATCTCATTTTGTGCGTACTCAATTCATTCCTCTCTCAATTCCCGATTTCGATTGTGTACCCGGTGCTGATTGTTCCGGCTTACATGGAACCAGCACTGTCTTCAGATATGTTTTTTTCCTGCTGTGTATTCGGCCGGGGGTGACCGACGCGGGGATTCTGACGGTACTCTCGGCAGGAGCGTGGCGCGGTCCCGAGCCCGCTTCTAGCTGGAACACATTGCCAGAGACTGAGACAAACCCCCTTGCAACGATGGTCCTTGATTCTCCTGTGTTATCTGCTAGGACCTGTCTGTTGGTGTTGGTGTTAGATCCCCACAGGCCGCTCAAGCAGTGCTATCAAGCAACGAGCAACAGCGAGGCGGGACGCGGAACGCTCGCTCGGGATTTTACACCTTTGGTCCGAGATTGATGCAGTTTCTTGCTAGTCTTGCTCTCACACGGGATCATCAACGCCGCTTCCTCTAGCGCCCTCACTATCGCGCGGATGAGGGCGGGTAGAGGGTCGGTCGGTCTATTTTCAATCAAACTCAATTCAATTGATCCTTAGCCGGAGGAGGGGCGCGGCCTCAAGCAATCCATTCAAAACCAACGCATGAGCCGGTCTTGGTTCGGTTTTCTCTCTCTTTCCCCCCGCTAGCATCCTGTACTCCTTCCCATCCCCCTTCCTCTCGTTGTTCCTCGCCACCCTTCTTCCTCGTACCTCTTCCTTCGTTCGTTACACAATCCCCCTGTATAATTTCCTTTTCAAGTGGCAAGTGGCGAACACATCAGTTAGGTTCTCAGATGTCTGGATTCCCCTCCAACGACACCAGGCAGGGGCAGACAAGACCGCTATTACCTACATCTCCGCTCTCGTCCCAAAGCCTGTTACCGTCCAACAGTATGGTTAGAGGAGGAGCCGCTGCTGGTGTTGCTCGTGGCGAGATTGGTGCTGGTTATGGACCGTACTCGTATTCGGTATGTGTCTCGTTCACGTCCGTTCGACGCGTTACTGAGCTCTATACTTTCAGTATGACAACGAACTCAATTCGCGGCGAAACAGCGCCATGTCGTCGTATTCGGGCTTTGCAACACCCGTCCTTTCAGAGAAACAGCAACAGTCACCTCGGCAAGTTTTATCCAACTCCGCCTCAGTGCCGGTCTACATGTGGCATAATAACGAACCAGAAGAAGACGACGACCTACATAACCCAGATCCCGTCTACTCGAAGAAGGGTGTCTTGATCAACGGCAGCGCGACGCAACCGTTTGTGTTATGCTCATTACGAGGGTGGATGAATGCTGGTGCGCTTGGATTGCTACTCCTTGCACTGCTCATGCTCTTCATCGGATATCCCGTCCTGCTACACGTGCGCGATAAGCCCTTCGATGGCCCAGGGTTCAACACGGGCGGTATCAACGGGACGGGACAAATCCCCGACCTGCCTGGTATGAAGCAGTTGATCGATAAGGAGACGCCACAGGATGCGATGTCGCGCGTCGGATCGGATGGTAAGAACTACAACCTGGTGTTTAGTGATGAGTTCAACACGCCGGGCCGTTCGTTCTATCCTGGTGATGATCCGTACTTCGAAGCGGCTGACATTCACTACTGGCCTACTGGGTGGGCATTTTGATCCGGCTAATTTTAATTGAAGTATTGACAACGACATGTTTTTCAGTGATATGGAGTGGTATGATCCTAGTGCAATAACTACTGATGATGGGAAGCTTGTCATTACCCTTTCGAAAAAACAAATCCATGACCTCGACTACATGTCCGGCATGCTCACTTCCTGGAACAAGTTCTGCTTCACTACTGGATACATCGAGGCGTCGATATCTTTACCTGGTAGCGCGAAAATCAGCGGTCTCTGGCCTGGTTTTTGGACAATGGGTAACCTCGGTCGAGCAGGATACGGTGCCACGACTGACGGTCTCTGGCCTTACTCCTACGACTCTTGCGACCTCGGCACCTTCCCCCGTCAGATGGATAAAGCCGGTAACCCATCTTCCAGCACGACGAGCGGTTGGCAGGGCTCGTACCTGAGCAATCAACCAGGCCAGCGCCTCTCAGCGTGCACGTGCTCCGGTTCCGATCACCCAGGTCCCAAAGTCTCAAATGGCCGCGGCGCGCCCGAAATCGATGTTCTGGAGGGTCAGGTCGATACGGGCGTGGGGCGGGGCGAGGTGTCGCAGTCGTACCAGGTTGCTCCGTTCAACGCGTTTGTGAAGTTTGACAACTCGACACCGGAGACAACAATATACGATGACTCACTCACGCAACTCAACTCGTTCACGGGCACAGACCTCCAGCAGAGTATCAGTGCGGTGACGTATACAGACAGCGACAACTATGATGGGGCTGGGTACGGGACGTACGGATTTGAGTACTGGAGCGATATGAACAATCGGGACGATGGGTACATAACGTGGTACTCGACGGGAAAGGAGTCTTGGACGATCACCGCTGCTTCGGTTGGTCCTGACGATGTAAGCCAGGTCTCCCAGAGGCCCATTTCAGAGGAGCCAATGGTGAGTTGCACTTGAATCTTTTTTTTCGGGTCGAATGCAATTTCTTATGTGCCGATCGGTAGTACATTATTCTCAATCTGGGTCTTTCTACCTCCTTCACCACCGTTGACCTCGACCACCTCGTATTCCCGTCGAAGATGTACGTTGACTATATTCGTGTCTACCAACGAGACGACGTCGACGCTAAGGATGGCTTGACCTGCAATCCTTCGCATCACCCTACAACTGACTATATCAATAAGTATGTATAAACCGACGACTTTCCTTGACGTTCACGAAACTGATATACTTACTTGTACTAGCCACCAGACCGCTTATACCAATGCAAACTGGACGACATGGGATTCAGCAGGTTACACAATACCCCGGAACTCCGAGTATGATGGTTGCTGAACATTCGTTGCCCTCTATCTCACCTCACTTTCTTTATCATCCTCCTTTCTTCCTTGGTACATGACATCGCCATGACAATTTCTTTCTTTGAATTTTTGAATCATTTGCAAATCTACTTGGACTTCTTAGCATGTACTACCTTTTATTCCACTTTCTTTTTGGCTTAAGTTATTCGTGATTTCTTTGATTAATTGTTTTGGTGTTTTGCTAACATTTGCACTTTGCTTATTATCTTAAATCTTCCGGCTCTAGGTATGCTGAGCGTCCGTTTTTGGGACACAATTCTTGCTACGTGTAGCACAGTCATTCGTTATCTTGGTGTGACATAGAAGTAA
The DNA here is from genome assembly GCA_019400425.1 of Hymenochaete sp. R1. Lineage (NCBI taxonomy): Eukaryota > Fungi > Basidiomycota > Agaricomycetes > Hymenochaetales > Hymenochaetaceae > Hymenochaete > Hymenochaete sp. R1. Next base: position 13,332 of record JAFREE010000090.1, on the reverse strand, counting down.
TGAGAAGTCTTCGAGATTGTAATGAAATACAGAAATGCTACTTCCTTTTCTTCGGTCTCTTTGTCGGCCCGAGTTCTCACATGTAACACTGGTGTTTGCGCAAAGATCATCTGGTTTAAAAAGGCTAATAATAAGAAAGTCCAAAAGTTCTGGCACTGACAGGAGCGGAGCAAGATAAAGACAGGAGTCCAAAGGGCGTATGGTATATGAGACCTATCAGCCTTATGGAATGAAGGAGACCACTGAGACCAACATATTCTGAAAAGAAAATTGCAAACGAACACAGCAGGTTAATTGGTCTACGCGATAGTAAATGTTGAGGACGTCCCAGTGAACGAAGTGATCCCGCCTCCGAATAACGCTTTCGAATCTCCAAAGTATCGGAGACGATAACTACCAGCTAAAAATATTACATCAGAACATTCTCGCCATGGATTTATCCGAGACAGGTCCGTACCAGGTGTTCCGGACTCGATTGTCCTGAATACGATGAAGGATCAGACACCGCGTTCTTATCAAAAGGAAGGGGGTTTCTTACCATGAAATTGTTACTGTACTTGTTCCGAGAATCTGATACTATCATTTCGACCTAATATCTTATGTTGAAGATGTTTGGGTTCTTACCGTATCGTTTCGTACCCACTGGTAAGTGGTTGACGGATGCGAATCACTCCTCACAGTTGACCAATCACCACTTCCGCTCTGCGTATCGACCGAGAGGAACGTATCTTCGAGTCTTAGGTTGTTCTGGTTCATTTCGATGAATAGGCTTTTGCTTTTGATGATGGTTTTCTTGCTTACCCTTGGATTGGCCCCAACGAAATACGCTCTCACGGTGTCTCCCACAGCGTAAGCCGAAGATGTCTGGACGTCACTCAGAACATCTCCAAATGACTTGCCAAAGGGCGGATTGTCTTGAACCACACCAGTCTGGGAGACATCATCTACCTTGTGCAGCGACTTTTTAATGGTGTGCTTACTTGGAGAGAGATCGCTTTTGACGTTTGTTCTGCAGGAGGGGCGTCCGAAGCAGGTGTTCCTGTTGCATTCTCGGCGAGGAAGGGGACGAGGCTCGAGTACTTGTCGATATACGCCTCCAGCGTATCTACAGAGTCCGAATCATGAATGACGTCAACGTGCGAGATTTTGAAGGACGACGGAAACACGCACACGGCCCAAAAAGTGTCGAAGCTCCCTCATAGCGCTGAACACTATACTCCTCTCGAGTAGCGACATAATGTCCGTACGTATTTGCTGGCCCAGCAATGACTACATACGCATCATCCCCAATTATACCTTGGCTGATGAGAGCGGTGCGAAGTGCCTCCCTTAGTAAACAATGAAAAAAAGTGTTACTCTCGAGCAATTATGAAGAGAGCGAGGGCGAACCTCATCCGTCTTCCAGACATTGTAGTCAGTTCACCTGGCATAACCAAGACCACGAAATTGCCAACTCTCAGCATTTGTATGTCAACAGTTGATGGACTCCATTCGTAAGGGAAGTGTGCATAACCCTAGTAAGGTGTCAATCCGTTTTATTTGAGTACAGGCAAAAGGATGAGGTTTACGGTATTGAGTAAAATGGGCTTCGGGTCCTGGCACGCTTTTTGCTCATCATTCGGAAGCGGAGTCACGGCGCCTAAAAGCATGACGGATTAGTACATGCAGACGTATATGGGAGGAAGCGTTTCGTTACCTTTGACGATCTCCCAGAACGGGTTTCTAAAGCATGGCCAATAAGATAAAGATAAACGGAAGGAGAGTGTAAACAAAGTCAACGTACTGAGGGTCTGACGAATTATCTCCTTGAATGAAATCGAATGCGCCTGGACCATCTCTAATAAAGGAAAGGTATCAGTTACCGCGGTATATGGCAGTCGCCTCATTTACGTTGTGCCTCCAGCAAAGCCATAACCTGTAACGTCATTGGAGTCAAATCTTTGAAGAATAGAAAAAAAATATGTTGGGCTACCCAATGCAGGTGGACACGTCTGCACAGTCGTTCCGTTTGGCAGTGTAAATGAATGGAAAGACCTGCATAGCAAAATAAAGCCCCAGTCGCTCTTTCATCCATTCTTTGATGATAGAAAGGAAAAAAAAACGAACATATTGAGATACGTGTGTACGCTCTTTACCGGCCCGGAGACTGTCGAAAGCGAGCTACCCATAATATTCTGGGCAGCTTCGAACTGCAGGTTCCCAATGATCCTGTTCGACTCGAAATCCGATGTCCGGAATCCTGGACCGCTGTAGGAGAGATAAACGAGAACGGCGCTTCGCGTGTACTGAAGTGGACCAAAAAATCACTTACCGGCCGTGACAATCTTCTGTTTTATTTCCACATGTCGAATGTTCAAATTCACAAGGTTGACCATCCCATGCCTCCCCTGGACTTTCGCAGAAGGCACCTAGGGTATTGGGGCTTGTATCCCCGACGTTGGCTGATAGGATGACATTTGATTAAAATGCTTTTAGATGAGAAGCTCAAAAGCGGCACCCGCCTTGAACAAATCCTGCAACAAATGTCGAGTTTCCAGGCATTGCATTCGGTTCAACGGAGCCTAGAAAAATATAAATGTCATCACCAAAAAGTTCCAAAGAATAAACGACTCTCACTTTCGTACAAGAACGCAGCCATTCCCTTATTGTCTCCGCTCACGAGTGTATTATTCTCGTACAGACTAGTCCCGTGCACCGCAAAGAAGCTCAAGAAACCACGCGCGGATCCATTTTCGTCATCAAAGCGCACCAGCGTCATATCTTTGTCCTGGTCGAAGTCATACCGTGCACGTTCGTCAGCGGGATTTTGAAGATAAGCGAATGGCGAGCGATTGATGTTCCCGTCCACGATCGAAGTATTCCCAAGAGACAGAGAACCGGGAGCAAGACTTGAGTGAGCACGTTGAGCAGCCAGAACAGTTCCTGCCACAATTGCAGCAGCACTCTGGTTGACGTAGCCGAGAGCGGTGAGCTGAGGAAGGAGATCCTCGAGGTATCCGCCGACCCCTGAGTGTTGGTGTGTTCCAACGAAAGCGATGTTATCATTTGTATACAGTCCCGGAAATTGCGAGGTAAGCTCGGCAACGACAGAACGTCGTACACCGGTATCACCCATGGCTATGTCTAAAATACGTTTTTGAGCGTCCGTTGGTGAACGGTTGGGCTGTACTCGATCACGGACCTGAATTGACAAACAGAATACGATCTGACGGGTTAGACGCGTCGGCTACGATAAAAACGCGAGATCTCTGGCGCATATGCAAACCAGTATCCGTCTGAGACAGGCTTGCATATCCCTGAACAGAGTGAGCCAAAAGCGTCTGAGTCGGACGAAGTGGCTCACCATCATGTTCGTCTCAACGACCGGTCTTTTTATGGATGGTTTGAATCACATGTTGTTCGGGACGAAAAGAGGGAGTACGAACCCCGTAACGTCTCCGATACCAAGTCCAAGGAGATACTGAGCATTGGCATATCCGACGCCTACTGTTGAAGATTGGGGAAGAAAGGACGATGAGACAAAGAGGATGTATGCTGAGAGAAATGCACGTCGAACGAGCTCAAAGAGGGCCATGGTGAGGGTGCCGGCAGAGAGCAGAAAAAGAGGAGTGGTCATGATTGGCGGTACTTATAGAAGTTATGCAGCTCTTTAAATGTTAGGGAAGATCAAGTAGTCATATGGAGGAGCATGGGCCATGGAGGCACCGACAGCGACGACACCGTCCGTTTTTTTTTCAGAAGCCGCTTCCAAGCTTCTTTTCTTCACACGAACTTATGAGCGCACTGCACAAACGACACGGATCGGGGAATGATCGACACACCGATGGGGTAATAAGTAAATCACGTGAAATGTTCTCGTCGCCGTCCGGTCATAGTCGCTGCAAATTTGTACATTTGCGTTCGTGTCACCTTGCTCTTCAACTTCCAACTTTGCGAACACATATTTCTATCCGCCATGGGACCCTGTCGATACCCTCATTCCACCCATCCTTCGACGTTGATGTGGCTCTCTCTTCAAAATCTACTTCTAAGCCCATCCTGAACTTAGTTGAAGCATATGCCAAAGGTGTTCCAGGCTTTGTACGAATACAAATGGGGCGAGTCAAGGATGTTGGGTAAGGGCGGATTCGGAAAAGTCTATGTACGTCTAGTGCCGCACCGGCTGTCCCAAAGCACCTACTCATAAATCTTTCAGAGACTCACGCGGATCAATCGCAAGACGCGAAATGTGCGAGAACTGGCTGTTAAAACCGCAAAAGCAGACTCTGGTGCCATTACAGAGGCCGAGCTCTCAATTCTATCACTTATCAAGGAAAAACCACATCAGAATGTGGTATGTGGCGTCTTCGCTGATGTGAAGCGTGCGACCCTAAAGGTTTCGTTAGATCAGATACTACGGTCACTTCTATTCCAGCGACCACTACCCATTCAAGGGTATCCATCACATTTGCCTCTCCTTTGAGCTCTCTACGATTGGGGACCTTCATGAAAAACTTCACGCTCGGGAGCCTAGGCTGAAAGAGAAACTCATAAAGAGATATTCTTTGTGAGTCATTGGTCCTTTTGTGATGGTCGAGACATGTTTAATGGGTGTTTAGTGGCATCTTGAACGCGCTAGCATACTTTGAAGAAGAACTTGGTTTCGTCCATCGCGATCTGAAGTGAGATCGTTGATTTTGCAACTTCTATCATTTTACAATGCCTCTAACAGCTATTCTCAGGCCCGAAAATATCCTTATAGGCAAAAACAATGTACCTAAACTCACTGATTTTGGCGTGTAAGTGGAATTATTGCCCTTTAAAAGAAGAATCCTCACAAAGATTCTCAAAAGGTCAAAACGATTGACAGTCAAGAATGGTCTTGTATATGCTGGGAGCTATGCGGGCACACCACCGTACTTTGCTCCTGAAGTATGGGAGCTGAAGGTGGGTTACAAGGTAGATGTATGGTCAGCAGGGTGAGTGAGGGTAGTTTCTTAATGAGAGAAGTGTCGTTTGACAAACTTGATTTAGAGTCATCATTTTTGAACTCTGCACAAAGGGGGAAACGCCATACGCCATTGGCCAAACAAATGATATCTTGGATAAAATTACGTCAATCGTCGCGGTGATTGACGAGCCCTACCGTGAGTAGCTCAGGCTACTCGAGACTCCATTGGATCAGTTATTCAAGTCTTTATAGGGGAAAGGATACTTCAGCTTGTCAACAATCGTTTTGGGGGCCAAGTTCATCTAGATGATATCGATTGGAACTCTCGCACTTGGATAAAACACTACCCAGGTGGTATGTCTTTGCTAGTTCTTCTAAGTTCATAACATCTGAAAATGAGATTTTTCAAGCGGTGACGTTATTGAAAAAGTTGTTAGCTCGGATGGCGAAAGCTCGCCCGAGGGCGAGGATCGCTCTCACACACCCAGTACGTTCGATGTGCAGTGTTGATGGACATTTCTGACTCGATTTGCTACCATACAGTGGTTTTCGGACCTTCCTGAAGCACCGTCTGTGCGAGCAAGATATGGCTTAAAAACAAGGACGGAGACAAAGCCGTCAAGTCGTATGATGAGCATGAGTCCTGCGACAAGTCAGTTGGCTCCAACGAGTTTACAAGGGAACAAGACGTCATCCATATCAAGAGCGACGGGTAGCTCATGGCGATGATAAATGCAGATTGTGGAAAAGCATTGGAAGTTCACGATGCATTAAGGAATGCATATTTTCGTTTCATTATAAAGACCTGTTATTTTCTTTCATCATATCCATATTTATGATCATGTTCCTCTTGGTCAGCACTGAACGACTGGATATGCGCCCGCACAATAGATTTCAAATAAGTCCGCCCTTATTTCCTATTCGGGTCGACAGTCACCCACGCAACGCGCTCACTTCCCAATGACAACTAGCGGGCTGTGTGCGTGCCATGACCATCAACTCTCGCACGCCTGCTGCGCAAGACAAGTAGATATGTTGGTGACGACCTCAATTTCAAGCGTTGTTCTCATACCACGACTATGTCCTTGAGTCTGACGGCGACAGATATAACGAGTTTGACTTCAACCAATACGGACTTGGCTGGGCAAAGTTCTACAAGTCTGGTGTCGACGACTTCTAATGCGTTTCAGCCAACGGGGTCCAGTCCTGGTGGGAATGGAGGTAGAGGCAACAACAATGGTGGAGGCGGGGCTTTTGGGTCAGGCTCAGCGTCGAACTTGTATTGTGAGTGGTTTCAGAGCTTATACAGCTGTGAACCGCACTCATCTTTTCTACTTAGTGTACACATTCTTAGGTAGTCAAGCCATCGAATTCTTGAGCGCCTAATACTGAGTTTTGTGTTTAGCGACGCTCATCCTACTTTTGCTTGTATCCGGTGCCGTCATCACTCGTTCTGTAATTCTTCGAGTTCGGGCGCGACGCACCTTGGAGGAGGCTATCCGAACTGGCACCTATAACCCGACACGACCAGACCCTCATGCACCAAAGCCAGTCTTCCACGATGCATATATCAAAGATAGTATGGATGAAAAACATGGGAAGCTTCAGGAACTTGTGGTAAGTCTTTGTATTACCAATGTAATATTTTCTCCCGGTGTGAATCTTTCTCCAGCCCCTCAGTGTTGTATTTCTCCAGCCATCGGAACCGATGGTTCTGCCGGCTCCTGTCACAAGTCCAGGAAACGCACCTGCAAGAAATGCGAGCCTTGGTTCTCGTATCGTTTCGCGGATAAGAGCACCTTTTCAGACTGTTCGCATGCAAGATATCTTTGACGAACTTGCGTCGCGCGATCTGCAGTCTCGTATTCAAGCAGAACGAGCGACGGAAATGCCATCTCAGTCCGAACTAGCAAATGCGGCATTTAGAAATGGGGATGGAAATGGGGATGAGAGTGATTCGAATGCAGCCGAAAAAGGAGAAGGGAATACTCCAGGGAGACCTGCAGGAGCGCGGGTAGCTGTCTTCATTTCGATGCCTGATCCTGGTCGTCCCATCCACGCTGTCACCGAAATGGACGACTCTGATACGAAGTCAACATCGTCGACTGCGAAAGGGAAAGACCGCGCAGCGAGTGTAGCGACCGATGACGAGCCCGAAGTGCCGTACATTGAATTTGGGGTAACGGAGGTGAAGATAAGCGATGACTCGAAAGTGAATAGACGACTCGGGGAGCAGTAACGTTAAGATAATATGGATCTTTTCTCATGATACTTTTTCGGATTTTACGCGTTACGATGGTAATTGACTGCAGTGTTAAGCGTTCAGACGTCTAAAGGACTATATATCTTATATCTACCTGTAAAAGCATGTACTCGTACGCATACTCTATGCTTTTTTTGCGGCTTGAAATTGTGATGCAATATGTTCGTCGATCGCGTAGTGAGTCAGATTAAGATTTACCGCTGACGTTGCTGCGCGGCATCAGCTTCTCCGGTGCCGTTGCCTTTACCATTTCCCCCGACCACGGACATGGCCTGCCAATCGACCTTTACCTTACACCCTCATCGTTGACATAAATTGCATTATGTCCTCTTCAGCTACACGAACAAAGGACGAGATTGAGATATCGCGCGACAGAGATGTGAAGCTCAAGCGGATGGCTGGCCACATAGCCTGCGCAGAATGCCGGAGGTACGTTTACTCTCGGATGTTCATGATTTATGCCTTGCTCAACTTTTGACGTCTAGGTTGAGGCTCGGCTGCGACAAAAAGGTTGGCCGTGAGCCAAATACATGCGGGTTGGTGGTTGAAATTTTGGCTTGTGATAGGTTCCTTGTTCGACTTGCGTGCGCCGAGGATGCAAACACCTCTGTCCTATCAGTGAGCCCTCTTTCTGTGACTGGCTGGTTCTCCAGTTTCTCAACGAATTTTACCAGATACCATGACTTCTTCGTCGAAAGCAATTCAGCCTGTCAGTGGTGCTTCAAAATCTCGGGACCCTAAAGGAGCTTTGGCAGAATACAAATTAGCCTCGATGAGCCAGAGAATCCGAGCACTCGAAGACGCTCTTCAAATCGAAAGCAACGAAGAGCATCCTCTACTCACTCCAGAGCTTTTGGCCATTAAGCAAGGATTCGATATTTCTCATAATTCAGTCCTCAGGAAGCGTGGCGAGGACCATGAACGAACAGAACATAAGAAAGGTGGAACGTTAGCTATCAGCGCGAAGAAGGGTATGAGGTTCCTCGGTGGTACAGCGATAGAGGTACGTTTTTCTCCTTAGTTGAAAATTATTTCTGATTAATCTCTTACATGGTGCTTTTAGAGTGCTCTTTTACTGGTAGGTTTCACTCATTATTCAACTCGTGTCGTATCCATAGTCACATCTCATACAAAACAGGATTTGTTCAAAAGCGTCCCATTTGAACCTGAATCGGATCTAGAAGCCGTACCGCTACCTGCAGAAATCTTGGACGCGAGCAAGCTGTTTCCTTTCTCTCCAGATACGCCATGCAACCTAGAAGCCATGGAATACTTTGCATTACATCTGCCAAACTTCCATCGGGCAAAACAACTTGTAGACCAGTATTTTGTGTCAATTCACCGTTTTATAATTCCGGTCACCTACAAAGAAGCTACGAGTATTTTCTTGCCTCGTTTCTATCCGTCAGACGCACCTCTGTCGTCATCGGATTTGCGACCAGACGATCTGCATGACGTTGCAGTTCTGTATGCCATTTTTGCCTCCGGTTGTGCGAATGAGCTTGCAACTCAGTCGCTCATGTTGGAAGCCGAGGTCTATGTGCATTTGTGTCGCGCGGCGCTTTCATTGAGAAGCATTTTTCACTACGGAAGCCTATCCTCGTGTTTGGCTGTATGCATTCTTTCTTCACAGTCGATGGCTACGGGACAACAAAACTTTGAAGAGAAGGCTTGGAAGCTTATGTGCTTGGGTTTCAACATAGCTCTGAGCGTCCGTGCTTCTCTTCTGTATCGTCATATTTCTGGCTAACCATGGTAAGATTTCCAGATTGGCCTCCGTAAGTTGTCATTGATGATCAACCATGTAATAATCTGATCCACCGCCGACATAGATCTTGATCCTTCTCGATGGCCTCTTGATGATGGAATTATGCAACAACGGCGTAGGGTCTTCTGGGAGGTTAGTCTCATCATTTATGTTTCCGCATTGATGATGTACTAAGACCGGTTTATATAGCTCAACATTGCGGACAAATGGAGGGTAGGGGCCGATCTTCTTAAATCATTGTCGCCGCATTACTGATGAGTTCCAACGACCAGGCTCTCGCAAGTGGCAGGCCTCAATTTTTTGATTTAAACGCGTCCGACTGTGACTTCCCTGCGGATGATTTTGCTACTACGCAGGATGATGGAATGGTGGTAGAAAGCAGTAAAAGATTCCGCGTTTGTTCGTTCATTGTCCGCAAACTCATGCGAAGCTCCATCAGTGTGGCAATGGCGTTATCGTTTCGTCCGTGACTTCCTTTCTCAGATGGTCGAGACAAGCTGCTCTGCAAAAGAAGTTAATTATTCGGAGATACTGAAGTTGGATCAGATGCTGCGAGATTTTCCTCCCCACCCACAAGCATTCATCAACCGGATGGTTCCAAGTTTTGGCGATCCAAGTGCTTATAGGGGACGGCCTAACATCTTGCATCCTGCCGTATCTATATTCTGGAAGGAGCAAGGTAAGTATATGCCAATTCTCACAGTAAATTCCGCTTAGAGAAGGATATAGCTTCGCAACATCTCCATCGAAATTACTTTGCTCGTGCTATGCTGGATCCGACACATCGCAATCCATTCCATAGCCCATACGCTTCTTCTTTTCTAGCAACGTATCGTAGCGCGAGTATGCTTCTGAAACTGATAACGCAGGGTTTGAAGGAAGTGCACCAGCCTACAGCAAAGCTGAATGCGCTCTGGAGCATGAGCCTGGTTTGTGCGGTAAGAACATGTTTTTGTTATTTGTTGAAGTGAATTTGACGATGACACGCTTAGATTATTCTCGGCGTGGTCGCTGGTCATGGTCCGTCAATCAGCTTTGCCAACGTAGCCTTCGATGAACTTGAGAAGACAATCCGCGTATTTGAATCAGTGAAAACCTACGATGTTCCGAAGCACAGCCTTGTGAGTGGTCTTTGTTTATGGCGCATGTATTTTCTGAGCAAGTTCAAAGGCTCTGCTATACCGGCTACGTGAGCGTGCTAAACGAAACTTCGATGAACCAAAATTATCAGCATTGTCCGGGAATCTGCGTCCTTTCTCGCCATCTCCTTTTTGCGATCAAAGTGGAGCTGGCCTGGAATCCAATAGAAGTCCTTCCTTTCCATCTGATTTGCGGAATGATGCTGGAAAGGCCGACGGGACTCTTGACGCATTCCAAATTCTTCTTGGGGCATCTCGACTTGAAATTGATGATGACACATCTGTTCAATGCTTTCCCCCTTTTGCCGCATTTTCTCCTTTCAGTGATACGTCTTTGGCTTCACTGGGTAGCATAAATACTGAGGCTATTTCATTGACTGCAAGCACAAGAACCGCTCAAGAGGCTGTAGATGAAGTTCAAGAAGGAACAGCTAATATTTGGTCTACATTTTTACAGCAATTGTGTGCTGTGGAAGCTGTAAAAGTCCAAACTTCATTATAGTGAATGTACTTTCTTTTTATTTCATGTACATCTCATTATTGTTATTTTGTTGATTTTAAATTACATTGGTTAGCAAAAGCCATCCAGACTGTAGTAATACAACTGTAGTAGAACTCTCAGGAATTTCACATTTTTCTTATTCATTCCTGATCTGAATTTTTTATATAGTTGTCATGGCAAACTATTCCTCATGTGGTCATTGAGAAAAAGGCTAATATTTGTTAAGAATTTTATAAGAGACTTGTAAGTATTATGAGCATTGTAGCTCTTGTATAACCTTATAAGTCTAGGTTTGTGTTAGAGTCCAATCAAGATGTGATCAGGAGTCTGGTACAACATAAAACCCCTAACCTAAATTTTCCCTATTGTTTTCTTTTGTTGACTTGTTTTCTTTTGTGTTCTATTATTGTTTCATGTTTTGTCTCATGATGATGTTATTTGACTCCACATGACTCACTTCCAGAACATTCTCTTGTATTAGTCAGATGATCTGTGCACAGCCTGTACAGCCTCTCCCTGTAGTATAAATAGAGGACAAGCTTTGGTGTTAGAACCTCAGCTTGACCTCTTAGTTCTCAATCACTATTTGGTTACAAGGTCTCTGATAAAGCTTAGGCTTTAAGAACTCTCTCTCTAAAACTCTACTTGAAGTTATAACCTTTGTCTACAAAAGGTGTTGATTAGACTTAGTCATCAAGCTTTAAATAAGCCTTGCACCAAAGTTTCATAACATTAGGTCAAGCTCTAGAACAAGCACTCTGTTATTCATTAACATTGAGTCTTTTCAGTACCTCACTGTTAGAGTCCGATCAAGATGTTAATCAGGAGTCTGACAAATCAGGGTCACGTGACAGCGACCTGAGATTACAAGAGATCAGGCCTAAGCTCCGGCTTAGGTAACTGATTAGACAGAGTTCGAGTAGGATATCCCAACCAGGGATAGTCCTATAAGACAGGAGGAAAGAGACAAGATGTATTGACTGGAAGAGACAGAAGGTCAAATCTAAAGTACAAGAGTTACAAGATGAGGCCCTTATATAGGCCACCCGTCTACAAGGCTGTGTACAAGTACATGAGAAGAAACATACAGATAAGGAAGGTGTCTTAGTAAGACACTGACTGATGCTGTGCACAGATCACATGTGATCATGTGCACGGAAGGTCAGAGAACAATAAAGAATATGATGACAAAGAAGGAAAATGAAGTAAGTGGGGTGCTTGACTAAGCACATGAACGGTGTTGAACCGTAACATTACCCCCCTCTTAAGGTTCTGGTCCAATAGATCCAGAAATACAAGTTAAGAAAGAAAACGCAAGGAAAAACAAAGAAACATGATCGGAAGAAGTGAGAAAAGGAGAGGACAAGGAAGAGAAACAAGGAACAGGTATATGGTCATGAAGAAAAAGAGCAGAAAAACGTCACCACCATCATTGACACCACCTGTCAGACCTCAAAATCATCCTCTGATAGTTCTTCTTCAATGAACACATCGCCCTCACCTGGATTGGTGGGGCATTTGTGTGAAGCACCGGGTTCAGAGGCGAGTTCAGGTTGAGCAGCCCACAGATCAGATAAACGACTGGCTAGGTCAGCAGGTTGTGGTTCATACGGATTACGATCATGTCACGATCACAGTGCAACTTGCAGTGCGATGTCGACGATTTGGGCAGAAAACCTAAGACCTCCCAACTAGCGAGCTCTAAGAGTTGTCCACACACTGTGAGAGAACTCAACAAGTTAAATATATTAATGTAGAAGATAATACAAGGATGCTTGCCTGTGAGAGAACTTAACAAGAGGTTGAAAGTAAAGAAAGAGTCTCTCCAGGCATGCATGGGTTAAGGGTGGAATGAAGCGTGAGAAAATGTAAGACCAACTATATGCACGTGACAATTATGTTAGGAACGCATGAAGGAAACAAGGGATTCCTGACATCACCCCCCTCTAAGGGCAGACCTCCTGGGCTGCATGAAAAAGAACAAAAAATTACGAACCTAACAGTGGTCATATGACCCCAAACGGATGAGAAATGACTGAGAAATGAGCAAACGTATGAAAGGTGAGAATTAAAAATTAAATGTGAGTGAGATCAGGTGATGGGCAAAAATGCGGAACGAAAAGGGGAATCTGAAACTGTTTTTTGAACTGAATTTGGATAGAAATTGAGTGAGAAAAGGGCAAAAAACTCCGTTCAAACGCGATTCTTGAAGTGGAAAAAATTTGTGTGACGTGACGCGTGATGGGGAGTAACAAGAGAGCGCGCGCGCTCGCTGTCGCTTTTTCACCCCCCACCACCATCGCTGTCGCTCGCGCTCGCCTCTAGGACCCCCTCCCTGCGCCAAAACCACTACCAAATAGCAAGAAATGGAATCCTGTACCCTGTAGGAGTATGCCAATATGATTTTTGTCTTCCCTTTGCGTGTTTTGATGGAGTTGGGAAACTGGCTCTTGTTTCTGGGTGAAAAGGAGAGGAGCACGTGCATGGTAAACCTCGCCCGGCTAGTGGCGCACAAGCACCAGCATGTGACTTTCCTTTTTGAGATTGTGGGTCCATCAAATCATAACTCGGCCAAACCCGGTCCGTTTGAGACGATCCGACTACCTCCGGGTCCCATTTGAAAAGCCGAGTCCGAAAATAAGGGTCCCTGGGCGCGGGAAATTGTTGCCATAGCTGCTCCCCCACTAGTTCGTCCCTCCCTCACTCATTTCTTGCCTTCGCTCCCTCCTT
>JAFREE010000009.1:0-372276 GCA_019400425.1 Hymenochaete sp. R1 | reverse complement strand
ATGACCTTCTCAATGAAGCGTTTGCTGATCTGACTTTTCTTGAGTGGTTTCGTCCTCCTCTCCCTGTCGTCCTGGAACGACAAGCAATTCAGAACGACGTCAGTGTACGCGTATCCCATTTTTGCAGGGAGCAGTCGGTTCGCCATTCGCTTGAGCATATCGCTCCTGAGCGCGTTCTCGTCGCGTTCCATTTGCTGATAATAAAAATCATCGGTAATTTCGCTGTCGTACTCGATGGTCCGGAACCATAACGCACGCGCCCAGTCTGCGCGGATAAACTCTTCTTTCCTGTCGTCCCAAGTGAATAGAGAACGCCAAAGGCCGATCTCAAAGAGACATACACCCAAGCTATAAACATCGTCCTCCATGTCGTAAGCGGGACGCTCCTCTTGCATGATATGCCTCGGATGGTAGTATATCCCTCCTCGGAGTACATCATCAAAAGAGTGTCGTTCTGTCTTTGAGAAATCCCAACGTGCTCTATGAAAGCCTGCGAGATAAGGAGTACCGAGATCGTAGTGCCCGGTGACAGGGTTCCTCGATGGCGCGCCTTCCATGACAATGACGGCGTCGGGTCTGATCGCTTTGTGAACCATTTCTACGCAATGAAAAACGTGAACGGCGGTCGTGAGCCTATGAGCAAACTTGATTCGGGCGTCGATGGGGTGGAAATCAGTTCCTGTCGTTACAAGCAGCCTACGAAGAGTGACGGGCGTGCAGTTTGGGGGAACTTTGAAGATGAGATCATGCGAGCTTCCTCCGTACGTGGCGGCATAGCCACGACATTGAAGCATACCCACGTTCGCATGCAAATCATTCCGTATGCTGACCTCCGGGTCATCGTCCTTTTGGTTCCTCTCGTCGAGGATCATGGCGATGCGTCTTGTATCTTCAAGGGAATTCGGAACATCCATGGCACTCCTGAAATCAATCAAGTATCCTTTGTAATCGCCTTCCTGGATTATCGAGAAATGTGCATGATCATCTCGGTCGAGGAGTTTGCCTCGAAGCTCTTCCTCAATGAATTTAGGGGCGTCATCTTCTTTGATCCTTTGCAAAGCCCTGGATACGAACCAAAGGACACTGTCGTCAAATTCGCGATCCAGTAAGTGTAGGTTGTCCGATATGGGAACAAAAAGCTGAAGCTCGTTTCTGACTCCTTGAAGCCTTATCACCGCTTCCTTGACTGACAATCCACCGGCGTATTGGTAATGAGTAGCGTGATAAGTAAAGCGAAGTGTTCTTTTTGCCCTGCGATACAAAAGCCGACATTTTGCAAATCGGTTGGCGAGTGTAGGTGGGATTCCGGAGACAGGATGCCAATTCCGACCATCTACTGTATCCTCAAGTGGTTCCGACACAAGGATCGCATTGAGATCCTTTTCTTCTATAGTCGGTGTAGTGTGAGAGTCTGAAGTAGAGGCAGGAGGATTGAGGTTGCCTTCCCATGTCTTGAGTTCTTGGCTTAGTACTTTGCAGTAGTCGCTCCCCTTGCGTAAGAGACTGAGCAAGGACGCCTCGATTTCGTCTGAATAGTCTGACCGCTGAACAATTCGAGCATATATGCTAATGTCATCTATCATATGCCGTCCGAGGAAAAGAAGCGCGCTAAACTCGTCGTCGGTAGTTCTTATGGCACAAATGATCTTGATTGTTTTGAGAAACGTATCCGTAAGCTGAATTCCCGATACAACATCTGACAGTAGCGAGGATAAGTTCATTGTTAAATCGACTTGAGGAGAAAACGTACCGATCATGGCCAAGAAAAGTGTGAAGTCGTCCGATACAGCCTGAGGTCAATGGGGAAAAGCAGGAACGACTGAAAGTTGGTGAGCACTACAACTTAGGCAGTAATGAAGAGCGAACACCGCTTACAGGCCTTTCCACGGCTTCATCAAGGGGCATTAAGCGCCGCACAAGCTGAGCGTCGATGGAAGGACGATAGGAGAGACGGTCATCGTGTGAAGTCTCCGTTAGGTAAAGGGAAAAATGAGATGAATGAAGTTCCCTTATACTTCATCTGGATGTCCGGGGACCCATACACGCCCACTGTCGTCCATTGAATGTCGTCTAAAACTTAGTAAAAGCGCTGGAAGTTGCTGAAGCAGGACCCCGTGGCCTGAGCCTAAGGGCAGACAACGTGCCAGTGGTGGTAGTCGTCGCGTAGCGACGTAGATCTTACGTAAAGAAAAGGCGCTCTACTCTAAAGCAGACTATTGACGCTTGAACGTGAACATTATCGGATTTATCCTCCCATTTCCTTCCTTCCTGTGCAAACTCTACAAATTCATGTCTGCACCACGGTCTCACTCTCCTCCCTCTTCGCAAGAAATTGAAGAACTAAGTCGCAGTGAAAAATGGTGGCAAGCTCACTACCATTCCCTCAAAGAGCACGGATATGAACTTCGGCCCCGCTACCACCCCGACTGGACACCCCCATGGAAAACGACAAAAAAAGTCGATACCAGTACGAATCAAATGCTCGCAGCTTTGTCCGTGGCTTCACACTATGATAAGATGTGTTTCTGACTACATAGTCTTCCAGCATAAGTCGACTCTAGATGCAAAATGCCTTGCAGATGGAACACAAGTGTTTCTGAAGCGCGTGGACAAGCACAGAAGGGAGAGAAGGATATTGGAATACTTCTCGGCTGATGAACGGAGAAATGACCCTCAAAATCACTGTGTTCCGCTTCTCGATTACTTTGAAGATGATTGCGCAGAGCCCCACGGTTTTGCCGCAATGCCTGTTTTACGTGAATTGGATTCTCCTCATTTCAAGTCTGTTGACGAGGCGCTGGACTTCGTAGAGCAATCTCTTGAAGTGGGTCGCTTCTTTCCATGATCGAAATGTAGCTAATATCGAAGTCAAGGGCTTGGTTTACATGCACAATCATAATGTTGCTCATCGGTACGTTGATTTGAATGAGATCAAACGGCCTGCTAAAATGGGTACAGTGATCTAGCGCTCCTTAATATCATGTATGATGCATCCAAAGTGTATCCGAAAGGGTTTCACGCCATTCAAACCTCTTTCTTGCCCGACATGTCTGGAAAAACGAAAGCGCGTCGTCGGCGTTCAGCAGCAGTGAGATACTATTTCACCGACTTTGGACTGGCCCATATCTTCGAGAGCTTTGAAGCTCGAGAAGAAATCAGTGGAACGTCATGTCAAGATAAAACGGTTCCCGAAATCCATAAGCATTTTCAATACGATCCTTTCCCGGTAGATGTCTATACGCTTGGAAATGTTTATAAGGAAGTCCTTGTCGATGTAAGTGCCTTTCTTATCTTTCACCATGTAGCGAGTCGTTGACGAACTAAATGTATCAAAGAAGTACGCCAACATGGATTTTATGAAACCCGTTGTCGAGAAGATGACGCTAGAAGAGCCAAAAGAACGACCAAACGCTAACAACCTATTGAAAGAGTTCAAAGAAATCGCTGCCCAACAATCGTACGTTTCAAAGCGCTGGCGACTCAAGCCTATTAACTCGGGATATGTGTCGTCCGTGTCACGGACTCTGGCTACCGTCTTTGACGAAGCAAATCACCATCTTGTTCGGTTCGCTTGTGAGCTTCCTTCTTGCCTATCTTTCGGTGCTCGCCATGACTCAAAGTTCTCGTAGTTTGGGCCAAGTAAGAGTCAGCTAGGGTGTGCGGGCAAGTTTGATTCCCTGATTTGAATTTGTATCCATTTACTTGGGCGAAAACTTTTTGTATATATATCCGCTTTTCTACTGCTTTCATATGCTATACCTACGTACTGTATTGTAGTGACCCCACTGTGTACTTTTAAAATTTGATTAGGATGCAATGTCGAACTATAAACTGAGCTAGATTGACGCATCCGCTGGCATCCAGAAATTTTGGAAGCCGGGCAATTTCATCTAAATTATTCAAGAAACATCATAAAACAACCTGCCAGTGCTGCGACCTGATTGTAGATGTGAAGATGGGGAGGAGAATTGCGGGTGTCCCAAAGCTGTCGTGCTTTGCTTAGACCCCGACAATGAAAATGTCTCTCGGCATCGTGCGAGTACTCAGGAGCTCAGAATGACGATTATGGCGATTGCTACGATGGGACGACGGTTCGCGACGAGCCAAGAAGACATCCACTGGCAGCTTACGAAGTCCCGGTCCTTGAAAAAGTCGTTTGCTGATTTACACATAGACAGGAAGTCTCTCCAGCTGGGAAAAGGCACAGAAAGGATTAAGATTTTTTTTAAAAAAAATACGGTAATGCGATGACACGACAATAAGAAGTAAGGAGTACTGAGCATCTATCCTAAACAAAGAACGTCGTCAGTTCCAACAAAAAAATGATACATGAAAAATATGCACTACAACACTCGCTGCACAAACTAAACCCTAAGAAGATTGACAAAGGAGAGAATTAAACATTCTTCGTGTTCCAGCCTGAACCCGTTTCGCCCTGTATATGGTGCAGAGCAAGTATAACCTGCTTGACAAATCGCGAGCTAACTTCGTCCTGCACTTGCGCTGGTGATCGCGAGCTTAAATTCTGCTTATGTGTCCCTTCCTGGAAGTTGAGGCACGCCAGGACGATCTCGGTGTACGCGTTTCCCATCGTCAAAGGGAGAAGATTGGTTGCTGCCCTTTTAAGATTCTCGTACCTAACGAGGTTCGAAATGCCGTTCTCCCACGTTCCCTCGGGGTTGAAGTCGAATAACTTGATGTCGTCTGCCCAATCGTTGATATCGTAATCCTTCTTCGCCCATTTGAACATCGATTTCCATAGACCAATTTCGAAAAGACAGACACCTAAACTATAGATGTCGTCCTCCCTCTCGTATGGCGGACGTTCTTCACCGATGAGGTGGCGATAGTGATGATAGATACGCGCTCGAATATCTTCGTCAAGCTTCCATCTCGTGGTCTCCGTAAACTCGTTACGTGCGTTTTGGAAGCCCGCAAGGTAAGGCTCGCCGAGGACATAGTGTCCGGTTATAGGGTCTACCAGAGACTGGGGTTCCATGACGAGAATAGAGTCAGGGGAGATCGATTTATGGACCATATTGACGCAATGGAAGACATGCACCGCCGTGGCAAGCTGCAACGCAAACGAAAGGCGGACGTCGATGGAATGATTACCCGAGTTCTCCTTTAACAGCAGTCGACGCAGTGTTATTGGAGTACGATTTTCCGGAACTTTGAAAATGAGTTCATGGATGGCTCTTGGGTAACGCAACGTGTAGCCGAGACAACGTAGCATTCCTACTGCGGGATGAGAGTCGCGTTGGATAACATCGTCCGAAGGTTGATTGTCCGTGGATAGAATAAGAGCCAGCCTTTTCGTATCCTCGGTTCCCTGGGGTAAGCCTTGCACGTCGCGGCAATCGATGACGCTGCCCTTGCATTCACCTTCAGTGACAAGGAAGAACGTGCAGCTTTCATCGTCGTAATCAAGAGGCGTGTATTTGAAATCATTCACGGAGATGAGTCGAGGCGGTAAATTGGACTCCAGCCTACTCAATGCGCTCGCAACGAAACCAACGATGTGCTCTCGGAAGTCCGATAGCTCTACTAGTAGCTTGAGTGCCATGGGCACATACAAGGACAGATGATGCTGGACACCTTCGAGATTACGCATTGTGTTTTCTAGAGATTGCCTCCCATCCAAATCGAATTCCGATCCGTATCGTATCGTCTTGGCTTGTTTAACGGCGTTTGAAACCCAACTTCCCGCTCTTGTTCGCAAAATCGGGCGGGACTTCTGCTGATGCGACTGTTGCAGAGCTAGAGAGGTCATTGGCGGTCCTGCGCCGACCAGCTCAGGATCGTTCGTTCGCTCCTCGGGAGTGATCGCCTCGTTTATGTCGGTGACTTTGACCACGGTATCCGGGGTGAAATTTTCCAGTAATAACCGCCATTTGTCGAGTTTGTGCTTTAGTACGTCGCAAAGGTTATGACCGCGGGTCAGGATTTCGTCAAGGCGCTTCTGCATTTCGTCAGAGTATGTGCTTGATTCGATTATCTGGGAGTAGAGTTGGATATCGGAAATGACGAGCTCGCCCTTGAGCAGAAGTGCGTGGAACTTGTCGTTGGCGTCTAGGCTGCCTCGGATTATGCTTATGACGGCCATAATGCATTTTATTGACTGAATGATTGTGAAGGGATCTTAAATCATCCACGCTCAGTATGTTATCTAAGCGAGCTCAACGAGAACTACCTATAGGCATGAATAGTTCTTTTGTGTAGCGAGTCCAAGTTCTCGAAGTCCTAGAAACCAGAAACCTCCATTGTGATTCAAGAATAAGAAAAAGAGAGATAGCTCGAACATACTGAATATCTTCCGAGGTAAGAATATGAAGCTGTGAAGCTACCGCGAACAAACGAAATCCAGCTTCTTGATTTTGTGGGAGGTTGCCAATGGTCGTCGTCCGTTACACAGGCTTCTCGCGGCGACGGAGAAGTGCATTCGCTTCTCGGTGTGATTTGAATATGATAAAAGCACAACAAGCGCCCCCTTCGGTCCACACGATTCCATAATTGTCCTTATTGAAACCTCGTTGCATACTTAGAAAACGTGTTCCAGATGGGATCATTCGAAGAAAGGGGTGGAAAGTTGCATGGAGGCAGAGCGGAAGCTAAAAAGAAACAAACGAAAAAGGGACGTCCGTCGTCCGTCGGGACAAAGGGAAACTCGGAATTGAAAGTGGCGGTATACAAGGCGTCGATCGTACGGACCCCGATCACCGCAGCGCTTTGGCCCAGAAAGCTTGCGCTAAGACTTGACAACGATCGTCGACCATTCCATCCACATTCTCGCAACAATATGCCAGTGGCTGTCACCCGAATACAATGCAACCTATGCGCAGCTTATACTTCCACCGGAAGTCATATATCGATAACGACTCCCAATTCTCCGCAAAACTTCGATATCGACGATGACTGCTACTTACACAGGTGTAAGAATGCAACGGAAAGATGGTACGTCAGCTTTCTCATGAGCGAGGTTTGGCCTGATTTACTTTCTTTAGACATAGAACTATGCTGGCCAGAGCATTTCGTGAGATATGAGACCATAGCGTGCAATCAACGTAGCGAGATAATCAAAGGCCAGTACGATGGCCGGGAGGTAAGATTCTCACACGCTGGCTATTCCTTGTTAAATTTCACACATTGCTTCAGACAGTCGTTCTCAAGCTTTTCGGAGTAAGGTTTGAGAAACTCGCCGTCGATAGACAGGAGAGAGGCGCACGACTTAAAGATGTGAGTGCAACATACTTCGATGTTTGGGTCTTGGGTCTTGGCTTAACGCAATCACATACGCTACCGCCGCTACGCTTATAGTACTTCAAGCGAGAACTGGAAGTTTTAAGAAGGATGGATCACAAAAATATCATCAAAATCTTTGGAGTAATGGAAAGTTACTCCGACTCTGAACACTTCGGGCGTTTGCCTGTTTTTGTTCTGCCGTATTTCCCTTTTGGATCCCTCCGGCAGTTCGCTGAGCATAATCAGCTGGCAAACCTCGAGGCCAGATTGAATTTAGTACGCCTAATGAGCTTGGCTACAATAGGTCACGTTTTACTCACTGTTCTCATAGTTGAAGGGTGTCGCTGAAGGCTTAGAGTACAGTGGGTCTTTCAAGTTGTTCTTGATTTAGAACCGCTCATTCATAGTAATACTAGTGCATAATCCAAAGCGTCTCTTCGTTCACAGAGACATACGAGGAGTAAGTGATGCGTGTATACATTGAAGCTAACACTCCAAACTAAACTTTTTCCCCCAGAGCAACATCTTGGTCAAGCGAAATGGCCAAGGGTTTATGGCCATCATATCCGATTTCGGTTCAGCAAAGTTACTCGACTTAGAAGAGTCGTTGGCGATGAATGAAAGACACGAAGGTCTTTGGATCCAAAACTCAACAGCTAACGTTGCGGTGGACTGGATTGCTCCTGAACTGCTCGAAGACGGAGGTATTTCGTTCGATCGAGCGTCTCCTTCGACTGACATGTGGTCTTTTGGTTGCCTTTGCATCGAGGTCAGTTTGAATTAGCGCATAACGTTTCGTGGCTTTGATGGCGGATGTTATTAGATTATCTCCGCAAAAGAACCCTGGGGGAAGAAAATGGATTCGACCGAGCTGCAGAAGAAATTTAGAGCAGGAGAACGCCCTCCCTTTCTCTTATACTTGCAGGGGTCAAATCTGGCACGTATCTGTGGTGCTCTTTTGCAGTACGATGTAAGATATAGATGTCCTGCAAACTCGGCGGTTCGTCTGTTGCGGAGAGAAACGGATGGGTCCTTCATTATACGTTAATTTATTGTATTGACTCGCGTGCTCGTTACTCACACTCACACATTTCGTGCGGATGGAATACAACTCAGCGTCTTTTCCAAGTTCAATACCCATAGCTTGAAGGCAAAGAATTCGTCTATCAAAATGAAATTATGCAATAGTACGCCAAGCCAGTCAAATACCATGAATCGTCTCGCGCTGTAGCTACTGCATATGGCTATGTTCCACTAACTACTTATGACCTTGCAGTTGCGAAACTAGAATCCGGCGCTCTTTGCGGATGTCCCCGGCTCCGGGATCCCGTTCGATTTTTCATACGCGGCATCAATTCCTCAAGTCAAAAGACGTATTATGGTATTTGGCAACTAGAAATTCAGCGACTCCTCTACAAGAAAAGTGGAGAACACGGAACGTCCATGTATGCCAGAGTCGTTTGTGTCATCATTGTGGATGGTCTTGTCATGGGCGGCGATTATGCGTTGGTCCCTCTGTGCCAATAGTCGAGAAGCCCAGGTATCAACTTCATATCAAGCACGCTCTGTCCAAGTCTCATGTTGCTCTTGTTGAAAAACACCCAATTTAGCTGTTATAACCATGAGTATAGACGCTTTTGTGTTTCACTGCAGAGTACCGCCCATCGCGGAATTTGGTTTATACTTCATGCATCTATATTGAAGACTCAGAATGCGGAATTAGCATCTACATAAAATACATCCAAAGACTAGTGGAAGCACTCCCGGAAAAAGCGCAATAAGAAGACGAAGTCGACTCGGAAAAACAAGCGGGACGGAGACTGACGGCGGGACAGTATAATAATATGCAAAAAGTGGGCAAAAGAACAGATAAAGCACTGCAGGTCCTACTCAAATGGTTATGAAGAAAAGTATTAAGTCGTGATAAGCAACTGGACATCATCGACAAGTTCCTGAACAGGAGGCCGATATTCATCTAGTTTCCAACAATTCGACATGAGAGGCCAAATACTCGAGTCAACCTCTTGTTCCGACACTGGCATCCGTTGTGGATCCATGATAGCTTCTCCTAGACCAGGAGCGAAATCCGACCGATGCGAATCCTGGAAGGGCAATTTGCCATATAATATCTGACGAGTTTAGTCAGCGATGACAAGACTCAATGTGCTGGGCTTTGAAAAGAAATGAACCTCCAACGTCACACATCCAAATGCATAGACGTCTCCTTCTCGAGATACGAGTGGTCTCTGCTCGTTATCCACCAGCCGGCGATAAAGCTCTGGTGCAAGCCATCTAATATTTGTCACTTGGCCAGCCGTTGATCGGTCGATTTCAGATTGTTCCGATGTTGCAACTCCAAAGTCACACAACACTGCTTGCGGGCCATTATCATGTTCTCGGATGAGAATGTTATCCTACATCTGATGAATATCAAGATAATAAAGAACGAGATATATCCCTTACCCCTCGAAGGTCTCCGTGAGCTATCCATGGTTCCAATTCGTGTACTAAATGAGAGTCAATCCAAGAACGCATACAAGTGTCACTGATGAATGTACTTACAATGCTGTAAGCCTCGCGAAATATCCCAAAGCTAAGGAAGTCTGTCTTATTGCCCATCAAACATAGATGCTCGAGACAACTCACAAGGTCCAGCCGAGTTTTTCTTTCCGTATCGGGATTACAACCAAGATATTGAGTGACGCTTGCGATGCACCGTTCCGAGACGAAGCATGGTGTTCGCGTTCCACCTAACTCAAAACAAAAACCAACCAGAGGAAGAATATATCGGCAAGGTTCAATAGTCGACCGTTTCCAAGCTTCGGCCTCCCTTTGAATACGCTAAAAAAAGTTAAATGTGAAGAATGAGCACAATCGGTTTACTCACATTCCACAATCCCGATACTTTCAACGGACGCTTTACTGCATACTGAAAGTCGAAGTCGGAATAAGAACAGCAGAAAAGTCGCCGAAGACTTACGATTTCCTTATCGGATTCGCAACTCATTATTCTCACAGCGCCGTAAGAACCCTGTCCTAGATGTATTTCATCTTTCTCGTAAACCATCGTCTTCTCCTTGACGCCGAGAGATTTGAAAACTTTGTGAGAGTCAGAAATCAGATGCATATGTTGAAGTGGACGTAAGGAGGCGAAGGAGACTCACATTCACGAACGACCTTAGTTTCGACAATACCATCGCTTGAGTTAGAAGTCACTGCTCGATATAGTTCTCAGACAGTCGCTACAGGCATTGAAAGACTTCATACCGGACGAACTATCTTGTATTTCAGTTCTTGACAGTAATGATACTGGGAGATCCTTTGAGTGTGCCATGAAGAAGTCATGTCGTGAAATAACTACGCACTGAGTTCCTCATCTATTCCAATTTGTGATAGTTCAGAATCGCAATTGAAAATAAAATCCTGGTTTACTTCAGAACAGTATTTCTGGGCAGTCATGCGAAATATGAAAACGTACATTCGTGTTATGTGCAGCCTTCGCGAAGCAAGCACCGAGGATCCTGAGTTGACGCAATACCGTATCGTGAATATTCGAATATTCATTAGCATCTTTGATTTGCAGAGCGTATCGTCTGAGGAGATACAGCAGACTGATGAAACATTATCAACTGCCATTTACAAATTGCAGGAGTTGACTCACGGGACGACCACTTCGAAGAGATCGCGTATCTCGTCCGGATAATCAAAAAAATAAGCCGAAGCAAAAACGACAAATTTGGATGCCATTTGATGCGAAAGCTTTGTTAGTCGCTCAAGATGCGGTTTACACGGTGACATCTGAGAATGATTTATTAAGTCTGTTCAGAAACAACACGAAATAGAACAGAACAAACCCTTTTGTTGCCATCCACGTAGTCCCAAATATACACAGAAAGGCGACCGAGGCATATAACGTCCCATACGGGATCCGACCTTTCTGATTGAAATGGAACATCTTTCACTGATAACAGTCAGGATTGCGTTAAATTGGATCATGAAGAAGCAAAACAATAGCACATACCCTCTCGGTAGATCTTCTCTCGAAATACATCCCAATCCGACAAAAACTTGGTCTCGTCAAACTCCAAGATCTTCCATTTTTGTTCCGGAAGTCCTATTTCTATGGAGAGAGAGGGAGAGATATAAACTCTGTTAGAAAAGTACAAGTACAGAGTAGCCTTCTTACTTTGAAGTCTAAAAGCCCACGTGTGACCCTTGGAATGAATTTCGTTATTGAAGAACTTGTACGAAACATCCTTGATCTTCATTCGCCGTGATGTAGTGGTCTTTGCAGAAATGGCTATGAATATACTGATTTTCAAGGCAAAAGTCATTTGTACTTACTATAGCTATGTCAACCTTCCTGGTTGCATGATCAAGACGAGCTGAAACCCCGCGGTGCATATTTGTTGGGAAGGGAGTGGGCACATAAAAGGGGAGTCTACCTATTTTGCGTTTACCTCTTATACCGATGGTCTCTTCTAGCCACATACGTGCCCTGATTGAGATTAGCATGACATGATAATTACAGTATGAAAACTTACTCCCGAACATGTTCCAAAAGCTCAACTTTGATCTCGTCGTCTGCACCGCCAAACAGACCTGCTCCGATGAGTACTTGCTTCTTGGAAATTGAAACGGCAGACGATAGGACCTCCGTAGATGGATTGCATTCATTGTGTGTAGCTTCTCCCACCGGTGTCAGACGAGCTTCGAGACTGTCTAGTAACGAGACGAGTTGCCCATCCTTATAAAAAGTCAACATTTGGTTGAAAACTGGTTGAAAAGCTTGCACTTACTAATTGCCGTAGTGATTGTACAGAGAATTGCTTGGGGAGCTCGGAAACCATTGAACTCGTCAGGGATGTCTAGGGATTGAGATGAATCGCACAGATTATGCCGCACGCAGCAAAGAGACTTTTCTTGCGAAAGAGTTCGAACAGGAGCCATAAGAGGTATATAATGATAATGAGCAGAGCCGTTTTCTGGCAACGTGAGCGCGAAAACAAAAGAAGTGAACGTCTCCAAGGAGAATGCAGACTGGAGGACCCCGGATACCACCTGACGTCTTCCAAAAACGCCGCGTTCATCTTTAACTTTCATTCAACCCTCTCCTTTCACTCTATACCCCCATTCTCCAACCTATGCCTCTCTCGGACTTGGAAACACTGGACTCTAACGAGATATGGTGGAGAGACCGTGGCCAAATTCTTGAAAACCATGGCTACAAGCTGCGAGCTCGATACCAACCTGGATGGGTGCCCTCATGGAAATCTACTGGTGAAGACCCGTACCTGTGTGAGGACCATTCTCCCAATCTCGTGCGTTTTTTTAGTTATGCGATATAATGACTTGCTGAAGGAACACAAGACAAACTCGACAATGGACGCGATTCGTTTAGCAGACAATGCGTGCGTATACTTCAAACGAACCGCCAAGGCCAGCCCCGAAATTGCGTTGATGAAGTACTTCTCGACGGACGAAAGAAGAACCGACCCTCAAAATCACTGTGTTCCTTTGCTCGATTACTTCGAAGACGATAATGAGCCGGACTATGCCTTCGTGGTCACGCCCTTACTGCGGAAGTTCGACTCCCCCGCGTTTATATCAGTTGATGAAGTTTTGGGTTTCATTAGGCAAACTTTAGAGGTCCGGTGATTAATTTTCAAAGATTGCGATTCATGATTCTTACTACTCCCTCCAGGGCCTCGTTTACATGCATGCTCATCATGTTGCGCACAGGTTTGTATCCATGTGCAATCTTTTGAACGCATCTAATGTCGTTTTTAGAGACCTTGCGTCTTTGAACATTATGTTCGATGCTCATGGCATGTATCCCAAGGGGTTCCACCCATCCTTCAAAGATATCGAGCCGAACTTCAAAAACATGGCAGTTCCAAGGCGCCGTAGAGTAGCGAAAGGAGTCAAGTACTACTTGATAGACTTTGGTTTGTCAACACAGTTCGACAGCTTCGAAGATAGACATAAGGTCCTTGGAGTCATGGCACAAGATCCAACCATTCCAGAGCTATCGGAAGAGGTTCCTTATGATCCATTCGCTCTTGACATCTACACACTTGGAAATGTTTACGAAACTGTCATAGAGGTAAGTGAAGGTACTTCGAAACCGATAGAGTCTAAAAGCTGGCCAATCAATAGGATTATCTAAACTTGTCATTTCTCATGCCCCTTGTCGATGCTATGACGAAGCAAGAGCCTTCTGAAAGGCCAACGGCAGACGAGGCCCTGAAGCAATTTAATGGCATGGCATCTCTTCGCCGTGGAATCATACAGCGGCAGCGCTTGACGCCATTGAACCCAAGTCTGATTGGGAACTGCTATCGGACGGTAATGACTTGCAAGGATGAAATCTCATACCAGCTCGGATGGGTTTGGGGTGAGTTGATCTAACCTCTTAACGTCCAGCTAAATCTCACATAACTTCAGGTCGAATAACTCGTCGATAAACGAAGTTCGAACGTTCTAGCTTTTGCGCTGCTTTCATCTTGCATATCCATTGCTATCTTGGACATCAGAGATTCTTTCCTAAGGAGTTTTCGTGATCATGATGGAATTTGTACTCCTACTAGTGATCTATCTCATTTACCTACGCATTTCCTGTAATATGCCATGTAATACGCTCTTGTGTTTTCCCCGTGCTTTCTATGACCTAATCTACAAGCCGAACGCATTATTTTCATGTACTTATCCGACAGTGCTGATGAAAATAAGGCAGCTTTTCTTCAACGATTGACTTTGAGGTGACCGTCATTGAGATTTGTCGCCGAAGAGTCTTGCTCGCGCGAACTCTTGAAGAGGCCGATATCGCCAGCTCCCCGACGCCCGGTTCTGAAACTCCCTGCTTGTAACGGTGTTGTTAGAATATTTGGGGTCCCACTCCGACACTCCTTTTGTTCTCCTCTAAATTTGCTTCCGTCTCGCATGTTCGGGCAGCGGCCCGTTGAGATTGTCGTGTGGGACTGATTGGATAAACCAAAAACGTTATACGCATTGGCGCTCGTGCTCGTTGCCAGGCCCAAGCTGCCCAAGTGTTCTCAAAAAGAGATGGTCTTTGTTGCATTGGTGGAAATGATTCAAATACAGTGGGCTGTGAACCGTGCACGCGTAAGTCCGCACGTCGTTACTCGGTCTGCGCGTCCTGGTTGCAACAGAGTTGAACAAGGTGGCGTCGTTGAACCGAAGTACGATGCAATATCCGAATTGAGTCGCTGCAGTGTGAGAACTCATTCTGTCAATAAGATCACATCGAAGATGATATATGATGTCAGACAGCGTGTAAGCCTGCCGGAGATGATGCATAGCGTGAATTTGATATACAGAGTACAACAATGCGGATTACAAGAAATTGTGAATAGTGAAAACATCGTCAACCTGAGTGACAGCCGGTGTCAGTGTTTGCGTATCAAAGACAAAAGCAAAGGGTACGCACGTCCAACTCTGGAAACGACGAACTCTGAGAAGAACAAAGACGAGGTAGACCAGAGATCAGCACACGAAGCTGCTCGTAACACAGCCTAACGGGAAACTCACAGCGATCAATAGCCATCCCCGCGCAAGCTCCATAAACTTTACATCGATCCCTTCCTCTCCATCCAAGTTCCTATCGATCTTCATCTCGTAGAACGGCAGCGCCGTCTTGAATCCCCACGGGAAGATAGCAGTTCGCACCTCACTCTCACCCTCCACAAGCCTCGCTCCCTGCGGTAGCTGTTCCCCGCGCGCAAGTACGTCCCTAGCCCATCTAATTCTCCCAGGATTGAAGTCCCTAATACGAATAGCAGCGCGAGTAGGTGCGGGAGGCGTTCCTGGCGCAACGGCCGCTTGACCGGGAGTTGGTATGACCGGGGCAAGTGCGAGGCGCCCGCAAATTGGTGGGGCATAGAAACAACGGGAGATGGGTATGGGAACGGCTCGTGAGACGGACGGACCCCATTCGGCCCATGAGACCGGTCGCGTTTGTCGAGGCGATTTATCTTGAGTAGGTAGGCTCTTCACTATGCGTCGGAGACCAGCCAGACTAAAGATGACTCCAAGCTCAAAAGGCGAGATCTCGTTGGATGTAGTGTGGTCGAATACAGCAAACGCAACTCCTCCTTCCGGGTCCGGAACTTCGTAAGGCGCAAACGATGAAGAAGATTCAGTATCATCGTGGGCTTCGATTGAATGAGATCCTGAGAAAGAACTCTTGTGGGCACTAGACGACGACGACGACGCCTGTGAGATCAGTGGGGATACAAATCTTCTTGCGTGTCGCATGGGAGAGGGTTCTGCGTCTGTTGTAACGTTGCATGCGACAGTACGAGAATGTCGAGGGAGGGCAAGACGAGTCACCCTCCGGCTCCTTGCCCCGAAACTCCTTTCCTGCAATTCATCGTCCTCCAAGCGGCGTATGTCCTCTGAATCAGACTCAGAACTCGCTGGGGCATTGATTTGTGAGGAGTTCAGATTTCTATGGCTGCTCCGAAAATGAAGATCGAAGATTTGAAGCTCCAAGCTTCCATCTACAGATATGGGGACGCGTTCCCCTATGATGAAGCAGACTGTGAAGGAATCCAAGAAGAAGAAATCGAGAGGACGGCGGCCTGAGCCACCGACGTTTGTCTTGAGAAAAGTCAGAATTATTTGTGATTCTATAACACCCGGAATGTGTCAAAAACTCACAAGACGATGGATTTCGCTGCCCCTTTGCCAATCAAGATAGATAAAATCAATGCGCTTTCCAAATTGTAAAAAGCCACAGGTACTTCCGCAGTTCTTGAGTCCGTGAAGGGAAGAATCAAAAACAAACATATTCCTAAGAATACTACTCGCCAATGAAGTAAGAGGGAGAAGAGGCGACGCAGCATCAGGATGAGGCTCTCCTCCTGACATTCGGAGGAAGCGGAGAAAGGGACTCCCGGGAGGTATTGAAGGTGGATATAAGCTGCTCTCTAAATCGTCAAACCTGCGTTTACAGGAACATATATGAGTTCAGCAAACGGCGAAACCGGAATGGACTGAATACGCACTCATGAAGCGCATCCGCAACAGGTCGCCTTTGCAAAACCACGAGTAGATCCTCGTATATGTCAACACAATCAAGAAGTACCTGGCCCTCCAGGTCTAAGGTTCCCTCCCCATCGACAACAAGAGATTGCCCTCCTTCCTCATTTGCAGCTTCCCCTCCGTCGTCGTTATCGTTTCCGTGTGCGTGCGGAACCCGCTTGAACTTCTTCCATGCCAAGCGCAATCGCTCGTTGGCCCGTTCCTTGAGACAGAGATGCCCATTGTCGGTGATATAGAAAAGAGAATGATTACCAGCATCGAAAGGTAGGACACGAGAGGTGGCTGAAGCCAACGGCCGAACCGTACTCCACGGGTCGGATCGCCTAGTAGAGGAGCGTTTGGCGAATTTGAACGGAAGAGGCGAGCTCCGGTCATAGGAAAGACCAATGCGGGATAGATCCGATAGATATGGGCCGAGAAGTTCCCTGGACAATGCATGTATTCGTTTGCATGTCTTTTCTTTCCCGGGGTCGCTTCAGCTCGAGTAAGACAACGAGAGTGGAATATATCACACACCAAGGACACGCTCTGGATATCCCTCATGCACAACTCGCATAGTATTTGCTCGAGAAGCTCATTAGGTAGGTAGGTTAAGAATTGGCTTGTGGAATGACGCTTGTTATCTTCCTCTGCAACGTGCTTCGGGCCATGACGCCGTCTCCGTGGTCTGTGTACCTTTTCGGTTCGTCGAAGAAAGACGTCTGGTCGTAGGAATCGCCATAACAATCTTCCTGAGCTCCTGAGTGCTCGCACGACGTCGAGGGGCGAGTCCATTGTCGAGGTAACATGGAGAGGTGCGTTGCCTGTGGGCGGTGTGGTGAAAGCGTGGCCGGGCCATGGCCGCTCAATGTCAAATCAAAGCACGGCAGCTTTGGCCCGTCCGCGATTCCTTCCATTAGGTTTCAACTTCCATATCGTCGCCATCGTATCGTCCAAGCGCATTTTGGAGTTCAACACGTTGTCTCGGCAGTTAAATCTTTATGATTACCGTATTTCAAAAAGGCCATCGCAAGCTACGTGTATTGTACATGTATTTAGAAACTGAGTGCGAGTAAGTGGCAGTAATCGCGTCGCATTTGAACTCGTGCGGTTGTGCCTACCACTAAATATCTTTTCAAAGCATCGAAAACAATTCGACGAGCTATTTGATGGTGAATCTAACTGAAGCATGTAGCGATTACTCGGAACAAGCACTCATCTTCACGGGTATCTCGCAAGACCGCATTGTGAACGCCAGCCATTCTCCATAAGGTAAATCATACCTACATTGCTTGCCAGTGACCACTTTTGATTGGACGGCTTTCTCTGCTCGGGTAGCTGCATTTCAAAAACAGAGTCAATGGAATCATACCCGGCTCTCTATGAATTCTTCGTGTATCGTTTTTACTTCGTTTGGGTTTCTTCCGAGAAATTAATTGGTCAGGACTCAGGACGGTAATGAGCCAGTGGGCGAAGTTTTTACCCATACCAGTGAAGCTTGAGTATATCATGGTGATCCTTCCATCGCTTCTCAAATGCTTCGAGCCCTTTAAACCGGAGAAGATGATAGCGACGAAGCGGTCATGATATGGGAGGGCAAGGATGGGCGAGTGCTCACTAGTCGAGACTTTAAGCCTTTGGAAAGCACCAGTAATCAAGGCCTTGCTTCTGTTGATGTTGTTCTCTTGATGCCAAATGCCTTGCTTTTTAATCTTCCGTTCATTGTTTTCGTTCTTGAGGTGCAGTCGAATGGTCCATTCAAAAGCGTTTGGGATAGTGCTGTATATAGAGAATAAATATCCCACGTTATTCGTGCCTCGTTTCTCTCTTTTGCGTCTTCTGGAATACAGTATCCAGCTGGCGCTGGCGCAAGAGTTATAAATAGAGAGCATGTCAGAGAAGTTATTGTTCTTCTCCATCTTTCGGCTCTGTTTCCTTTCCTTTGACGCTTCTCATCTCCGTCTGAAATGATAGTTAGAAGTTTCATGAGAATCAAATGACCCGCATAAAGACTCACAAATGCGGATACAAGCAGAGAGAGCCCGGTGGCAGCAATAGGAAGAATAAACGCCCGGTCCAAAGCATAGGTATACGCCTTCAAGACTCCTGCAAGCTGACCCGGAGGTATCACATCTCGAATGTGTGTAGCGCCTACATTTGCAACGAGGGTCGGGTCGACGCCGACTGTGTCTTTTGGTATGGTTTTAATGAGGGTGGTAGTGAATATGTTTTGGGCTATCGAAATCGAGAGTGTACCTCCAAGGGAGTTGAAGAACATGATGATAGCATCTGGAAAATACGTATTTTTGATATTGGATTAATCTTTTGTTCAGAAATAAATGAGATTTGGCCCGAAAGACCTGGACAGACGTACTTCCGACAGGCATGTCTTGGGAACTGAGGACAACTTGGACGGCGGTAAAAGGGATCTGCATTCCTGCACCTGCACCGAGCCCTGCCACGACTTGATACCCGATCCACTGTCCAGATCCCGACGACACCGCGAGCGTGAAGAGCAACCCGCAGCCTATGGTATACAGAATCGCACCGATCCACATGAACGGAACATAGATTCCAATCTTCGTGATTGTACCACCCACAAGTACAGATGACACCGTCACACTGATGAGGTATGGGATCGAACGGATGCCGGAGTTCTCGGCTGACACTCCCTTGACTGCTTGAAAGTAGAAAGGAAGGTAGTAGACATGGGTATAGAGAGCCATCGAGAATAGACAGACGTAAATTGCCCCCATCAAAATACTGCGTTGTCGGAAGACGCGCGGAGGAATAGTGGCCTCCTCACCTCGGTAAAGCTGAATGATGATGAAAACGATGATTATCAGGCCAAACCCAATAAGAAGTCCATATATCCTGGGGCTTGACCATGGGTATCTACTGCCACCGTCCTGAAGAGCTAGCAGAAGGCAAACGATCGCACAGATCAAAAAGAAAGCGCCAATTACATCGATCTTCTTGAGTTTTCCCGCTAGACCCATATTACTCGCTCTGCGCTTCGGTGCTTTAAAAAATACCAGGACTGCTAAAAAAGCAACACCGCCAAATGGGAGATTGATCTGAAACGGCCCTTAGAGCTGTTTGATAAGAGAAAATTCTTGAAACGTGAGACACACCCAGAAACACCACCTCCAGGAAACTTTATCTGTCAGAACACCGCCCAAAATAGGACCAACAACGGACGCAATTCCAAACATGCTCGACACGATACCAATGAGAATTGGAACCTTTCTCAAAGGTACCGAATATCCGATAATGGTCAATCCTCCTGAAAAAAGCGCGGATGCTCCCGCGCCAGCGATGGCTCGTCCCACAATCAACATGGGCGAGTTAACTGAAACGGCGCAGATGATGGACCCGACTACAAAAGTTATCTGTTAGGAACCAGAGACACACATAACGTCATTTAATATACCTTCAAAAAGTACAAGTGCAGAAAGATATGTCCATTTGACGTTGAAGATTTGATAGATTTTTCCAAATGTCTGACGAACAACAGTCAGTGTAACATAGCGCATTCAACAAAAAATCATGAAGGCGCACAGGTTGTAGACTGGTTGTAGTGAGAAGGTAACTCGATCCATACCATCCCACATCATCCAACGAGTTGAATACAGTTGTGATTGTTGGAATGGCAGTTGCTGGATATCAAGTACTAAGCAATTGAAATAGATGATGGCTGGTGGGGATCACGATGCTAACCTATGATCGTATTGTCCAAAGCAACCTAAAGCCAGTGCAACGTGAGTTCAACATAGCGGCAGAGGGAAGAATACCGAATACAAGTGCCTACCACAAAGATGACCAAGGCCAATCCGACAGTCAAGAGAGCCAGACGTGGAGTAGACAGATATACAATTTCGATGTCGTCCGAAGTCTCGCCGACGACGAGTGCATTGTCATCTTGCGCCTTTTGCACGGCTGGAGTTCTCTTCTCGCTCTCCAATTTTTCGTCCTCGCGCATCTGATATCCACTACTCGAATCCCCGAAGGGGGACTGGACTGGGTGGGGATTCTGACTCGGAGTACCAGAGACATCGTCGTTATCCATCGTAGACGGGGACGAGAGCGAGAGAAAGAGGAGGTAAACAGATGGCGAACATAATCTATTTAAGCTGCACCTTGGTTGGCACAGCAGTGAGAAATGGGATTAATACGACGACGAAGAAATACTCAATACAGAAAGAGAAAGAAGAATATTAAAGTGTACATGTCCAGGTTAGGTCCAAGGTGGGTCGCGCTCATCCTAAAGAGGAAATCCGAAACCATCGGGGAACGCGGCAATCGGTTAATTAATGTGTTACCGACTGGTCAGATCTAATCTAGTTCAAAAAAAACTCACTCGCACCTGCCCCTGCCTCTGCTCTCTAGTGCCGTTACCAGATGTTCTCATATTTGCATTTGCTCTCAGCCGCAGCACCGCGTTTTCGCCGTCTAGCTTCTGCTTTATTTGGATGTCAAAACGGCAGAGCCATTCAATGGGCTATCAGCCAGCGCTTTCGTCACTGGCAATCGCTGGGACGGCGTATAAAATGGATCTCTTACCAACCAAAGGACAACACTTTTCACAAGATCAGACCCATACTAGAATCTAATACCATCTATCTCTATCAAGAAAATGTTGACCACGACAAATTCTATCTTTACTGAGCTGGTTTTTGCGGTTGTTCTCATTTCTTCTTCCTCAATTCCACTTTTTTGGCTCATACGAGTGAGTGTTTGACGTTATTACTCCAGTTCTGAGACTTATCAATGATTGAACAACAGCGCCATCGTTCGAGCAGGAAATGTCCGCCAATCGTAGAGATTTCTGTAAGACTTCGCGCCTTCATTCATTCTTTGATACTCACTCAACTTGCTCAGGTCGAGGACATGTTTACCAACTCTCGCCATGCGTATGAACGCGTTCTCAAGGAACATGGCCCCATTGTCGGAGTGAAGCGGAAGGGTAGAGTATGTTGTCATCTTTGACACGACTGGACTGTGACTGATATCAATGACAAGCTCGAGTTTATCGTCAATGAGCAATATTCTTCAGAAGTTCTCACCAACAATATCTCCTTCGATTTCGAGCAGGGGTCCGCTTATATTCTAAATCTATCATACGTCCTAATGTTCTTCTCCGGCCTCTTCTCGGAGCTTGACGTTCTCATACGCACTTTCATCACTGCTCGTATGTCAACGGTTGTTGAAGAAAGTAAGCACCCCTCGGCTCATTCATATTGAATTTCAGCTAACAAGGTCCTTCGTTCTCAGTCATGCCTTCTTTCACTCGCTATGCAAACGAGTTTCAGACTGAATTGACACAGAAAGAAGGGCCGAAAATCAAACGTCTAGACGTCAGAAGGTTCGCCTCAAAAACCGTTGCTGAAGCTATGCTGCGCGTTATCTTGGGCAAAGATTTCGTCACCGACAAGAATCTCAAGATCATCGAACGTGTGGCGCATGACTTGGCGATGGGCACAGGCATCTACCAAAACACATCATGGTGGGGGATCCACTTTCCCGATACCTACAGGACTATCATATGGTGAGTTGGTCTTCGACGAAGGTAAGTCAGCTTGAATCTAACGACCTCGGGATGCTGGATTCAGGATCAAGGTTCTTTTCACGACTATCCCACTTTATTACGGTGTCATCGGTCGTCAGATGTGGAACAAACTGAAAGTGGAGATATTCGATGCTACGACAACAAAGGAGCATCCAGAACTTTTCACAGTAAGGTCCTTCACTGCTCTGCACGTACTGATCCTGGCTCTGAATATGCGACTTTATTAAAGGGGAGCGTTCTAAGGTACCTAGCGTGCAAAAATGCTAATCCATCTGGACGTATCAGTTTCGCATCGTTCGTTCACATTTCTTCACTCATTCTTGGGTACGTAACTATAGTCCTTTTTTCTGACCCTCTCTGCGAAACCTCAACATGGACAATACTTCTTTCCAGGCTTATCTTTGCGTCAGTCCACCAAACGTCTGTTTCCAATTTTTATTATACCTCATTCTCGACCTAATGCCGACATTTCTTGTCAGGTCGACTATCTCCGTATGGATTCTTTTTGAGATTGCTCTTCATCCCGAGCATATGTCTGAACTTCGCGAGGAGATGGATGGCCTCGTCCCAGAAGCCGAAAAGCTGGATGATTTGCTCATCTCATACGAGGCTCTGCAAAGTGCCCCCTTTCTAGACTCGTTTGTTCGAGAAGTAATGCGCACCAAAGGCGACACCCTAAGTGCTTGCAGATTGACAGCAAAAGATGTGCCTCTCGGTGATTATGTGTTACCAAAAGGTCCGTTTTCTCGACTTATACGCCTTCTTCTCAGACCCTTTCTAAAGTAAAGTAATTGTCGACTTTTCTTCCCGCTCAGGTCACCTTGTGCTGCCGCTTACATCGCTCTCTCACTCCAGCACAAAGTTTCACGGTGCCGATGCCAATCAGTTCATTGCGGGAAGGTGGGTAGGCTCGGGGAAGCTCTCTACAACTATGAGCAACTCGTATTTCCCATTTGGACTCGGAAGATGGGCTTGTCCAGGACGGGTATTGGCAGTCACACGTGAGTTTTTCTCCCGTAGATACTGGGTCTACCCATTTATTTTTGCGCCTTTCTTTCTCCTTAGAAATTAAGATGCTCGTTTGGAGTGTGATCTATTTCTGGACGCCCGTCCTTCGAGGGAACGAGTACACTGTTTTGGATCCGCTCAATGTGACCTCGGTCCCGCCGTTGGGAGATATGATTCTATTTCCCCGTGCGAACTGACGCGCGAGTAGTAGTTGCGGCGAACTGCATTGATTTCCTAGCACTGTTTGAAATGATATAGTTTGAGCCATTTTTAGGCAATCGTGCGTGAATCTTCTACACTTCGACTATTCAAAGAAGGGCGCCGCGCTATTAGAAGCAAGTTCCAAATACCCAAACGCGGATAGAAGATGAATCAAGAGACGAACAACTCATGGCTCACGAAAACTGGACGGAGTTTTTAGTATATTGTAATAATCAACAGGTATACTGACGGTTCGCACCATAATGTTACTCAATCTCAGGTTCCCGTTCAGCCCCTAACGCCGTACATCATCCACTTTGGCTAAACGCCCACACGCCGATAACGAGCATCACGGTTCTATCCGCAGCTGCAAGAATAGAGGTGATTGCGGGACGTTGTGTGAGAATGCAACGATGGTTCTACACGATGAACGAGCAACTAATATAGCCACACAACACAAGGTACTCAAGAGTCAGAATCTTTCACGGAAGAACTCAAAGAACTGGATCTAGATCCCAAGCCGCCGCTTCTTCAAGATACCGTATACTTATTAATTGAAATTGTCGGTGTTTCTGTCTGATTCCTGGGCCTGGGCCTGGCTTCTTCGTGCGTGGGAAGTGGCTGTTCAAGCGCTACGTCAAGACTCAACCCATTTATTCAGTTCGCAGATTAAACCTTCTTCTGTGTGTATTAGTAATAATTATAGTCGAAGGTTTGCTCGTTTTCGCGATGCCGCAACGATGCGGACATAGAAAGCGAAAGCGTGGGTTGTGTATGGAACGGAATGATCTTGTCCTCTCGGTAGTTGGTGATTCGGCGGTGAATGAGGATGGCTGTTCAGGCCACGGGAGTATCAAAAAAGCTGGAGCATTCTTATCGGTATCAGAATTGAGAGGAGGAAGCTGAAAGGGAGTATCTTCTCCGCAGCTGTGACGGTTGTTACAACTCTCTAGATCTCCGATGTGTCATGCTTTCGATACGTGAAATGGTAAACATGAAAATATGATTAATTGGGACACGTAGACACTTTCGCAGACTACGCGTTTAGACCCAATAATTCAAAGTATGGGTCAAAGTGATAGTCCGTTCGAGTCGAGTGTCTGCAGATGTCGATATCTTACTTCTATTTCACTGTCACATAGAACGACGGGACAGGGTCACAAAACCAGAACGATTCTTTTCAGTTGCCTTTCAAAAGAATGGCGCACTTCTCTGCGACCATCACTGCCGGGGCCTGCAAATGCGTGGCAATAATAGCAGGGAACACGCTTGTGTCTGCTACTCGCAACCCGGCGACGCCATGCACCCGAAGTTTATCATCCACCACTCCAGGTTCTGCAGCCGTGACCTCAGGAATACCTTCATTCCTATCAGAGACCACAGTTTCAGGAAACTCAGGCGCCATACGACACGTAGAT
The DNA here is from genome assembly GCA_019400425.1 of Hymenochaete sp. R1. Taxonomy (NCBI): domain Eukaryota; kingdom Fungi; phylum Basidiomycota; class Agaricomycetes; order Hymenochaetales; family Hymenochaetaceae; genus Hymenochaete; species Hymenochaete sp. R1. The sequence goes on along the minus strand of JAFREE010000009.1, from coordinate 347,793 downwards.
GAATAATGGAACGTCGTCCTCGCCGTTTTCGTAATATACGCATCGAGCTCCTTTTCGCTATCGCCCATCGGTGCCCAATTTTCCATGGGCCGGTTGAGAGCATACCCATCTTTCGTGATGATTTCTGCTATGGTTAGCGCCAATCGAATGCTTTTGCGAAGGACGGCCCAGTCCCGTGGATCGGAGAGGGCGTTGAGGTCTACGATAGGTCTATCAAGAGGGTCGGAGGAAGCGAGGCGAACTGTTCCGTGGGAGAAGGGACGAAGATTTGTGCAGAGAAAAGCATAATTACTGTCCTTTAAGTTTGGGGGAACGGTGGTACCGAAGTATGAGAGCTTGAGTAAACAGCATTGTACATGTATTAGCGCGCCAATTTGAAAGAGAACATTATTTGAGAGAAAAATAGGGTACTGACAGGCATGATCTCGATGTCTGGTCTATTCGCAGGGTTCATCGCGTCAAGCCTCTCTGGACTTGCGGCAAGCCGAGAATGATCATCTAACAGTTCTGAGCGTACAAAAATCATCGACTCGATGATAGGGATGACGAAAAGCCCCGTTCCTCGCACAAGGTACTTGAAGAACTCGCGGATGGCCACTAGAGGCTTTGCCTGTATGACTGCGAAGGAATGTTCTTCTGGGACACGGTATACAACAGGGACGGCCGTATGATCTTGCTAAAGAAGAGAATAAGAACGGTCTGCTAGATAAGGAGAATAAATAGAACTCACAAGGTGGGATCCTACGGCTGGAAGGTCTTTGAGGACGGGTATACCATGAGCTTCTAGGTGCTCCTTAGGCCCGATGCCACTGTATAGTGATAAGTAGAGGTGATGGGAAGTGGTAAGTAAATTGGAAGAATACCTTAGCATGAGAATCTTCGGATTCGACAACGGTCCGCTGCATAAGATAATTTCCTTCTTTGCGCTCACATACGCTTTCTTTGCGGGATTTTCTACCGATTGTAAGTAGATCCCGTGAGCTCCAAGCGAGCGTTCGTCTGCCACATTTTGTTTCACATCCAATTTAGTAACAAATGTCTTCGTGCAGATTGTCAGATTCGTTCTACGAGCGTTGACGAGCTCAATTGGTAAAAAAGACGCAAATGTAGAAGCACGACGGCCTTCGTTGATCGTAAATTGAGCTTTCGCACAGCCTGCCGCAGGGCAAGATGGGTCATTTTGATCGTCGATGAGAGGCAACCCGAGTTTGTTCATAGCAGAAAAAACACTGTTTGCTCTCGTTAGAAAGGGCACTGGGGAGACAAAAGTAGAGGCGTACCGTTCCGTGGGGAGGTAATGGAATTTGTCGTGTATGATAACGGGCCATAATCCTGAAGCCAAAAGTTTGAGAGAGTGAGTGTTTTAGTCGGCACCAATGAACGTACCATTCCGTCCGCGCTCTCGAGTTGTGCTCTTTCCAAGGTACTTCTCACTTTTCTTAAATAAAGGCAAAATGTCTTCATATCCCCAGCCCTTGTTTCCAGCTGCTGCCCACGCTTCGTACTCAGCAGCCATGCCACGAGTGTAGACGGTTGCATTGATACGAGATGTACCACCTAAGGCATTTCCGGAGAATACTTCCATTTTCCGCCCACCGACTGTAGGCTGCGGCGTGGACTCGTGCATCCATACGCTGGAGTTCTTGTAGATATTCTGCGAGACAATTGGTATGCGAGAAGCAAAAGTATCATCCATTCGACCGCGCTCGACGAGAAGCACTGATACGGACGGGTCTTCACTCAGTCTGTTTGCGAGTACGCAGCCAGCAGTTCCACCGCCTTGAAATGAAGTGTATCCAGTCAGAAAGTGGCAAATGAGAATCGAGTAAGGGTACCTACCAGCGATGATGAAGTCATACTCATCTGCTATAGAATCTATGGAGCGCTCTGGATACGAAGTTGAAAAGGGCCACATTGCGGTAGTCGTTCTGGTTATAGGAAGTAGACACAAACCCTGTTACATTTTTAAATCATTCATGAACCGTGACGTCCCCTTTCGTAGTCATAGCTTGCTAGAGCGACGAGTTGATGAGAAACCCATAGATAGAAGTTATCCATGCCGGTTGAATATTGAGTGACAGGAGTTTTTATCTCGTAGTATACCACTGGTGGCTGGATCCGATACTGTCGGTGATCGACATCCCTCTTCTCTGCCAACGCGCGATCTCGTAAAGCGCTTATGCCCTTCTTCTTTTCCCACCCTCGTCATCACCGCACCTACACACCTAGGGCACTGGATAGGCGCTATTAATTACACCGGTACAATTTATCATAACCGGCAATAGTGCAGGTGGACAAAATAAGAAACATTGAAACGACGGACAAGGACCTGCTCATTTGAGCGAGTCGGACCCGCATTTCAAGTTGCAGGGCATGATTTTTTCTTTTTCCACCCGTCAGCAAGCGAGTATATTGCAGTCACTGAGTCAGTCATGTCAGCAAAGTTTCTATGCCCGTGGAAGAGTAGTCGCCTACGAAACTCTCAAACGGAAAGTGGTGTCGAACTACAAAACAATTCCATAAATTACATTACGTTCATGACCAAAGTTTCTAAACATGCATGCAATACAGTATACACATGCATCGCAAGAAGACGACAATGCATTGGCTGGAAGCACACGCCGTGAACGGCCGTATAGCGCCACTGACAATCGACTCTTGGTTTTCTTCCTTTCAAACCACTCTACGTCCAGCTCTATCAATATTAATGGCATCTCTCTCCTCACCCGTGAAGTCTGACACGGTCCTTGATAAACCAAGCCCACCGACAGCTCGACCCTTCGCCTCAAAGTTCGTCGAGTCTTGATCATCTCCGGATGAGTGCTGCGCTCTCAATTGCAGCTCAAGCTCCGAATGGTCCATTGTTCTGCTTGACTTGGGCAAATGCATTCGATCGTGATTCCACGAAGATCCCATTGAGCCCGTATTGCTCTCGGTCCAACGAGGGCTCGACGTCCAGATGGTAGCAAAGACAACACCGATGATGGAGACGTAGGCGTTGAGGAGGCGAACGATGGATCCCTTCACGTAGTCATCGTCAGATACAATATATATTATTTGGACGATGTTGAGGACGACTGGGAAGACAAAGTTGCCGAGGGCGATATAGAAAAGCCCACGGATGCGCAACAGTACAGTAGCTGGAAAGAGGGAGACGGTTAAAATTATTGCGTTCGTAGCGTTTAAATCACTCACGGTGGCGCTGGGTCCACCCTCCTCTTCCTTGCTTGTCGAAAAGCCTCAATTTGTATAGGAAGAAAATCGAAGAGTAGCTATACGTTAAGAAACTTTAGTAGATGGCTATGGCATCAGAGAACGGAGAGACTTACCAATTATCGATGACCTGGAGTGCTGCTTCTGATGTTGAATAAGGGTTTCGAAAATAGAGCCTCGAGCCCACGAGTGCCACACTCCCAAGCTTGAAACTGTCACGCTGAAGCTGCACCGCCCCCAAGATCAACAACACCAGCCGCGCAACTTTGCATAGCAGCGGGACGGCGAGGACCGCAGCACGCTTTTGAAGTGGGCTCGTCACGGGCGGGTAGAACGCCAGTATACGTGTGATAAGCACAGAATCCACGATAAGCGGCGTAAACACAAATAGAATGAAAAAGGCGAGGTACACGGAGTCTGAGATAGAAGTTCCGGGCTGTAGGATGGACTGACATTCGAGAACGTCGTTTAGGATGCCATCGCTAATACCGAGCATGCATATGAAGATATTGAGATTGAAGACTAAGCTTTTGCGGGATTTGACGGTGGAGAAGGCGTAAAGAAGGATAGTAATGGGGAGTAGCATCGACATGAATGGGGTGACGACGAGGACGAACGTGAGTGATGGCTGGATGACAGCTATGAAATTTGTTCCTGGGGGTGCAGATGGTAAAGACATGTTGCGTTGAGCTGGGGATAGTGGTGAGAGTAAAGACGGAGATAGTGGTAGAGGAAACTTGATAAAAATCCTGCGATTCGTCGCAGTGTTTTTAAGAAATTGCTGTGACAATGTAATGATACACGGAGGTTATCATCAAGAGACTGCCCAGCTTTCCGTCATCATCCAGATCAGTTGTTGTCCGAAAAAAAGCTGTCACAGGTTCAAGCTGAGCGGTGTATATGGTTTGCAACTTGAAAAATATTAATAGGTTTCATGCCTGGCGGATATTCCGGCTAAAATCACGCGGCGATGTCGAAGAGACCGGCACAAATCGCAGCATGATGTGCTCGAAAAGACAAAGCCAGACACATAGTCCAGTATAAACAAGGTTTAAGGTGTGGGTGTGAAATACTTGCGTATAGGTGCAAAGATTGACGGGGTATCGGAAGTTCGCATGAAATGGGGTACTCTAGTAGGCGTCATGCTGTTTGAAGACATGCAAAGTTCCGAGTCCGAACATCACCACTATGTGATTGATTGATTGAGAAGGACAGTAATTGAGATCAGAGACTCAAAGAGGAAAAACTGACGGTGGGAGGAACAAAATAATTAACTGCGGCGCTCGGATACAGAGCGCGAGGTGTCTCACTTTCACATGTCGTCGAAGTCTTCAAGAGCTTGCTGTAAGTATTTTTAGGGGTTGCCTGTAAGCGCTATCAGTCGAGACCTTGGTTCAATTTCTGGTCGGACTCTTCAAGGTAGGACTGAGCAACCAGTCACGGTGAAAAGAACAAGATACTCGATGACCGGCAGCTATCTGACCTTAGCTTGGCTTCGATGTCAAGTGTTAAGTGTAATGCAATGTAACTGACTGCACGCACTTTCATAGACCGCATCTTAAGGCTTCAGTATATAAATTGGCCTCGACCGGGTCGCATACCCACTCTATACCTTTGGCATAGCACGATGGTGATGATGAGCGTCGAGGCGGAAGAGACGCACCAGCGCAAATCGTCGCCCGAATTTATCGGATACTAGTATCCTACTAAGAGACGATATTAATCATTGAACTCAGACCAAAGGAGACGAATCATTGAATGTTGCTTAGGCGAACTGAAAACACATACCTTTTCTCGCTTTCCACGACTAACGACCCGTTCAACTTCAGCATGTCGGAATGCATGACGTGGTCGTTGTGTCAAGTATATCTGATGAAGGAAAGTGATAATCTCTTTCAAGACGTTGGCGCACTGCTAGTCACTAGCACCTCTACGTCCGACCATAGCCTGGTCATCGATCAAATCGAGGGACTGGAATCTGGAAGATGAGATTCAAGATTGGTCGTGCTTGTCGGAGTGCGATGCTCCTGATATTGCTAGTCAGGATTATGTAAGCATTCGCTAAGAAATTTCGAACTTTCACAGGAAATCCGACTGGCCTGTTTCTCCTCTCCTCATCTGGTGCCAACTTGAACACCGCGACGCCTTCAGATTCGAGGGCGAGCAAGGTCCTTGTACCTCCGAGAGTCTAAATCTTCTTCGGGTACAGTTTTGAGTGACCAATCGATTGCCAGTCGCTACAAGTCTACATGATATTGTCCATCACTGACTTCCAGTATATGGCCGTCGCAACCTCGTTAACAAAAGCGTGTTTCGACGCCTAATTCTTCAATTCTGTACGTTTGGTCACACTTATGGATTGGTAAAGAAATCATGATTATCCGGAAGCCACGGAGCCGTATGCTCCAGCACGGCCACGAAGTGAGTGATTTGTCTACAATTCCCCCTCTGCAACTCATCCGAAACGCACATTAGAACGCTCGCCGCTGAATTTGCCTATAACACTTCTGACTTATCTAGTGGTGATGAAGGAGCCTATCACATCAAACGATCTGTATCTTGCGCCCAGAAAGCAACGGGGAGCACGGACTTGTCCGAGGAATGGTTCATGGGCAATGTTCCCACCGCACAGAAGCACAGCTATTCTAAACTTTAGGAGAAAATGGACGTTCTTTTACCGTGCTCGAGCGACACATACACGGATGATATTCTTCACTGGGACCATTTCTTAACCACCCTAGACGGAGATAGGGATGAAGAATGCTACGGATCCCCTATTATTGTACATGCGCGTCTTCTCTTCTGGGTCGATCTACGGAAAGGCGACCTCAACTTCCTGCAGGTCAAGCCGGACTATTGTGCGTCAACATGCACAACGTAAATTCAGAATATTGGGAGGAGCATCCCCGCCATCCCGTTGAAACGTTCAATGGAGTACATCGAGGATAAACCCGAAGGATGGAACGCCACGCGCTAGGAGATCGCGGAACATGGAGAAATTTGTATCCGTATGAGGAAATCGGGGCTGCGATGAATATGCATTATTATTTATCTCACACGTCGCCCTCAAGACATGGTACGTAGGATACATCTTCTTATAAGTTCCAGGCCTTACTTCTTATTTACAGGCGAAGAAACGCTAGTGACACTTAGAAGAGTGAAATGGAATCGCCCACAAACTCGTCCTTGGCTCAAGCAGCTATTTCCGAAGGAATCTAATCACTCGTGGTCACTCTGGACTATCTCAAACGCTGAATATGGATCCTACCGCATGTCAAGAGTACCAGTATTAGTCGTCCGGCTTCTTTGATCGACCGGAGAGCCTTCTCAGTTATCGGCCTGAGCTGACCTTTTTTTAAGAATGTTTGAGTTCATTTTGAAACAAATAAGATGCCGCCATGAAGTCGGTGTACCATAGGGTGTCCTATCGACATTTATTACTGTCCTCTCTGTGCTCTCTTTTTCTTAGCTGCCTCATGGCCGTCATGTCTGAAATCGTTGGTACCTTACCTAGCACACAGATATTTTCATTCATTCATCGGCTCGGGTGGCCGGGCTTCGAGTGGAGATTCTATTGAGTCGTTAAAGTAGAGATCGTACAATGACTTGTATCCACAAATCACCATAGATCAGTAGAAATGTATTATAATTTGGATATTCTATCTATCTATAATGTGATAACGAATGAAATTTCACAGCAAAGGCAAAGCTTTTGGTTACTACAGCTGGGTACACGAAATAATGGGACACCCGTTTTTGGTAATTGATCGACACTGTCGGGGTCGTGCACTTTGGAATGCACTCGCATGAAGACAACCTCATTGAATTACATTTGCGCAAAAAAAAGGACAGATAATATTCCAATATATACATGACAAGTTAAATGTACATTAGTTTAGTAGCCTGTAACACCCCCCTCTGCAAAAACAACAGAAAAGATCGACAACGTCGATCATTTCTCGGCAAGCAGGTGTCCCATTATTTCGTGTACCCAGCTGTAGTACGGACGATAGTGCCGGTGGCCACGTTTCATTTGGTTGTACTTGTTTGGTAACTCTCTTCGGCTAATACCTATGACGGTCAAACTCGCGTCAAATGGTGCTTCTTCACAGTTTTCCGCCTTGTTTCCTTGGGTTCATACGGTGCCTCATATGTGGTCAGCCCTGCTACAGCACTGGTGACTGAAGTAAGTAATGTCAAACTTGTCAGGTTGTGTGCTTTGTCTGTCTCACGTCTCACACGTAATGATTTCTTCTAGCTTCTCGAGCCTCGGCGTGCAATTGAAACGATTTGTCCATAGCAAATCGTAAACTCAATCTTCACGATTTCTCGTTATGAGACAGACCAACTGGTACATAGAGCTCGCGGCACGGGCTGGTATCGTGGGCGAATGGAATGATGGAGGTGAGGTTCTGGTACTAGTAGTACTATTCCTATTTATCCTGACGACGTGTGCACGGGTTCTCTTTCAAGAGGAAATGGCAATAGACTTGAAAACTAGGTTGTACACGTGCAAATGGATCCGCCTATTGCCTCCCGCGTCTCGAAAAGCGTCCAAATCGCTTCTCAATCCCTCTGCGTTGATTCAATTGTTGCTCTCAACCCCATTCATTCGACACCACCATGGATCTCAGCAATGTTTCTCGTATGTTGGAATCGTCAGGAATGCCTTCCCTTCAAACCCTTAGTGAAATGGCGAACTGCGACCCCTCTACGTTTGCGCAGGATTTTCTGAAGGAGATGCAAACTCTGGGACCAGCACCACCCAACCCACAGCCAGCAGGTATCAGTCACGGAGTTTCCCTGAACAGAGACGGTATTCTCGGTACGATTCTTCAGCAGAAAGCACGCTACGACAAAGAAATAGCGCGTCCCCCGAAGAAAGCCGAGCTGTGCGATCGCGAGGTGATGATGGCGCAACATAGTCCATTGGAACGCTCGATGCGGAACATGAAACTCTCGTCGAACACGGGCCAGGATGCGTCTATGGAGCTGCTGTTTACCTTCATCAGCACTCAGCTCGAATTTGCAACCGCTTCGTTGGACGAACTCCAACCCAGTGCGTATCCAAGCTTACATCCTGTCGTTGCATCCCCCTGCTGACTAGTATCCCAGTCAGAATTAGAGAGTTGCATGTCCCGAAGACGCATAAGGTTAACCCTCTAATATTTGACCTGTCTTGATATCATCCCTTACTTCGGACTCTAGGAATTCTTCTTGCCCTGTAGGATTATCTCCATCACCAGTAAGTGCCTTTTTGCGCACTGAAACTATCATGAATATGAACTAATGAACCTGTGTAGGAAACGTCCTCTATCCCGGATTTGCAGTCGAAGACAACTTCGGTGACGTAGCACAAGTCTCCCTCTGCAACTATCCATTTACATTGGATGCCAGCGAGAGAGACACTGATGATATATTTCCCATCGGAACCATCCTCGCGATTCGAGAACCTTGCTACATGCTATCCTCCTCAGGGCACCAGCCCATACTTCGAGTTTATTGCCCATCTGACGTTATTTTCGTCGAAGAGCTTGGCTATCCCTTGAGCTCTCGAAATGTCAAATTCCCACCCCTGCAGGGAATTTCCATGGCTCCCACCTCTGCAGAAGGCTGGAGAGCCCTTGGCGCTCACGAATTCAAAGCCCAACGATGGTTCTTGGCTGCAATCGCATTTTCAGAGGGCCTTAAAATCGACCCCCAAAATCACGTCCTGGTCCTTAATCGCACTGAAGCCTACCTTAGAATGGAATGGTTCAATTCTGCCCTGGTCGACGCCAAAAAAGCTTTGGACATGGAAACGCTGGAAAGTGGACTTCGACGCAAGGCGATTGGTAGAGCTTCGAGAGCTTGTTATGGGCTAGGGAAGTTTGATGAAGCAGAACGATACGCCTCGTCCATTCCTGACGACAAGGAACTGAAAGATCTCGCAGGAAAGTGCCTCGCGAGGAAGCATGAGCAACTGCACGGCTCGTACGACTGGGTCAAAATGTTTTGCGATTCGCGAAGCGGTGTACTGCGGTTGGATGTGGCGAATTATCATGGTCCCGTAGAGGTCAGGACGCCTAGTTCCGAGAATGGCGTGAGAGGTCTTTTCGTGACACGCGATACTAAAGCTGGAGAGTTGCTAGTAAGTGTCTTATGCGTGACAGTTATCTGAGTGTCAGAGGTGCTTAATATCCATTAAAAACATAGATCGTGGCTAAACCGCTAGCATCTTCCTTTCCAGAAGAAAACCTCAGGCGCGACAATGCCATATATGTTGCTTTCAATGTTTTGGCCAATTGCGCTGGAGGTTACGCCGAGTACGCCACTACACACAAGATGATAAATCGCCTTTGGGATGATGCCAATCTCGCAAGAACGCTGAAGGCGATGTATGCGGGAGATAGTCATTTCGAACCGATCGATTACCCCGTGAAAGTCGTTGATCCAGTAGGTTTAAAGCATCCTCGCGTCCCAAACACCGACATCGATCTTTCGAGAATAGAGTCTATCATCACACACAACGCATTCAACATGGAGAGTTTGCTAGGAGGGTGCAAAGAAAGCTCCAAATCGTCCGACTCAGACATCCCGGAACGTCGTTTAGGGATCTACGAATTGGCTTCGTTCTGCAATCATGCGTGCACTCCGTCAGCGAATAGAGTATTTTTTGGTGACGTCATCGTCATTCGAGCGATTCGCAACTTATCCGCAGGGGAAGAGGTGACGTTAGCCTATTACCCGTTGGAGTTCCAGTCCGAACCTAAGACAAACGACCCCCGGCTCAAAACGCTGAACACGGAGCCGTGGGGATTCACCTGCTCGTGTGACTTATGCAATGCCAACAAAATCGACGGGAAGGCATCCTCAAATAAACGCAATTTGTTGGTTGCGACGATGCAGCGAGAGGGTCATGGTTTGAAGACGGCTAGGGCGAGATCTCTGCTTGCACAAGTGGAAGCAACGTACAAAAAATCCAATATCCGCGACCGTATAGGAATTAAACCGGAGCTATCTCGAGCGCACAGGGAACTAGGGGTCGCGATTTACCAAAGAAGCGACAAAAGCCCTACTTCAGTGAGGTTGGCTATTGAAGCGTTCACTCACTCTTTAGAAACCGATGGACTTTACTTCTCCCCTCCGTCATCGGCTAAACGTACAAACAGGAAGCGTAAGAACAAGGATAGCCCTCTCATCATCAAAACTTCTCCGGCACTTGACTTGGGGCTTCATATTATAACGCTAATCGAGGTTGGATCTCTTTTGCCACTCTGACAGTGTTATCTATATTTACGCTCATACTTTACTCAGGGTGCCGCAATTCTTCTAGCCGTATCGTCGGAGAAGGGATTGGGGTGGCTTAGAGCTGCGGTATGGTGTGAGTTGTTTCTTCATTCATGGAAGCGCGCGCGAAAGCTCATACTGTTCAAAGTATCTAATATATGCAATGGAGGCGGGAAGGAACTTTTCGCGCTTGTTTATAAAGAAAAACTCGACGGATATCATGTTCACGCTTCCGCCATTAACGAACTTTGAAATTCCAAGTCTTGAGCTTGTATCAATAGTCTAAAAAAGCATCTTGTAACGTATGAATAAAGTGCTATTCTTTTTGACACGTTCTTATGGAAATCTGCGTTTTGCTGAGCGAAACTCAGCCTCATGGGACTTGTCATGCTGATCATTTTGCGGTTGAGCTCGACGGAAAAGGAAATTATGGATGACGCGCGTCGGCTCTCGCTACCCTCACTTTTTCGAAGTCGCGCGCCTTTCTCTTCTTTCATTAACACACTTGTTACATCATGCCAGCCTACAATTCATCGATCGAAACGTGAAGTCGTTGCGTCGGACGAAACGATTGACGGTTTTGCGATGCCCTGGTCGCATGTGTTGACCTTCGATCTAACAGGTAGAATCTCAAGCAACGATACATCAACTTCGAATTGACGCTCGGGCTTCGAGTTATCCCCGTCTCCCGTCGTGCACATACAGTTTCCGACTATGATACTATGCACGAGGTAAATGGATGTTCTCATCAATATAGCTCCAATAGAGAGTTTTGTCACCGTATTCAGATGAAAGAAGGCTCGGCACCACTTCACTGTGATGGCATGCACTATCGTCGCTTTATTTCCGGCAAGCAACTGACCGGGAACGCCTCACTGGAACCCGGCTGGCCTTCAGCTTCTTGTATAAAAATAGCACTCAATGGTATCGTGTCATTAACATGGAATGAACTTTAATATGGAAGCGCTGCGGGTAAACGCTTATCGGTATGTCGGCCTGAAGTTACCAATCGGCGAGATAGCTGATGTGTTCTTTCAGGATACATCGTTTTAGGGTGAGTTCGATAGACGCCCATTGCCAGGAACTGCAGGAACGGTGCTTATGACCAGCTTCTCAGCGTAATTGGCCATACCGCTGCATCGTGCGCGTGTGATTCCTCTGAATACTAAAATGTACACGGGGATGGATTGTACATGCCAAAAAATGAATCCACGTGATCCCAGCGCTTATTCTTCGACTGACTCGGACTCCGACAGGCATAAAGGACAGCGGCCTCAGACTTTGCGTCCTTCCTTTAAGCCCTCCAATCACACCTTATCCAGCATATCATAGCACTGGGACGCATCGCCAAATCCGCCTCATGGATGTCAGTACCATACTTCATATGATGGAGTCCATGGGACTGCCACAGCACGTTCGCGATGATGTTCAGCGGGACCCATCTGTTCTCTTGAACATGTTACAGAACTCATCCATGGGAGCAGAAAATGCCGATCCCGGCCGAACTAGGGGGCTTGCTGACCCGTCCGATATCTGGAAAATGTTTAGTGATGCAAAGGCACGTTATGACCGAGAACGAACGCTTCCTCCAGAGAAAGTCAAACCAGTACAGCGCGCAGCTCTGATGGCGCAATTCAGCCCGTTTGAACGCTCAAGGTGGGGAGCTTCGCGGCCGCCTCCCGGTAAAGCGGATACAGGTCATATGATAAAACAAACTTTCATCGGTACTCGTCCTAAACACTCTTCAACTCCGCTCGATGACCTTAAACCTGGTACGTGATAAGTCTCGTATCTTACCTGCCTTAATGAACGTATATCCAGTCGCAATTAGAGAACTATACGTCAGGAAAACGCACAAAGTACATCAGTTAACCCCTTCCCTGTTCCTATTTTTAAAATCTTGATTTCAGGGATTCTTTCTATCTTGTAGGATTATCTCTATCACCAGTCAGTATCTAACTTCGAAAAGTTCATTGCAATCGTTACTGAATGGTCCATGACAGAAAATCTCATTTCGACAGGGTTTGTGGTTGAAGATAGCCGGGGTGACGTAGCGCATGTATCCATCAACAATTATCCATTCACAATGGATTTTGACGACATAGCCACCGATGATATATTCCCTATCGGGACTTTTCTCAATATCCGGGAACCCACCTACAAGCTATCCGCATCGCAGTCCAAACCAATGATCCGAATCGACTCTCCATCTGATGCTGTTTTCGTCGGTTCAGATAGCCAATTACTCAGTCCTCAGTGGAACAAGCTCCCACCGATATCCAGCGCCCCGAAATTTCCGATTTCTGCAGAAGGGTGGAGGGAACTCGGTGTTCAAGCCTTCAAGAACCGGAAATGGTTCATAGCTGCGGTCGCATTTTCGGAAGGGTTGAAGATCGATCCTCAAAATCACGTCCTGATCCTCAATCGTGCCGAAGCTTACATTCGTATGGGATGGAATAACTCGGCCCTATCTGATGCCAAAACGGCTCTCGAGACGGGATCTCTGGAGAGCGGTCTTCTTCGCAAAGCACTTGGTAGGGCTGCTCGAGCGTGTTATGGGCAAGGAAGATATGCTGAAGCTGAACAGCACGTCTCGTCACTGCCCGACGATAAGGAACTGAAAGACCTGACGAAGAAGATTCTTGCACGGCAGCGCGAGCAGCTAGATGGATCGTACAACTGGGCTCAAATGTTTCAAGATTCGCAATGCGAGATTCCTCGGTTGGACGTAGCAAACTATACAGGACCTGTAGAGGTCATTAAACCGAATTTTGCGAACGGTATTAGAGGCCTTTTCGTGACTCGTAACGTCAAAGCTGGAGAATTGCTGGTAAGTGGTACAAGTCAAATCACCCTCCCAAGGCTTAGATTAAGGGATTCAGATTGTAGCGAAGCCAATAGTATCCTCGTTCCCGGAGGAAAATCCCGACAATGGCAGGGACTCGTTTGTTGCCTTCAATCTCTTGACCAACACCATTGGAGGCTACGCCGACTACGCTGCGATCAACAAGATGTCGGTACGGCTCTGGGATGACGCCACCCTTGCGGAAACTCTGAAGGCAATGTATGCAGGAGAAGATCAACCCGAACCAAACACGTACCCCGTGGGTAATGTTAAAGTAACACCACTAAAACATCCTCGCAACCCTACTGTTGATATTGATATTGCAAGAGTCGAATCCGTCTGGATCTTAAATGCATTCCGCCCGTGTCCCGCGCTCGGAAAAGACCTCCCCAATCTCGAGTCATTTGAGAATCCACGAGGACGTCGCAAAGCACTCTACGAACTTCCTTCCTTTTGCAATCATTCGTGTACCCCATCAGCGAGTAGAGCCTTTTTGGGGGATGTCATGGTTGTCCGAGCTTCTCGCGATTTGCAAGTAGGAGAAGAGGTGACATTGAGATATTACGTCGTGGAATTCGGCTCCGAAAAGATGAGTAACTTGAAGGAGCAGATTGGAGTATCAACGAAGCCTTGGGGTTTCAGCTGCACTTGCGATTTATGCAAAGCAAATGAAATCGATGGGAGCGCCGCTCGAGAGAAACGTAAATTCGCGGTCGATTCACTCTCACGAGGAAGGCGTCATGACTTGAAGATCGCTCGAGCGGAGTCTCTAGTTAAACAAGTGGAGGCAACGTACAAGAAGTCAGAAGTTCGTGAGCGACTAGGCCTTAAACCCGAGCTTTCGCTTGCATATGGCAAGCTGGCAGCTGCAATCACCTGGAACGGGGAGTATTCGACTGCGAACTTGAATGCCGTTATTCAAGCAATGACCAAGTCACTCGAGGCCAATGGCATCTATTTTCCTGCTCCAAAGGCCAAACGAACGAACGAGAAGCGCAGAAGTAAGGAAGACCCTCTTATCATCAAATTTTCACCGGCGCTTGGATTTGATGGCCCAATTAAGACAATTATTCAGGTTTAGCCTTTCTATTGTCCATTTATAGCCCCTTTTTTGGTGCTCACGATTCGAACAGGGTAGTGCGTTTTTACAACAAGAGAGTCTTGAGAAGGGATTAGAGTGGTTGAGAGCCGCTTTGTGGTGTATGTCGTCCCTTTCTTCAGTTACTACGATGCAAACTTACTGAACTCCGAAAGTGTCTAACGTATATATCGGTGGTGGCAAGGAACTCTTCGTGCTTGCTTTCAGGGACGCGCTCGACGGGTGTTTAATCAATAAGCATCTCATCGACAGTCTTTGATCTTTCTTGTAATGAATAAATAACGATGAATTATTTATGAGTCGACTGTACTGTTGTATGAGGTGTTTGGGAAGTCCATGCTATTTTGAGCAGAGGTTTAGAACCAGACAGGCTTGAATAATTCTGATAAACCTTCATCGTATTGACCTTTGCATGAATCGCCGTTTTGGGATTCGAACTCTATTGTCTTCTTCCGATGGCTACTAGTAGAAAGGCGGTAGAAAAAAATTGGGTGTTTTTTTTCTCTTCGCGAGGGCCTTCCGTGCATTTCAATCTCATCGTTGGTCCGATCGCCAAGGAATGAATTCTGATGTTTGCACGTTGTTCATTCTAGTAAGAATCGAAGAAAAACTTGAAAAAGCTCCTTCACGTTCTAAAGCAGGCATATGACATACGATTCTCCTTTATTGCTTGGGATGACGTTAATTAGCGTCTGCTTATTTTCAACTTCATGACCACGATGGGGTAGGGTAACCTAATGTAAAGAGCTGAAACGGTGAATTCCATGGGTGAAGCTAGAATAGTGCTACTTTCTTCATTCAAATCCATCAGCTTGACAGCTTGTATACGCAACGATGGTAAGTGCTCGGCCCTAAGCCTGGCATGCTGAATCAATGTAAACCTGCATAGGGAAATTGACCAAATTTGATACTTTGCTTATGCATAATAATATCTCGCTTGGTCCGTGGTATGTATAAAGCAGACCCCTTTTCTGGCCCATGTTCTCCATCGTTCAGTCGTAACGACGAGTCTGACTTACATTCCGGACTCTTGACCGAACGAACAGCCAGGATTCCATCAACAGGCAAGAGAGGGCGTATTGATAGTGAGCCGAAGAGTCCCGTTGAACAAGAGAGGAAACGTCTCAAGGAGGAACGGGCGCCACAAGAGCCCGCGGCCTCAGCATCCCAGGAGACGGCTCCTATCCACACCGGTGCCCCTCTCAAATGCAACATCATGCCCTTTGTCACCACGAATATCTGCGCCACCACCTATACACAAACGAACGACAAGGACATCTTGAAGAGTCGTGGCATCACAAACATCCTCTGGGTCTCTGATCAGGACTTCGCCATTCCGGAGGAACACTCCGGTTATGCTTACCATTCTTTCCGCTTCGGTCATTCCAACGACACGGATTACCGCGACATCCTCTTCGGTACAGAAGATAAGCACAAGGAGCTGTGGAAGTTCGTGGAGAAGGGTACCAAATCGGACAACGGACGTCTTTTGGTGACATGCTCAACTGGGTGGCACCAGACAGCCTTTATGGTGATGGCTATCCTCATCAAATACTTCGACTGTTCTGTTCAGGAAGCCGTCGCTCTGTTCGGTCTCGCTCGTTCCATCCGTATCTTGCCCTCGGCTATCGATGCTCTGGTAGATTTCGCGACACTCAAGGGTCTCGGTGCGGAGCTAAAGTCGAATATTCTTATCAGCGACAGATACGTCGAGAGTCTTACTAGCAACCTTGGCAGAGAACTGAGTCCAAAGATGACAGCCAACGACAAAGCTGCTTTGAAGGATATTGTGAAGGATCACCCGTTCTATATAGAAAAGGTTGCATTCTTGGAGAAATTGAAGCGGGATAAAGCTTAGATGGTCGGATCCTCGTCTTATATGTAGACATCCGCGGTTTTAGCTTTCTAGCGCCAGCTTCATCTTGTATTCCTTGACAAGATAGTATATCTAAATGGGACATAAACAATTTACCGTCCATAAGAATATAAAACTCAACGTACTCGATGGCGTGGGGATGACCTGCAACCTCGAACTGGCAGAGTCGCGGCGACCAGGCAGATGCAGTGCAGCTAAGCATGTAAGGACGCTCTCACTTCCGATTGAATGCTTCAACTGGCTGTGCTATAGAATGAGGCTATTTTACTTAAAGTCGGTTCGACCTTGAACTAAGACTTATTCTGGGAAGAAGAAGGAGAAGACGTACCCTCTAGCATGGTAGGCCATCATCATCATGGTATAAATAAACCATTAATACGTTGAATAAATTCCGTTGTACGTCCAGCAAGTAGATGATGAAGAAGTGTTTGTTGAGCTCTTTGACGTCACAATTCCGCCATCGCGACAGAATCTGAAACCATTGTCCAGGATTTATTGTGCACCAGTGACGTACACAGCTTCAACATAGCAACTTAAATAATTTGCACCGTTGCACAGGCCACCAACTCGAAGTAGCACGTACGACTGGCTAATTCGGAGAGGTGAGATGAGATGAAAGACTTGGAAACCTGACGTCGGCCGTTTTATGGCCTCCACTGACAACAGAGGCATTGTTACTTGACGAGCTCGGACCTCCCTCAACGATAAGTAGATCGGGTGAGAAAGTAAAGACGTTTGTCTTCAAAGTGGAAGAACTCAACGTTGTTGTCGTCACGAATCTTGTGAAATTTCGTAAAGCCGAGCTTTGAGCACGAGGCAATAGATGGCGTCATGCCGCGCCCACGCTGATCGCTAGTCCAAGGCACCATCCGAGTCACCGTAGCGAAGCAAAAATGCCGACTTGCCTTTCGCAGGCTAGTCCGATGGTTGCGGATGTCTGGCGTGTGCGGGGAGAAGTGCTTTGAAGGGCCCAGTAGTGAGTTCAAACTTTTCAACTTTTCTGCGCGAGAAAGAGTTTGTCAATATTGACATACCTTGTTGTACAGTACTTGTATTAGATATCTCTTGTATTTCGTAAACCTTAGTCACGTGTCAAAGAGTCACCGCCACACTGGTACTAGTACGAACTCAGGTCCCACATCCCCCCCACTCATATAGCTATGCCGAAAGGTCAGAAAACAGATATAATCCAGCCAGTAGTGTCCTTGATCTCGAGTGACGAGTACCATACCTCTGATACAAGCTTTTGCTGATTCAGAGGTCGAGAGCGCCGGAGAATAAGGATCCTCACACGACAACGATTGAGGTCATCAATCCATGCCCTGATCGTCCCGAGGATTTTCAAGGTGGCGAGCTCCATTTGAATTTTCAGATAGGGCGGTGATTAGAAGGATCGGCAACGGGTATGGAACAATCGTTGAATCGCTACGAATTACCAAACGCCGGTTACAGTCACAATCACAATTGCGGTGTGAGAGCTCTGAGCGTTCGCCGTCGGGCGCCTGCGATAGGGTGATATTGTCAACTGCAGCTGTTGGAGTCAGTTTGAACTGTTTGTGCCAATGACGTCTGCGGGACATGATGTCTCTCACAAAGCTTCGACTCCTGCTTTACATATTACCTCTCGATTTCGAGGCACAACAAGCCTTTTGAGATTGGATTGGTAGAGTCCATGCTCACACTCACCGGGAGAATAGCCGAAGTATAAGCCACTGAAAAATCATCAGTTTCAGATAGAAGGAACAGGCTGGGAGTGGGATATGATCGAATTGGAAGGGAGAGCCGGAAAAAGTGTTTCAGGTCGACTTGGATTACTTTGAGACATGCATCAAAGGGTGACCGTTATTTTTCTCTCTGGACAATTGTCGAATAGAGGCTTCAGTGAATCCCTCTCCTCCAGTTACGAAGACAACATGTGAATAGCGTAAGTGATCTCTTTCCATGATACAGAAGGGTCCGAGTTCATGATGAAGATCAGGAAGTTGAGCGGGGAGAGAAAGAGAGACGCCACCCGAGTTGCCGAATTACCACGAGGCACTGAGATGGATTACATAATCCTAAGTCTAGACCTCCAGGAACTGTTTTAATGGCGGCCCTTCCCATTCGACCTTTCCTCTTTTTTTCACTCCTTTCCATTCCAACAACACCTCAACCTCTCACCGCCATCTCTCTTTCGTCGTCGTCGCCGCCGCTGTCGTTGAAGCAGATCGACTCGACGCCCTCGCAAATTTTGCTGCAGGAAGAGGACGTTGCGCTGCTGAGCTTGGCGAACGGTCTTTAATTTGGCTATAGATATCCTCGGCAAGATATCACTCACTCAGATCTAGCCTCGCCCACGCGGAGGCTTTTTCTCGTGAACTCTTCTCCCCCCACACGCTCATTTACAGCTCACAGTCCTTACAGCGCCACGCTCTTTACTTCCTCGACGCAGCGAAAACTTTCGTGATCTGTCTTTCAATCATTTCTTGGTTATCAATCCTCCAGCAACTTCGACATCAACATCGTGATTCCAGAGTTCCAAACTTATTTAAAAGCACACTTTGGAGATTGGGCATGTTCACCCCTCCTGTATCTCCCTTACCCTCGATCGTTGTTACGGACGAACACGAGAAGGAGACGGACGTGTTCTCCCAATCATTCTCAAAAGGCTGTAGGCCCACAAACCAAATGGTGCATGCGACTGCTCAGACTCAGGAACGGAAAAAACAGACCGCAAGGAGGATACGATGGACGATTCTTCTAGTCCCAGCAGTTCTCATACTTGTCGCTCTTTCTTCTCGGCATATCGGGTCTTTAAATTTTGACTTTGGAATGCCTCACCAGGAAATAGACGATCCGGACCGGTCAAATGTCCTCCAGGAATCAGTCGGAGTACAACGGCGAGGCCTTTTCGAACATCATCGACGGCAGACACTCTCGCTATCAGACCCAGTTGTCCCCTCAACTGATATTGTTGCATCATCCGAGTCAGGAACGTCCATATCAATTTCTGCAACAGCAACCTCGACCGTATCTCAAACTTCGCAGACTGTTCCTCCCGTACCAGACGATTCAGAACCTCCTTCGCTCCCAACACCTTTCCCCCAGCCGTTCGACTCAACAGGGTCTTCCTCAAACGTTACGACGCAGACGTGCCAAGTCTTCTTTCAAAATATGACTCAGTCGCAGGCCTTCCGCACGTGTCGGCCGTTCAGCCTTCTTTCGCAGTTCAGTTCGGAATTTATTGAGGTGCGTAAAGGAATGATGCTTTGATATTTCTTTCTTCCAGCTGACTGGCCTTTCCATATTTCACCTCTCAAACGTTTATTTTTTTCTTCCTAATTGATTTTGCCTGCTTTACTAACATTTTCTAGCAGGCTCAGACGAACCTGACGGCGCTCAATGCAATGGTCTTCGGTACATGCAACACGACGCCTTCGTTCGACACCTGCGTTTCGAATACAGACTGGTTTGCCTCAGCGCTCAAGTCTGCTTGTAGTACGGAATTGAAAGGCAACAACGCACTAGTCTCGCAGACTCTACTCGGCCTCGAATCGTATTCTTTAATGCGCGATGCGGGGTGCCTCGTGAACCAAGCAGCAGGGACGTACTGTTACACCTTTGCCGCGCACGACTCGTCCCCCTACGATTTATACCTCTACCAGCTCCCGCTTGGCATAGGCATGCCGCCGAATACCGAACCGAGTTGTAGTAGTTGCGCCTCGAGCTTGTTTGGGCTTTACGCAGATACGATTAAGGCTGGGAACAGCAGTGCGGATGGGTTGAAGGAGACGTACGAAAATGCGGCGGATGCAGCTTCAAAGGTTTGCGGAACTGGCTATGCGGTTATTGGGCTGGAAACGGGCGCTGCGACGCGGAGTTTGTCGGGTCGTGAATGGTGGTGGGTGTCGTTGATTGCTCTGATGTTGCCTTTTGTCCTGGTAACGTGAGGAAGCAAGCGCCCTTTCATTACCCGTTCGAGCGTTTTTTTTCTCCCACCCGCTTCATTCTTCACGAACCGTACAATGTCCGAAATGATTTGATTTCGTCCTCTGTCCATCATTTGCTTTCCCCTTGTGCTTTCACCACATATCGTGGACTCTGGAACTCCACTGTCTTTACCTTCTCAACACTCATACTTGCATCCGCTATCGCATTCACACTTCTTACACTTTCTCATCGGGGATCTAGTTTACACTATCCGTATCATTTTTATCTTTGATTGGGCTTTGTTTCTTGGTTTGGCTCGAGTTGGTTTTTCGCGAACTCTAGTAGTAGCGTAGGGTTCTATACCCTTCGCCTTTGACTTATTTCTGATACCTTTCCGCTTCATCTTCAATCAACGTTGTACTACTTATCGCATTATTTGGATGGAATGGGGTCTTCGCCAATTGGACTATGAGCGCTTCTTTATGATAGTTTATCTGCTCGGTGTCTTCCGTTGTCACTGGCAGTTGTAGTCTTGAAAGGGATCCCACACATTCAACTACGGGCCCCGAATTCATGCCTTCCCATTGAAAGGTATGTGGATACTTAATGATGTCAATATGAAACTCAAACTGCCGTCAATCGGCACCCTCCTCATCCTAGAATTATCTGTACAAGCTTGTGTTCTTTCGGCTTGGGTCTAACTTCCGATTCCGAGGTCCGAGTCGGAGTGTCGATCACCTCCGGATTAGGACCTCGGCGACTGGCCGAACTTTGGTTTTCCATCGTACTTTTCCAGCCATCTTCCATCAACTCATCCGCTCCTTCCGCGTCCTTTCTAGTCAACTTAAAACTCCCTGAAGTCCCTCTGAACTGCTATAGCTGCTATCAATGTTGTCCGGAGCATTGGTTTTGCAGTTTGCTCACGAGATACCTTTGAAGAGAAGGATGCTTGAGCTCGAAAGGCACGAAACGACACTGGGAACGGGCTAATAATCTAACCAATCCAGTACGCCGTCCTATTCTTCTCCGTCTCATCTTCCATGTCAGTATCTCAGATCCTTCGTCGTTTTCTAGCCAATGTCGGGGGAAGGGGAAGGGACCAGCCCTATCTCCAAACGTTCTTGTCAGAACACTTTCTGTTGGACTCCCAATGCTCCCAAGCTCGTCCTGAATGTTCATCCATATTGTGATCGGGTTCCCTACGCCCGGCGATGTTGGCGATAAGACGATGAGCAATATCACGGCCATGGAAGCTGAAAAATGATCGGGATTGGTCTCTAGAGCCTCTAGAAGCAACCTCTAGGACTTAAACCGCTCTTTTCGCCAACCATTTTTTTTCGCCATCCTCATTTTTCGCCATGAGGTCCAGCCATTTGACGTCCGTTCCGCATACTCAAGGCCTCGAGAGCAAGACGTTCACGCAGCCGCCTCTGGATTGCTCGCTCACTATACCCGAGCTGTACGAATGGCAAGCCCAACGTTCCCCGAAACATCCTGTCTTCCTTTTTGTGGACGAGTCTGGTTCAAAGAGAACACTTCTATGGGAGGACGTTATCAAGGGCATTCATCGGTCTGCGAGGTTCTTGAGGGACGCGATTGGAGAGGATTTGTCGCTGAGGAAGGATGGGAAGGCACCTGTTATATCTGTGCTTGCTACTTTAGGTGTGTGTATTATCGCTATTCCAATTCTCAATACTTATCGCCGGTGAAGATACTATAACGTTCATCTGCCTCATAATGGGTTCTATGCGCACTGGATGCACCATCTTCCCCATCTCACCGCGAAATAGTCCATCAGCAGTTACGCATTTGCTATCCAAAACCAACTCCAAGCATTTGTTTGTCTCGCCAGACCAAGCGAATCAGAACCTGGCCGCTGCGGCGCTGAAGGCTTTGCATAAGGACCATACCGTTGATATACATACTACGCCGATCTTTAGTGATCTCTTTCCGCCTGAGGAAAGCGAATCTAGCTTTATACCGGAGCCACCAGCAAAGCTAAACCTGGAGGATGTTCCGATCATCTTTCATTCATCAGGTTCGTAGTATTAGTGTTCCGACTGCCATCGTTTGAACGGTGTCTGAACTTTTCACTAGGCACCACTGCGTACCCGAAACCAATCTCCATCAAGCATAGTGCCCTTGTACGTTTTGCTTCGACACCAAGTACGTGTATCAAAAAAACCTTTTGACGTTTTCTGGAGCGTAGCTGAATGATGCTTTTCTTAGTGTATGGTGAGGTAGACCTTGCCGGGCAAGTTTTGGCGTGCCACGCTGTACCGCTTTTCCACGCAATGGGTGCATTTGCAATGTCGATAGTAGTACGAATTCTCATTACCCTGTGTCGAATAGTAGGACTAAACGACTTTTTAGGCGACCTGTGGAGTTACTGCCGCTGTTTTCCCACCGCATTCACCGCCCGTCGTCCCTAATCCAATTAATACACTGGAAGCGATCGTTGGTGCAAAAACTGACTACGTTTTCTCGACGCCAACATTTATGGAGGTAGGTTGGTCTTCTCGTATCTGACGATTGGTTTTGCTAAGCCAAGGATAAGACTTGGTCGCAAAATTCAATGAGCATAGAAAAGCTCATTCGAACGAAGGGTATCGTAAGTCTTTTCATCCAGATGGAAGGATGGCTCAATATTAAAACGTTCGATCAGTTATACGGCGGAGGCCCTCTGTCTAAAGAGGCCGGCGATATCCTGTCCTCGAGCGGCGTGAACCTCTTCACTGTCTACGCTTCGTAAGTGAATACCGACCGTCTCTTCATCAAATACTTAAGTTCGCCCATAGGACGGAATGTCTCCAAGTCAGTGCTCTTGTGTGCAGTAAGTTCTTTCTTTCGATGAGAATTGCTCCCAATGGCTCATTTCCTCTGAAGAGCCTTTCGTAAGAGACTGGGAGTACTTTGAAATTCATCCTGCGCGTGATATGTACTTCATCAACTACGGAGAGAACGTGTTTCACATGGTCTTACTGGTACGTTGCTTCGTACCCAAGAGAAAGTTAGTATTAATTGGAAATGCCTTAGGCCTCGGATCTTTACTGTCCGAACGCTCTCAATACTACGATCAACTCGATCGAAGGGTATGCCACGAACGATCTAGTAGAACCGCACCCAACACGTTCTGGTCTGTGGAAGCTAATCGGGCGTACCGACGATCAAATAATGCATTCTACCGGCGAGAAGACAAACCCTGGACCTCTCGGTATGGACTTTGTTTTCTGATCGTTGGAAACTACATCTGATTATCCTTCCGATCCAGAACGAATATTAATGCGCGACGCGTTCGTTGCGGGTGCAGTTATTTTTGGCCGTGGAAAGTTCCATTGCGGAGTCTTGGTACAGCCCAAGGCCGCTTTCGCCTTCGATCCCGTGGATGAGAGAAAGCTTTCCGAATTCCGAACGCTCATTTGGTAAGCTAATGTTTGTGATAGACCGATACTGGGGGAGACTGACTTGTTCGCAGGCCTGCGATTGAGAGTATGAACACATATGCGCCTTCGCATTCCCGGATTTTCAAAGAGGTAAGCACTGGTGCTGGTTTATTCGTCAATTAATTCGAATTGAAGCTTCATCTCATTCAGATGATCATCGTAGCATCGCCAAAGAAACCGTTTTCGTACACAGCGAAAGGGAGTCTCCGTCGACAAGTTATAATCAATGATTACACGGATGAAATCAATGCTGCTTATGATGCGGTTGAAAATAACGCACAAGTCGGTTTCAAGGCACCGACGAGTTGGGACGAAGATGATGTGAAGGTCCTTGTACGACAGATTGTAGGGAAGACTTTGAAGACGCGAGTGAAGCGCATTGATGATGATAGGGATCTCTTTGAAGTCGGTCTTGACAGGTAAGCCCTCCTTTGCGGCACACCTTACAAACTTCATGTCAGCTGACATGCGATGAAGCCTACAAGCGACGTGGATTCGCAACTCCGTTCTACACGTTCTGTGCGAATATCGACCTCATATCGTGGACAAACTTCCTCTGAACTTCGTCTACGAGAGCCCTACCATTTCCGGCCTAGCTGGTAGCCTATCATCTCTTGCAATCGGCTCCAAAACAAACCCTGTTGACAAGCTTGACGCAAAACGCCGCGAACTGGAAGCATTGGTCGAGAAATATGCGCAGGATATACCAGTTTTCCGGGGCGGCGAATCTTCAACGCAGCCAGCCGCAGATGTTGTTTTACTCACGGGTGGGACGGGTTCCTTTGGGGCTAATATTTTAGCCTGCGTTCTCCGTAGAAGCAACGTCGAGAAGGTATATGCGATGTCGAGACCCAGCGACGACGGATTGAGCGCGAGAGAACGTCATATAGCGGCTTTCGAGAGGGAGGGGCTTAGTGCGAAGACCTTGTGCGATTCAAGAGTTCAGTTTGTAGAGGGCGATCCTTCTCAATCGGATTTTGGTATTGGAGCGAGGTTATTAGCGGAGGTTCGTTGTTATTCTTTGTTATTCCTCGCCACTTAAATAACTAAACACATTTCACTTCTTCAAGCTTCGCTCTAGAGTAACGCATATCGTGCATAATGGTAAATTATTGAAAGCACCTAAACATACGATTATCTAATAATTTTGGTCTTTCAAGCCTGGCGTGTCAACTTCAACGTCTCCGTTGCTTCATTTGAAAGCAATATCCGAAGCGTCCGCAACTTCATCGACTTCTCTTTGTGCTCTTCAGGGGCTTCACCTCCCCGCATCATATTCGTCAGTTCAGTTGGCGTATTTCAAAGTGGGTAATGGTTTTTCTTCTCGCAGAATGGCAGCCTGACAAATGTTATAGATGCTGTAGGACAAGGTCCAGCTTCAGAAGATCCTCTCGATAGTCCGGACTCTGCCGTCGGTTCGGGTTATGGCGAGAGCAAATGGGTCTCGGAGCGGATTTTGCAAAAATGCGGAGAAGACACCCTTCTCAGTTCGACCGTCGTGAGATGTGGGCAGATGACGGGTGGACAGAGCGGAGCCTGGAACGACCATGAATGGTTCCCAAGTCTCGTCAAATCTAGTATTGCTCTGGGTAAACTTCCTAATGCCGAAGGGGTAGGTTTCCCCTGATTCTGAATATTCTAGGACTTCGAAGCTTATCCGCTGTTTCCTTAGGATGTGACTTGGATTTCTGCGTACGATGCTGCAGGTGCCATTGCCGATATGCTTCATACCAGCGAGAACGTTCTCCATCTCGTCCACCCTAAGCCCGTACCTTGGTCCACCATCATCTCAGAGTTCTCCAAAGCATTATCCCTTCCTGTCGTCTCGTACCCCGAATGGCTTTCCTCACTCGAAGAGCGCCTCTCTCAAGTTGGTTCCGAAGCAGATCAGGTCGAGAAAGAATACCGTTCCGTACCTGCGTTGCGTCTTATCGACTTCTTCCGGTCGGTGAAAGCAGGGAGTGCACGCAAGGGAGATAGAGAGGAGTACGATGTTGAGCCCTTGGGCGCTGCGAGACTTGCATCGGAAAAGGCTCAGGCTGTGTCAGGAACGCTGAGAGAGGCAGGCCCGATGGGTGCGTTGGAGGTGGAGAGGTGGGTGAGTCGATGGAGGGAGACTGGCTTTATTTAGAGTGCTGGATTAGAGACGAGCTCTGACTGGATGGATTTGTTCTGATAGATCTTTGTTAGTTGAATAAACTTTACCGCTTTCTATATACCTGTGAGACTTCTCAGCGCCGTTGTGGTGATGGAGCAGGATAGGTCATTCCCCTTCCCTTATAGCTATTTAGCAATAAGAAGATGAGCCCATGGCGTAATAAGGTGGCAACATACCGTGTCGTCGTATTGCGTTGCTTTGTATCCACCTGGCGAAGCTTAAAATTCCATTTGTCAAGGGCTGCAAGGCCCGAATATCAAATACGATACAAAATTTGACGCGTCGTCGGAGATTGAAAGCGCGTTTCTGACATAAGCATGCTGGGATCGCCATCGTAAACGGCGAACTCTCCTCTTAGTTTCTTAATTCTCTTGGTTCTATTACCTTCAACTTCCATGGCGGGTACTCTTGCAATTAGGCCCATTCAATCAACCATCTCCTCTCTCGAGCCGTTGATTCTGTGCAGATACAGAGACGGTCAATAGGCCACTGTACTTCAGCTTTTCTTGCTGATCGATAGTTTTAAGTTGGACACAGTCGAAACGGAACGTGAGTACACGTTGTCTTCTACACTTGGTACGTATCACTACAATTACATCTATATGCAATTGTTAGACTGCCTGAATATCGCCCAGGCTGAAAATTATAGATAGGCAATTGATGAGTATGGGCTAGGTAACAAAAGGAGAGTACGCGTCGTCCTTGATACCGGAGAGCTGTGCAGTTTCTCGATTGAGTTTTCCGCCACCAGATCGAATTCGTACTGCGTCCGCAACCTTTATGCTTTCATTCTTGGATAACGTTGAACTCGTGGATGTGTACAGAGATTCGTTAGTCGTATGATCCATCCGAGGTATCTTGAGTCTTGATCGGCGTCTGAAGTTTTCAAGGAGACGCTGTGAATCGGCTACTTCACGAAAAAGCGGAAGGACAACCCGATGAAGTAGAGATGGAAAACTATAAATTTATTTTGAAAAAACAATCGCAGAGAAACACAAAATGTCATTAGAACAGCTTACTTATGTGCTCAAATTAATCCACGAATATGACTTGGATCGGTGAAAATACTTATTACGAGGATACGAAAGGTGGATGACGACGACGGTCGAAGTGAAACCGCGCGGGAAACGATGACCAAACCAAGTCTGCGGCCGTGTTTGTCGGGCGTTCTTCCCGGTTCTTTCTTTCAATCTGCTTCCTTGGATGAAACTCCAGCCACATTTCCGATCTCTTCGTCCATCATGCCAGCTTTTCGGATGACTCAAAAAGTCGTAAAATTTGTCGAACCCCACGTCGTCGAACAATCACCCAAATGTCATCCCCATCAGTAGGCCCTTCTCGTCGTGAATCGTTGGAGAAGAAAGACCACATTGCTGTCACTGTCAAAGACCTAGGCACGAAGGAGCCAGCGAATGGACAGCCAGGTCAGATACATATACCAGATGGAGGGTTACAAGCGTGGTCAACTTTGATTGGATCGTAAGAAATGTTCTCGTTTCCTTTGCCTGGCATCCACTCTGACATGACCATCAGATTCATTGTCGTGTTTTGCACCTCAGGGTGAGCTCACTTCTGCATGGATTGCCCTCGCTAGGAGCTCATAATTGGAATCAATCAGCTATGTGAATAGCTTTGGTGTTTATGAGGGTACGCACGCTGATTGGAAGAACATTGTATGTCGACTTATCGTTGGCTTCAGACTTTTACACTCGCGAATATCTTTCCGAATTTTCTTCTTCAGCAATCAGGTATCATAGGGGTTTTCGTTTGAAGAAAACTTCTTGCTTATTCGATGTTTTAGTTGGATTGGGAGCACTCAGACGTTCGGTCTCTTCGTTGTCGGAATCTTTTCTGGTTATGCAATGGATATGGGATATTTGTGAATAATTTCCATTTATTGTAACCTAGAATTCCATAATAATCTTTGATATAGCCGTCATGTAGTAGCTTTGGGTTCAGCGTTGCAGGTATTCTGCTTGTTTATGGTTTCAATATCAAAGCCTCAGCAATGGTACCAGGTGAGCCTATTTCTAATTTATGGACACCGTTACTTAACCTTTTACCAAGATCTTTCTGGCTCAAGGGCTTGGACTGGGGCTCGGGGTCGGGCTGGCATATGTACCTGCGTTTAGTGTCGTTGCGCATCATTTTAAGAAACGACGGTCCGTGATAATGGGCATAGTCGCATCTGCAGCCGCCATCGGAGGTGTCGTCCACCCAATCATGCTCAATCAGCTCATTCATGGTCGCGTCGGCTTTGCGTGGGGCGTTAGAATTAGCGCATTTTTCAACCTCGGATTGCTCATCATTGCGAATCTCCTTATGTCTACGAGACTCCCACCAAAGAAGGGCCAAACTTTTCTGCAACAAGCAGCGTACTGGCAGAACTTCTTCTCGGACGCTTCGTATTTAATAACGTGTTTTGGGTCTTTCTTGTTCGTGACAGGCGTGTTCTTCCCTTTCTTCTTCTTACAATTGGAGGCAGTGAAAAAGGGCGTTAGTGTGAAACTGGCTTTCTATATCGTAGGTCCTCCATGCGACCTTGAAGCTCACGAGTACTTATTTTATCCTACTGCAGGTATCGATTTTTAATGGCGCAAGTGGATTTGGACGTATTCTGCCGACAATCATCGTGGATAAGACAGGGGTCTTCAATCTCATTGTTCCGTGCATCTTAATATGCAGTATTCTTATTTTCTGTCTTTCCGTCGCCGTCAATAATGCTGCGAGCGCTGTGATTATGGCAATCTTATGTGGCTTCTTTTCGGGCGCTTGTGAGTCTAAGTTACTTCCAAGTGAATTAACTTATGCATATATTTCTCAGCTATCTCTCTTCTCGGACCGCTATACGCCAACCTTTCCCGAAGCGTATCTGAAGTCGGGTATGTTATGGCCCTACCTCAGCTATGGCGACTGCAAACCTAATGTCCATAATAAAACGCAGGGCTAGGATTGGTGTGGCATTCGGCATTGGCGGTAAGTCATTGAGCCTCCATAGCAGTGACACTAAACTGACGGCCGAAACTTCTAGGTATTGGGAGCCTTATCGGTCCTCCGATTTATGGTGCGTTGCTCACATCACGGGAGATTTGGATAAGGCCAGCCGTCTTTTGCGGGGTATGTGACATTAAGTTCATGGGCTCATAACTCATATTGACTCCTTTTTTGCCAGTCGACAGTGTGCGCGGGTGCGCTTATACTTTCCGTAGCAGGTTGGCTCCATGCGAGGGATATGAGAAGAAGATCGGATGATCCGGGGCGCTAAATCTCTGAAGGAGACGCGTCTATTGCCCTTGTTCTTGTTGCTAAAATTGGAAAAAATACATTAGATATCCGTGCTTTGCACGTATAGTAAGTAAGATGTCTGATGCTCCCACGTTGACTCCGATTTTCGATATAGACACTGGTAATAATGGGAAAGTCGAATCTACCTCTCTATGCAATCTTCATTTCCGCGTTTCGTTTTATATGTATGCCTTTGAAAATTCCTTCGGCAGATAGCTAACATCTTCGCACAGGCCTGACTCAAGCTCGCGTCTATGCATTGAGCACCAGTAAACGAATGCTTCTTCGTCTGTTCGTCATCTTTGGCATAATATTACTGCCCTTCGTTGCGACCGTGACTGGGTCCTTTGAGTGTAGGAACTTCTGATGTATTGCGCCGACATTCAAGGATTGAGTTTGAAACGAAAGAGAGTGATATATGGTATGGAAATAGGTTATCGGGTCTCGGCAGCGTACCTCTCTTCCTATGACAATATACAGTGGCTGTTTCTGTACAGTGGTTCCCAGCATTTATATCCTACTAGGTACCATTTTTAGTGGCGGAAGTTGTGTCGTTAATGTTCTTGATCAAGGACACAGAGCATCTCCGAATGAAAACATCCCCGCTTGTGAAGGTGCTCAAACGACACGAAATCCTATTCGTTTTCGTAAGATTACGAAGTTGCTACCAGTAGTCGCTTATTACTTATTTACCTTAGCGGTACTCTAGTTTGAACATGTGGGGTTGTTACGAGCGCCCTTGACCTTCTCTACCTCAGAGCAATAGATCCTGATGGACCCCCCGGAGATACTGTCGACTTGTTCATTATTTTCATTTTTCCTCGTCTCAACATGCCCATCTTCAAAGTCATAACTCGACAATGGGCCATATGCTAGCTCTCGCAGTTACACTTATTTATAGTTCGATCTCTCTCAAACACCGGCGTCGATCAAAAGTTAGAGTAGGTCGTCCCTGGGTATCCCAGAGAGGATTTGCAACTTGAAAGCCATGACACTGCAACGATTTGAAAAAATACTTCTTAAAGCGAATTGGTAATGTCCATTTCTCGTTATTTTTGTACAAGTCTGCGTTTGTGCATATCGATACAACAGGTAAATGACTCAATGAGTATGGAAAAGGTCATTAATATTCTCTACGTTTTGGTATTAGAGGCAATGAACGTCTCGAAGGCGCAGTAGCAGCGATCTCCGTATATCTCGGCAGTTCACTCGCAGGACTCATCGGAGGGCGTCCATTTTGTACCTGTGTCTTTGTGTCTACGCGGTTGATACGATCATCCGACGTACCACTTCGTGATGAAGGTTGAGCAAGACCAAAGGCATTCCGATCTTTCTCTTGAAATGGCATTATTGACACTGCAGGAGTCGGAGCTAGAGTGAATGAGGGCTTCTGTTTGACGTCCGAGGTCCATGAGGAGGGGACTGAAGGAGTTTGATTTGAAGTTTTTGTTTGAGCGTTCCCTGGGTTTTTCGAAGGAAGAGGTGGTAAGAAGTATGGGACAGGGATGGCGCGGTTTCCCGAATCGGGTCCGAGGGGCACGGCTTTAGACATGCTATCGGGTCTGCGATTCGTGCTCAATGCCGACCGCCGCCGCCTCCGTAACCACATAAGTAATGTGATGCAGATTGCAGTGAGTACCACTGAGCCAGCGACTGCTGGGCCAACAATAACTGCAATATTAGTTTGTGATGATGTTTGGCTGCGCACTGCAATGAGCCACCTTCTAAAGAAAAAATGGAAGAGGTGCTCACCCTGCAATTGAGCTCGTAGAATTGGAAGAAAAGGAGGTCGGACTAAGGGATGTTCCAGTCGGGTCAAGCTGGATGACTTGTACGGAGTTTACTGCGAGGGCCCCGTCGACGTTAACCACGGAAATCGTATGCATTTTGGTTGGATCAAGGTTATCTTTGAAGTACATCACTTCATTTCCTAATAGCCAGTTCGTTGTCGTGTTAACAGTCTGCGAACTTCCATCGACTGTCTGTCACTTTATGAGCATAGCCGACATTATGGAACTTAAATTGCCTTACAATAGAGTATTCATGATGGGTCCAAGTGGACGAGCCATACATTGCCACTGCTCGACCTTTGAATTGCATGGTGAATGAAGCTCCCAAATCATCCGTGAAATGAAAGGGAGCCGTTGATGACGCGGAAGGGATGCCTTTTAGAACTCTACTTGTGTCCCAGTTTCCAGAATATTTGAACGTGTTCGAGTCCTGATTGTTGATAGTAGAGATGTAAGGGCCAGGGGACCTTGAATGGATAAATGAATTCGAACAAACAGGGCGAACGGTACTGGGTTCGCTTACGAAGAGTTGGCTGCAGACAATATGACAGCCTTATCAAAACTTAAAATTTGACCAACGCTCTCCGCATTTACTGTTAAAGCAACGTTGTGATTCCCGGCACGATTGCCATATGTTGAGAACAAGATATTCTGATCAAGAGATGCATTTGACACGGTGGCTCCATCAAATTCAACTGAATACGAGGCATTCGATTGACCATAGAGAGAGATCCCAATACCTGCAATCGGATTAACGAAATTGTACTTTGAGATTTTCCAGTAAATTGCGCACCATAAAAAGCCAGGCTTACTGACGCGCCTGACATTGAAGTTAAGTGGTACGACTCTCCGGACGGAATCTCTCCCTGAACCCCAATGAAGTTGGAGTCCGAGTACCACGATACCCAGCCAGACGTCAAGACATTGTTTTGGTCCGTAGCATTGATGATGGATGAGTCGGCTGACATTCACTGTCAGACGTTACGTGCTTAAAATCGTGGTAAAGAATACTTTACATACCATATGGGCTGTACTGGAACATTGGACTCATGTCATTCACAGTGAAGTCCCAGGACATTTCCGTGGCCATAGTGGGCGAATACAGCAGGAGGGGGACCAACCAGTGTTGTTGGTCCCAACGGAACCATATTTTAAGTCGGACGGTTGACGGATGCAAAATGGAGGAGCTCCGAACGATCAGCGGCCGTGGCGCAGACGTAAACCCCCCAAGATCGGTATATACCGGCGCCCGCATGAAGTCAGTCAGCGACTCATCAAATTTCATTGATGTCAAGGATGAATCATTGACTCGAATTATTTGAGCTTAAGGCCGGTGCGGTGTTAAATTGGAATGTCCGAAAGAACGGTAAACGACTGGCTACGAACTAAAAACTGTATGATAGTGTCAATTCTTACTATCGATACTCAGAGCTCTGGACACATACATTATCTTGTGGATTTAGGACGAAGATAAAGGTTTGAACAGCGGGAATGACCAGTGCCAAGGACCGAGGGGCAGAGTGCTTAGGAAGAACTCCCGATCAAACTTCGAACGAGTGACACGACATCCTGAGCGGCGAACACCCGGATCACTTAGAATCCCCTCTGAAGTAAACTACACGCCAACATCAACGTCCGAGCAACCTGTGGAGCCGTGAATGACTGAAGTGGCTTACAGAGAGTACTTTGAGCAGAGGCCGAAACGAAAGCGGCGCTTTTGTTCGATGATCCTTCGCCATCTTGTTGTATCTAGCATTGCGAGGGGTGTCTTTCAGCTAATCACAGATATAAAGCTCGCCATGATCCACAATTATTTGCGGCCGGCATCTACTGCTTCCTCGAAGGCGCTACTTGGCTTTCCGAGTCGCGGTGCTGAAGAAAGCAGTTCCATGGCCTGCTGGGGAGAAGTCATGAATAATTGTTACGTAAGCCCACGTGCTTTTGTACAATTTGTAAGCAAGAAGCGGGCGGTTCGGGTTCTCTGTACATGTTCTCCGTTCAACCAACTTGAACTTGAAGTCGAACGCGCCCTCGCTCCTTATGCATCTCCGCGACGTTGAAGCTATATCACTTCGAACTTTTCAGTTTGGTTCTTTTTACAAATGGAGCGAACACCTCACGTTGGAGGCTCTGTTGAGGTACGTGCGCTCTGTGCGCCGCAGCCCTCGTAATAATTATTTTGGGGTCATTTTGACAGCATCTAAACAGTTCTATATAATGAAAATTTCTTCCTGAGGAATAGTGAATATAGAACATGAGAGCGGGAATGAAGGTGGAAATGCCTTTGACGAGGAGTTCATCCCTTAAAAAGCTTCTACTTTCCCCGTCATTCCTACGAGCCTGGCCCAGCTCGCGTTGGCTATGTTATAGTCAATTGAGCAGTCCATCGGTGGACTAGTCTCTGACCATATGCCTCTTCGGATTCCAGTTCAAGATGCAAAATTTGCATCAATAATGGTCGAAGGAATCACAAGGACTTCTACTTTTATACATAGTGATAAACTCGCTCTCGAAACTGCTTTGGGACCTCTGTATTGGGCTATGTCGGCGGTGGATCGGATCGAGGTATGTGAGTGGCCACTGTATTGGGAAATATCTGTCGTAAGTTCATTTCAAGAATCTCTTATTTTTGTTCAATGCCGGATAGCCTCCCACAGCCTTATATCGCTGTTCTTCCGTATTAAACCCGGGAGGAGGACTCCCTAGATTCAAGTACGTGATTCGTTATCCTATCCACTTCGTATTTCTGGGGTTCTAACTAAAACGTTCATAGGCATTCTGTTTCTATCCTGTGACCGATATATACATCAACAACTTGAACACGAGTCAGCCGCGCCCCAATAAATAGACGCCCGTTCCTAGCGTCAGGGCGGCGTTACTGTCCTTATCGTGCACAGGATGGTGCTTCGTTGAGTCCGAAGACATCCAGTAGAAGCATACTTCCGCCGCATGCAGAGCAGACCGACGAGCTTTCCATGCTTTCCATTCCAGATGTGAAATGGTTACGAAAGTGATTCGTGAGTGTGGAAACCTGTGGCAGGGAGCTGATGAAACTTTGCTTTGTTTGTCACGACGGGATGGGACTCAGCCATAAACCAGAGAGGCTGCCCTCTTAACGTATTCAGATAAGGCGCGTGGGGTTGACACCGTTCTTCAACTATATGTGTTGTATAGTGTTCACAATAGGCGCCCGTCGAGCATGTTATAAGTAGAAAGAGCTTCAGGCAAAACGTCAACAATTCCCCCATCAAGGACTCACTTTCCAGCACGTAGCGGAGAAGTCCCACTGTGTCTACACCTTATCGACAATCGAAATGGATGACGATAGAGGACTGGTCTGGAGAAATGGAAGAGGAGGTGAAAGGGGCGGCAGAGGAGGTCGCGGAGGTCGCGGAAGAGGCCAAGGGCGTGGCCGAGGCCGAGGAGGCGGTGATGGTAGTCAGAGAACCTTCAACGGACCTCCTGTCCCCAGGAATGTCTGCAAGTTCTACTGGGAAACCGGCTCTTGTCTTCGATCGTTCGAATGCCGTTTCGAGCACGAGACGGCTCCAGGCATTCATGCAGTTCCGATGCGCGAAATTGGGGCTCGAGCTGATAGACAAGGTGCCGACAGGCAGAATGGCTTTGAGCCATACAACATTGAATCGCAGCTTGACGGACTTACGAACTCAGGCTCGGATGCCTTCCGCGAAAGCACCTCAGACAATTTAGACCCAAAGGAAGTGCAGGGACACCTTCGTAGATTCTTGAGGGACGGCTTTCGCTTTGGAACAGCTTCTCAACGGACAGCTTTTTCAAAGCTCCTACTGAGTGCGACTTCCACGAATCAATCTTGGGTGAGCATCATTTCAACACCCAAAATTACCATTCGATCACTCAAGTTTCCTCTAATCGCAGTCGGACGAAGATGGCCAAGTGAGTATCCATTATTAGGGTCCTAGTCCGCACTCATAGTCTTGCAAGCTCCTTTTAGGCTCGATGGCTTCAGTGCGTCCATGAAAGTTCCTGATCCATTCTGTTATCCTGACCATGGCACTTCTACACAGGATAATGGAAGGATTTTATTTGCGGATATTTTCTGTCAGGACGTTTCGACAACTGGTCATTCGATAAGCCTGCTTTCATTCTGTAATGGGTATCTACCCCTTTTCCAGGTACGTTCCGGTCTTTCCGACCGGAAGGAAACGTGAGGTTGAAGTAACTGAACCTATGTTCAGTACATATCTTCAAAATTTGTCGTGAAGAGCACGATGAATCATTTATCAAAGTAGGCAATATCTCTTAATGCTCAGCGGTAATGGCATGCAGAAATAACGCCTGGTTTCATTCAGCGCGCTATACACGGTCCTCGATAACAATATCGGTAAAGTCATTATGAATCTGAGAAAATGCTTAGAAGAATATATGTCAATCCGTTCTTTCGAGAACTCGTCGACAAAAGCATCTGGTCTCTCGATTTTTGCGCCTATTTTGGAAGCGTTGTTTGAGTAAGTTTTTTGTCTGTTGTATTTGTTGCTAGAGTTTGATTATTTGATTCAGGTATATGACTCGCATCAAGAATGTCGTTGTCCAGCGTGAAGCTCTAGCGCCGTTCATTATAAGCCTGAACGAATGGGTCAATGATTGGTCGTATGCTGTATGCGGGTCGGTTCCAGGTACAGCAAATTTCAAGGATACAAAAGTCAAGTCACTTCCCGAACACGTTCGTTCTCTTCTCGTAAACCGCATCAAAGCACGCTCCGAGGCTTGCTTAAGCATCGTTGAGAGAGAGACAGGAGCCGCTCAGCGAACTACGGAACGCAGAGTGGCCTCCGAGGAAGCGTTTCGTGAAGACAATCGAAACGCCGAAAACCAGCAGCTCCTTGACGCTTTCTACATTGGTCCGGGGACCCAAAGGAATGAAGGCCCTAGACACGACAACGACTTCGTCAACATCAGCGATATCGAGATTGCGCCGACTGACGAAGAACTTCTTTGCGGTATTCAGCCCTTCTTACCTGCGAATGTTCCAAAAGCACGGCACACATATGCATCTGACAGTATGGCTCGCCTGTTAGACATTCAATTTCGTCTTCTGAGAGAAGAGTTTCTGTAAGTGGGTTTCAACAAGACCGAGATTGTGAACTTACTTTCATTGACTTCGCATTCAGTGCCCCCTTGCGCACTTCGGTACAGGTAGTCAGGAGCGATCTATTGGCGCAGGATCAGAAAGGCACTACCCTGGCGCAGATTAGGAAGAAAAATGGCGGGCGCTACAACTTTCGCGACGATCGGGACTCGGTCATGTTCAACATCTACACTCACGTGGACTTCGGCCGATTTGAGATGGATTCGCGACGTGGCCTCGTCTTGGAATTGAAGTTGGATACCCCTCCGGGTAGTGCTCGTAGCGAGAGAGCTAGCGCTCGTTCGTCGTACTGGAAAGGGTCTGGAAGTAAGCGACTCATGAATGGCGGCCTCATTGCATTGATTTGGAAAACGGAGGGAAACATAGACGTCCATATGGGTGTCATGACGAGCACAAACGACAAGCTAGCAGAGTCGGCCCGCGAAAGCAGCACCCGACTGACTCTCCGGGTTCAATTCTTTAAGCCAGAAGTCAATACCAAGATTCAAGATTACATGGGATCGAGACACAAGCCGCGCTCCGAACGATATCTAATCGAGTCGTCCGTGATGTTCGAGTCAATCCGTCCTTTCCTCGATTCGCTTAAGCGTATGCCCGAGACCGTTCCATTTTCGCGGTACCTTCCCCACCCTGCGAGTGGTTCTCTGTCTAATGTTCAAGTTCAGCCCCCTGCTTATACTCTAAGGCCGGAGTTTGAGTTCGAACTTCAAAGTTTGATGAATACTCGACTGGGTGGAGAAGCTCCGAGTCTGCGGCTCGACCCCGCAGATGCAGAGTCGGTGGCTCGGGCTCGCAGAGAGCTGAAGTCTTCGAGTAAGCTCGACCCAAGTCAAGTGGAGTCGATGGTGGATGCTTTGACGCGCGAAGTTTCTTTGATTCAAGGGTGAGTTTTTATGTGTCCGGCGTATGTTTCATGCGTTGAGATATGTTTTTCGTTCTTTCCAATCCGAAAGGCCTCCTGGAACAGGCAAGGTAAGCCGCGTAAACGTTGACCTGATTAGACTACTGATACCTGCGTATAAGACGTTCATGGGTGTCGAGCTAATTCGAATTCTCGTGGAGAACAACGTAGGACCAATCGTTCTAATCGCATTTACGAATCACGCTCTAGATCACATGCTTCTTGGGATCATCAATGCCGGAATCACGAATGACGTGGTACGACTCGGAGGTCGACTCGCGGAGGAAGCTATTCGTCCCTATTCCATAGACGAAATCGAGAAAAACTCTGGTCGCTCGCTTTTCGATCGTTCCATGAGATACGACTACAAGAACATGAAGGCAGCTGAAGAAGAAGTGTTGAAGGCTCTTGGGAGGGTTATAGGGACATTGGTTCCCTCAGACGCTTTACTTGGGCATATTCGGTATGCTTATCCGGATCACGTGGAATTTTTGGAGGACCCGCCGGTATGGGTGCATACCCTACATATGCAGCATACACTTCAGGGCGATTCGGAGGACGAGGAATCTTGGAGAAAGGTTGGTCAAAAAGGGAAACCAAAAGAAGTGGATAGAAGTCTGTATACATTCTGGAGGGATGCGCAAGACCTCAAGTTTCTCCGAAGTCTGGATCAAGCAGGAAGCTCTGAAGGAGGAAGCAGCGAAGCGCCGTAAGTTGCATGGTAATCATTCTGCCCCGGCCAAAACTCTCATAATTATCAGACAAACGTCTTCAGGGGTTGCAAGGCTCATGGGGCTCAATTATGTGCAAGCTTTTTTTGCTAACCTCGATCAATTCGTCATACCTGAAGAACCCCAAAGCAACAGGACGCTCGAAGAGCTGACCGAAACGGGCATCTGCGACGTCTGGAACTTTTCGCAGACGGAGAGGGCTCTTCTCCATGAATACTGGTTGCAAGAATATCGAGACGCTAAGCATGATGCCAACAGCGAACGTTTAAGTATGTCACTCGCAAGCCATGCCCAATATAGGGACAATAGAAGGAACAGAGACGATGCAGTGAGTGTGTTCGGACCAAATTTCTTTTAGTAATTCTGATATCAAACATATATCCAGGTCCGATCGCAAGTCATGCGAAATAAGAAAATTATTGGTTGTACCACTACGGGTGAGATCTTCACAGCAGAGAGTACGAATTGAGCTTATAGTTGTTGATCGCAGGCGCGGCAAGGCTCGTATCGCTCCTGAAAGTAAGCTTCGGAATCATCAAATATATATATATCCTCATTGTTTGGTAGGGCTTGGGACCTAAAGTGATGCTTGTCGAAGAAGCGGGTCAAGTGCTAGAGGCTCATGTTCTCGCTTCTCTGGTAGATTCGATAGAGCACCTTGTCCTTATCGGAGATCCACTCCAGCTACGTCCTAACATCAATAACTTCGGTGAGTCGCATAGGATCACCTTTTGATCAGCAAGTATTGATATCGTCTAGAATTGTCAATGGATAATCGCAATGGGTCTCGTTTCTATAAGTTTGATATGTCCTTGATGGAACGACTTTCGACTACAAAGTTCCCTATGTCTCGTTTGGATGTTCAGAGGAGGATGCGACCAGAAGTTTCTACTTTAATTCGGTATGTCATTTCCTTCTACACATTACACTCATAACTAAGGGTGGGTATAGAAAGACGCTTTATCCCAATCTCCAAGACCACGATCTTGTTACGAAGTACCCACATGTCCTTGGCATGGCTCAGGACGTCTTCTTCATGACTCATGAGAATACGGAGAACGGGGGTGGCGATGATACAGTTTCAAAACATAATATGTTTGAGGTGAGCTATTATTAGTCTACGAAGAGAAAAATGATTTATAGTCTCCGTAGGTCGAAATGATAAAGGATCTCGTAACCTACCTTCTACGGTGAATTCAAACTTTGATCTTCCTGAACGCATCACATTAACGGATATTTAGCCAAGGATGCTATTCTCACGAAGGCGGCATAGTTATTCTTTGTGCCTATCTCGGGCAACTCATGAAAGTCCGAGATGCTTTGAAGTCCGAGATGGTGGTTGTTATTGATGAGCGAGATCAAGAGGCCCTTGATAAAGAGGAAGAGGACGGTGATGCTATTCCGGACATCGACATCGAACGTGTAAATGTCACTCAAAGGGTATTTGACTTTTTAAAATATGGACGTGGATGGTATCTTATATTG
Source organism: Hymenochaete sp. R1 (assembly GCA_019400425.1). Classification (NCBI taxonomy): domain Eukaryota; kingdom Fungi; phylum Basidiomycota; class Agaricomycetes; order Hymenochaetales; family Hymenochaetaceae; genus Hymenochaete; species Hymenochaete sp. R1. The sequence goes on along the minus strand of JAFREE010000009.1, from coordinate 308,661 downwards.
CCTAGGTAAAAATTCGTTCCATTGATAATTATCAAGGCGAAGAAGCAGATGTATGTCATAAGAGTAGTTCTCCCTCTTCCTCCCCTTTTTGACCAGACTTATTCTCTAGGTGGTTATCTTGTCTCTTGTGAGGAACTCCGGCAAAGGCACTTTGGGTGAAGGGAAGATATTTTCGCAACGACAATCAACACCGTCAATAGGATTCCTGAAGGTTTGTGTATTTTGGCAGTGATAGGCTTGTTATTATGATAACTTATATGAAATCGCTTTTCCAGTCGTCGAATAGGACGAATGGTAAGATATCAATAGATCCGTATATAAAATCTTCTTATATTTTATGGGGCAGTGGCAATATCCAGAGCCAGGCATGGCTTATACATGCTTGGTAATGCTTCAGACTTGTCCTCGAGGAGTGAAATGTGGAAAACGGTTTTGACGGAGCTTGAAGCGAAGGACTCAATTGGGACCAGCATTCCAATCCGATGTCAACGGCATGCTGGCGATATACGGTACGTTTCGAAGCCGGGCGATTTACCCAGCCAGTCTCCAGACGGTGCGTAATCGCAAAAGGGATTAATTGGCGTTGTTAACGTAACATGCTTGAAGGTGGATGTCTCTTGCCTTGTGATCATAGATTGAACTGTGGCCATATTTGCCCACATAAGGTGATCTATCCCCGAACATTTATCTCTCCTCCACTTTTCTGATATTTACAAGTGCCACCCGGACGATAACGAGCATCGCAGAGTTTTCTGTCCTCAGCCGTGTATCAAACTCTGCGCAAGAGGGCATCCATGCTCAAAGCAATGCGGTGTGAAGCCTTGCGGTAAATGCACACACCCTATATACAACGTCGAGCTTCCATGCGGACATTTCAAAGACAAGGTCGAATGGTGAGTGCCGTCTAGGCATCTGAAACTGCAAGGCTTTGATAGCTCTTTCGTAGTCATCTTTTAGACGACCTATCGGCTGTTAAGTGTCGGCAGATTGTAGAGCACGAACTTCCCAGGTGCGAGCACAAAGTTCAGCTCTTCTGCAGCGAGGACGTTAGCAAGTATCAATGTGAAGCCCGTTGCGGTGGACTACTTGCTTGTTGTGAGAACACATGTGCAGCTCAGTGCTTCAAATGTCAAGACGCATCTGATGGCACCGCTGGTACTCGAGTTTTGCGAAACCGCCATTTATCACATCTCTGTGGCAAGCCGCTCTTTTGCCAACATAACTGCTCCGGTACTTGCGCGTCTGATCACAAGTGTGTGGATGCCTGCAAGAAACGCTGCAGACAAAAGTGTGCTCACACTTCATGCGAGAAGAGATGTTCTGAGCCTTGCACTCCATGCCAAGAACCATGTGCATGGTAAGGGTCCACAATCTATCGCGATTGTATTGATGCTGAAAAATAAAATAGGAGTTGTCCTCATTTCACATGTCCCGTACCGTGCGGTTCAGTAAGTTAATTTTCAATACCACCTACTATTTTATCCTGAATCCCTTATAGGTTTGCAGTCGGCTTCCTTGCAATCGAAGATGTGAAAAGAAGTTGAAATGTGGACATCAATGCCCGTCCGGTGAGCGAGTCGAAAACTTACAGCTTCATGACCATTTATCCTTATACCCTTGCCAGTCTGCGGTGAAAAATGCTCAATTCAGATTTGCCTCCAATGCGGACCTGCGAATGCCTTGAATGCTGTTGGGGATCTCATCTTACATAGAGAACTCAAGGAGCTCGACCCAGAAGCGGGGACTCTCGACGAGATGATCATAACTTTACCCGACTGCAAGCACGCTTTCACAGTGGAAACGCTAGACGGTCATTGTCACATGCAGGACCATTACCATGTAGATGAAATGGGTAATTTCTTAGGTCTTGTTCCTCTAGCCACTGCATCCGAGCTCAGGCAGCCCCCCACTTGCCCAACATGTAGGCAGACTATCAGGAGTCCTCGCTATGGGAGAGTCTTCAAGCGCGCGGAGCTAGATATCCTGGAACGTAACGTCACAATCTCCCTGTCCAAGCAACTCGCAGAGGCGAAGAGGAAGGTTGACGGAATCAATATAGACCTTATGAAGGATCTCCTGACTTCCTGTGTCGAGGATGGACAGTGCGTTTCGCACACTGAGGCCGACGATGACTATAGAGCAAGGACTCACAGGAAGGATAGCGTGTTGGAGGCTGAGGAAAAGAGACTGACACTGCTGACGGATTTGAACCCGAAATCGAACCTTCATGACCTACCCGAAGAGGTTGCTCGTCGTTGGACCAGTGTAATCCGGCCCTTACTTCAGCATTACAAGTCAGCGACGGACGTCGTATCAACTAATTCGGCTCATTTTGCTGCTTGGGAAGCATCTTTCTCTAGTCACTATCGCCACGAGATGAGTAATATCACGGAGCACCTGGAGACGGCCCCGCTGCGTCCGGAAGAACATGCCATGCGATTGGCCAGGATGATGGTCGGCCAGCTGAAGCCTCAAGCTGACAAAAAATATCACACTGAGGCTATATGGCTCACCTTCGATATTCGGTTGCTCATGGTTGACCTTGCATGTGTGTGGCTGAAGCAGCCATCAATTGGTATCAACAGCGAAAGCGCCACCTGTTTCAAGACAAAATGGGTCGAATTCATTTCGTTCATTTTCAACTCATGCGAAAAGGACCTTGCTCTTGCCTTGCGGATCTCTGAGATGAGCGGAAGTCAGAAGCAAGCCCTTCGTACGCGGAGATCGCTACTTCTCTGTCGCTTGAAGAAATTCAAGTTCGAGTTCCAGCGCGCGCGCGACAAAGGCATCAATCCAGCCGATAGTGCTCGAATGCTCGGCCAGATTCAAGATGAGCTTCAAATTTTGAAGGACGTGGTGACGAACGAAGGCCCGGAACGCCAACGCAGAGCATCAATCCCTGCCTCTGAGTATAAACAGCTCTTCTTAGAACCTTTGCGCATTCTGAAGAAAAACTGGAAAGAGTTGAAAACTGCACTGCGCGATCATACCATCTACGAGCCGACAGAAGATGAACTGACGCAAGTTTTCGGCGCTCTGTCGGCGGATGATGTGGGCCTTGGTGAGTTTCGAAATTGCCAACTCCTATCGTCCATTCGGTTAATACGCTTGTAGCTTATTCGGGGCATTTCTACAACTGTCCAAATGGTCATCCGTATGTCATCGGAGATGTGAGTCGCTCGATCTATGAACCTGCGTTTTTTCTTATCGCTACTTTTTTTTAGTGCGGAGGTGCTATGGAAGAGTCTAGGTGTCCGGAATGCGGCGAGAGCATTGGAGGCAATCATCACCTGACTCTCTCATCCAATAGTCGGAACACGAGAATGGAGGATCTTGCCCGTCGCAACCTTGGAGTTCAAAGGAATCCGTTCGCTTGGAACGCAGACGCGTGAAATTTCATTTCATTTTGTTATATTTTTGTTGTTCCAAAGATAGACGACCAGCTTAAATATATGCATGGACCATAAATGGGCCATTGAAAGCTGAGATGAGTGAAGTTAAGATGTCATTGAGAATTTGAATTATCCTAAGAAAACATTCACGAAAATGGAATCAGATCGCCTACGAATACATGTTAAAAAATCATACGAGGAAAAAGTCATAATCAAGCCAAAATTTCGTTAAGGAACTCATCAACAGTAGCGTTAGTATTATCCATAAAGTTCCCATTAGCATCCCACAGCCATCCGCTTGAACCCATATCTCCTTCCATAGTCCAAAAAGGGTCAAAAGATGGTGTACAATGATTGACGAAATCGTCGTTCAATTGAGGCATGACCTCCGGAAATGGTACCGTTACGTTTCGGTTCTCAAAAGAGAATACAGGTGCGAAAGTGGGGAAAGCGGTCGATGCGAGGCAAGGCATAGGACGAGTACACAAGTCTTTTGAAGGGAGGACCGGGTCGGGTATGGAGAACATTGGGACCGGGCAGTCGATTTCGTAACTTTGCTCTTCGAGATCCTGAACGCGCATAGAAAAAGAACAGAAAAGAACAGAAAGTTAGTTAAGTCGAGGTGCGGAGCAAAGTAAGGCGGAATAAAATAAATGTGTGCGAGGAAAGTAACATACGTTGAGCGTACGCTTCAGCGAGTTGAAATAGTTCGAGAAGATGGTGTTGGGCTCGAGCGCGTCCTCGACGAAGTCCTCGCTCTGAATACTCGGACTCTGGCTTGGGGAAAGGGAGGGCTCCGGCAAGTGGAGCGTTAGATGTTGGGGGAGAGGCTCGGGCTCGGGAGTGGGAGATGGCTCTGGCGTTGGCATCGTCAGCTCTGGTTTCTTCGCACGGTGAGCTTTCTGAGCCTTTCGACTGGAGAACCACTCGTCGTCATCGTCGTCGCTCACCATCCTCCTTCTCTTTGCCGGCTTTGCCTCGCGTTCGATCGTCGAAGAAAAGATTCCCGTTCCTGCTGTAGTAGTCGCCGTCGATGCCTTCTTTCCTCCCCCAGAAGCAGGTTTCTTCGTCCCTGGCGCGTACTTGTAATCGGGATACAACAGCGCGTGCCTCCTTTTCTCCTCTCTCGCCAATTTTTCAAACGCCTCGCGCACGGGTTTTGATTCAGCCTTCCACCGCTTCGCTATGATGACCGACTTCTGGTTCTGCTGCTTCGTCTCGATGGGTACGCCTTGCTCGAGGACGTGCGAGCGGTAAAGGATAAATGCGTTGCGGGGGCGTGGGATGTGAGGCTCGTCGGTGTCGCGACGAGCCGTGTGCTTGCGTTTTGGTTTGGCGGAAAAAGAGGAGGCGGAAGGAGCTGGGAAGGGTGCATTGGGACCGAGAGCAAAGGAGGGAGAGTCCGGTAGAGGGGAATGCAAAGACGTTGGAGATGGGTTAGGAGTGGGTTGCTGAAGCCATTGCTGTGCTTTGCGCCGCATATGGTCGGATTCGGCGACATCATCAAGAGTGACGGAAGCTAGAAAAAGTATAAGTCAGAATACAGAGTTTTTGATTACAAGCTAAGTGTGACTGACCGAAACGCGACGGTACTGCTGGAATGGACTGGAAGTCGTTACGGAACCGTGGCATGATCGCACTGTAGATATGTTGCTGATAGAAGTTCGAGAGAAATAAGATGCGGAGTTGAAGTCGGGGATTGAGTTGGATGGTAGAGAGCCTTCCTCGGAGCAAGACCTGCTATTTCTAACATTTGCGGACCCGCCAAAGAGCCCACAATGACCCTTCGGTGGCCTGAGCCAGATGTCCAAATTAGGATGACAACACACGCTATAATCACCTCGATGCATTGTGACAAACGAAAGTGGTGGGGGATGGGACGGATGTAAATGAGGATGTGTGCGCGGGCCCAGAGTCTTTTCCCAAAACTGCAAATCGTTCGAGGACTCAATGGCGGCGAAGGGCCATTATGTGATAAAGACAGAGGCAACGAGGCAACGCATGTTTGGCTGAAAAGGACAATGGAGCTTTTCGAGCGCTCGGCTAGGTCCAAAGGTTCGCAGAAAAACGCTGAAACACCCAGTGTCGAATAAACCCATGGCGATCTTGCATGTCGCGATGCAAGAGACAAGCAAGTTGTTCAACCAGGTACCCCCTTGGTCACCGCCAATGGAGGCGAGAAGGCAAGCGTCTGCAAAACAAGAGGGTATAAGCAACTGTCATTAGGGTATGCCCGTCCAGGAACCTACACGATTAGCATATTAGATCGCATCCAAGTGCACGAGTCTGCGCAACGAGGCGAGGGGAAACGAAGATTGAAAGGACGATGGGCGGTGAAGCTTCGTTCTTTGAACACTGATGTCGAGCAAATCGGGATAAAAAAGAGGCTGATGGTTATCTTCAACGTGTACTTCTACGAGCACAATCTCCGAGAAATAGATGAATATCAATGTCTCCCCTCTCCAGCCCAGAGCTTGTCCACCCATCCAGCGGAGAAAAAGACAAAGAGAACAAACTCGGATCCGGTCGGAATTCGGCTGGCCTTCTCCTTCACCGCTCATCACCCAAAAAAGGTAAATTGTCGATCATGCTTAATCATATATTACATAAGCATCCTCACGCAGACGCAGGAGTGGCACTACGAATGTGAACAAGACAAGCCATGCCACCCCAGTACATATCCAATTCTCAGTTCAAAGAGGCCACTGGCTTAAGTTCTAAGTTCCACAGAAATGACCCATGGCTTGAGGTACAGGCACGAGTGTTGTGATGTACCATGTCTCAGTGAGTCAGCAAGAGATGAACACAAGCAGTAGAGCCAGAAGCTGTAGCCTAGCCCGGAACGTCGAGAATGATTCGGATTTGTCAATTTTGTGTAAATACCAGTACTATCAGAAATCAAATACAAGGTATATTCCCAGAATAAAACATCACCAAGGTCACAAATCCACACAAAAAAACCTATCCATTTTGTGCTTTTGAGATATCCAATACATTGGATAGTGCCAATAGACTTCATGTATACTATTATCAGGTCTTCAAAACTACTGAGAAGACTCGAATCCGTCGGTGTCCCCTTCAACTTTAGTTTTGTGCCAATATGCACGACTCGGACTTCAGCCACAATGGGAATGATGTCTGGTCAACCACCTCGAGCGAGAAGATGATTACGTGTAAGGGGAGAAATGACGTTCATTTGTTTGTTTTTGTTTGAGTTGAGCGCGTCGTTCGAGCGAGCATTCAACGGCCGCGCAGTCTCCCGGCGGCCAGTTCCAATCCTCCCCTGGGCTAAGTGGCTTGGCTTTTACCATCATCACCAATCTCTTTTCCTCTCCTTCATCGTCGACAACGTCCTCGACAATGCCCCCTTCGAGGGGTCCAGCGAGCTACGATGCTTTCCGACCAAAATTTCCTCTAGACCCGTTCTCAAGCCATTCTCAGTCAAGTTCGTCGGGCCGAAGACCATGGACATTTGACTTGAATGCGCTGCAGAAGCCTCTGCTACTTCATCTAGAGAGAAGAGTTGTTCTCACCGTCGGTCGTGAGTCTTTCCTGGCCTATGATCAGAAGTAGATCTGAAATTGAAGCTCTAAAGAGCCTTCCATGACCGCATTGGAGGCGCTTTTCGAATCACAGCAACTCGCCTCTTCACTTGTCATTGTTGCTTGTCACAGGCCACCGCCCATCCCCGCCAAGGCTTACCCAGCCGTCCACATTCTACGTCTTCGCTCACCAATTGCCATCGAAGATGCCGGTGCCTCCCGTCTCATAGACATTCTCGAATGGGCACTCCAAGTTGCGCGCATCTGGAGGCGTGAGAATGGTCCGAGGGTTCAGGAATTGTTGGAAGAAGTCAGTCCAGCTCCTGACAGCGTGAAAATGAGCGAGACGTACGGGCGTTTGCGTCATGGCGTCGCGTATGAAACTTCGTTTGCAAGCCTCCCCGAACCCAATCCGCGGATGTCTCGTCGGTTCTCCTTCAAGTCCCTACGACGACAATCATCCCAACCCGATTCCCCAGTTCGGCCGTTCGACATTATCGTCAACTTTCTCCCCGCCGATGCTTCCGATAAAGCCGTTTTGAAGGCTACAATTCTTGTCACTACTTTGACCCGTCCATACCTTTCACATCCGCCCGACTTCGGTTCTTCGACACGCTTCGGTTCAGGCGAGGCTTCCAGATCGAAGCCTTCTCTGCTACGCTCTAAGTCCGCTCGGCGTTGGAGTTTCTTTCGGGCGCCCAAACCATCTCCTTCCTCCGGGTCGGCAGAAAACAGCGAGAGGATGCGATCCATGTCTTCCATGACATTAGCAAACCCTTCCCAGTCTACCTTGGCTAACTTTCCGGCCTTGGCCAGGGCTCGGAAGGCTCGTATTTTGCATGTCGTGCCTTCCTCTACAACTCGTAGCAGCTCGCGGTCAAAGTCTTCAGTCGAATCAACCGGCGATCAAGCATACCTGATTCGGAGTATGGAAACTTTCCTTCTTCCCTTCTGGCGGGGTTCAACATCTTCTATCCCTTTGGCAGGAATGCCAAGGATGGATATTTCATCAGAAATCGATAAGGCTCGGCCGTACATTCTTCCTGCCAAGGCTCTCGTGGATGTGCTCCAGATAGAGGATGACGAAGACCGTGATGGAACCGACGAAGAAGAGTACGACAAGAAGGAGTGGACACTTCTCGAGCTTATTTTGAGCGGGGTGTTGGAGAATGGTGTACTCCAGTCTAACAAACGAGGACCGTCGGAGGAGAGCGCGAAAGGAAAGGAACGTGCCGACTCAGTCGCACCCACAGACAACTGGCATGGTTATCGGGCCTGGATAGGTGGTATACGGGATATCGTTATTAATCGGGCTGAAGAAACACGAACTCGAGATGCGTCACTTGAACGACCGCTCGCACACGCTGACCAGCAGGCAGCCGCATTGCGCTCTCTAGAGGGAAATGCACCTTACTCGCCCAGGAGTCGAGCCCGATCTACCCCAATACCATCTTCCTTACCTGTACGACCTCCGGAAGCCGAGTCTCGTCTACTCTCAAGCCAAGTTCGAGATGAACGAGTACCTCGCAGTCGCAGAGAGCGGAAACAGGAGGTTCTTCGAGAGGCAATTAATGTTAACAAACGATTGCCGACTCCTCCCGAAGAGACTCTCGAGGAAGTAGAAGCAGCTCGCTGGTCAACCCACGTTGAACGTTCCCGTTCGAAGACGTCTCGACAATCGAGAAGAGACATTTCACCGACAGAGTACGAAAATCATGATGCTGCTTACCACAGGGCTCGAAAGCACCACGATCAGGAAACTCGGGCACGTAGCTCCAGTAAATCCAAATCTCGGCCTCTAGCACCAACGATACCCGTCGCCGAACCGATGATAACTGTACCCGTGACCCAGCCTTACGTGTCTAAACATCAACGCAGTCTGCATGTACCTGTTGACCAGTACGACATCCCCACCCCGCCGGACTCCGACGAAGCTGACCTTGACTTGAGAGCAACACGCTCGCTTTCCACTCCAACGCCGTATCAACCGCACTCCGCTGTGCCGTATCGGTACGATGACAGGACGCGCCAGTACACACCCACGCCTAAAGTTTTACGTGTTCCCGCAGCGGAAGATGCAGAGGACGAAAGATATGAGGCTCGGCATCCGATTGAACAAGGCGATTACGAGCAACGACGAAGACGTTCAAGGTCCCATCCTGTACCGACACCGCATCCTCGACCTCATACATACGCTCATACCCAACCCCATCCTCATTCCGCCCCGGGCCATCCATCATTGACGCCCACTCCGAACCCCAAACCCAAAATTTCTCAACCCGCACCGATCATGCCCGCATCCGTTCCCTCGAGTCGACATGGAGGTTGGGTTCCGAAGAAACGTGAACCTCGGGACGTTGGTCGTGACGGGGAGAAAGGTAGAGAGAAGGAGTGGGAGAAGTGGTATAGTGAGAATGCATTGGGGCTGCGCAAGTCATCTCTTATTCTGAGAGACCCTGTGAACGGAGTCTATGCTCAGCCTCGGGAGAAGTCGAGGGTATATTCATGAGACTTACTCTGTCATAGGTTGAGTGGAGGCTATTTTCATAAGATTGCCGCCGGAGGGTTGTTGTAGGAAGAACGAGAAGCAATGGGTTTATGAACAAACGATCATACACGTACACGACTTTCATGCTCCCACTGTGCATTTTTGGTTTCTTTTCTAGACTCGGGTTTTCTACATGCCAAGAACACTTTTAATATTTCCCCCTTTTCTTCCTTCCTTTGTTGCTTTCTTAGTAATACGACCATATCTTTCCCATCCCCAAGCATATCTTTAATTTCTCTCTTTCAGTGTTTCTTTATATTCTCATAGGTTCCGTACTCTGATGCTTTCTGATCGACTTTTTTTGCCTATTATTTCTGTCCTACATGTAATGCGATACATCATTCTCCCCGTTCTTCTTGCATGTTTGCTTTGTTGTTTTCAATATCCCGACCAGGGTTTTGTTAAATCCATTCTCGTATGCCGGTCATCGGAGTCTTTGGCTATTCCTTATTCCAACCCACTATCCTCTTGTAAGTCTATGAAATTTACGTTGAACTCGCCTAGCATGCCTTCATCAATCAAAGACGTTGAAAATTGAAATGGGAATAAAAAGGTCACGTGGACAGAGCAGCTACCCAGTAGATTACATAACGCTGTAATGCACTTTATCCATCCCCAAAGGCTCGTTGGCCTGCCAGAGCCCAGAGTTTCATGGTCTATCCCTCAACTTTCATGCCTTGCCCTCGTTATCGATCTTACTGACAGGTCGCGCATCTGCAACGACCGCTTGGTGTCCATGCCCCATTCAAGAATGAGTTATACCAACCAATTCATTCATTTTTATTCAGCAAAAAGTGCGCTCCAGATATGAATAGACACGGCTCAGTGCAGCGACGCCAATACCGACCAATATAAATGATGTCAGTGGTTCGGTATTTCTCGCGCATGCGCCATAGCAAGACCGATATCAGTCGACGCAGAAAAGAGTCGTCTCATCTCTAGTCTATCACTCCCGAACGCTGCGATTGTACCAGACGAGCAGAACCATACGATACGAGCAAGATGGGTGTCAGCTCGCCAGCGTCTCAAGCTCTCGCGGCGAGCGTTATCGTTGCTCTACTCTTTCTATCTATCAGCCGATTTTCACGCTTGGCTCTGTATTCCAAGAAAGATGCGCTACCGCCTGGCCCACCCATCGACCCACTCATCGGCCACGCGCGAATCATGCCAACCGAGTACCAGTGGAAGGTGTTTTCGGAGTGGGCAAAGAAGTGGGGTACGTCGTTCTATACATTTTCGTCCTCATCAGCTCGTCCTTAACTAATTGCTTTCAACTACATGTTTTATCGTTCTCTTCGATAAGGTGACGTTATCTATGTCTCTATGTTCGGCCGTCCGGTCATCATTTTGAATTCGGTGGAAGCGGCGAGGGAGTTGCTAGATAAGCGAGGCGCGACGTATTCCGATAGACCGCGCTCGGTGCTATGGGGTGAAATGTGAGCATCGTGGCACACTTCTCGAGCACTGCTATAGCTCATAATGAGGATGATAGGATCGGATGGGGTGATATGCTTTCCCTCTTGCACTATGATGATACATGGCGCAAGCATCGTAGGATGATGCAGCAGTCTCTCAACTCAAGAGCGGTTCTTGCGTTCAGTGGGCTTCAGCAACAGCAAGTTGCTATCTTATTGAAAAACCTCGTCAAAGATCCTGACGGGTTCATGCGTCACATTAAACGGTATTATACTTCTACTCTTATATGTATCATTCAGGTTTCTTACTATTCTGCCGTACAACCCCTTGAACAGGTTCACAGCTTCCACGCTCGTTAAGATGACTTATGGCCTCGACATTGTATCAGACGATGATGAGTTCATATATCTAGCGGCTGAGGCGGAAGCGCGTACTGTCGCAGAGGGCGTTCCTGGAGGTTCCTTGGTCGACTTCCTCCCGTTATGTGAGTACAAACGCAGCATATGATACATATTTCCATCTCCATTACTGACTAAAGAATACAGTACGCTACTTGCCAACTTGGTTCCCTGGTGCCGGCTTTATCCAACGAGCGAGGGTTACCAAGAAGTGTGTTGGACGGATGCGTGATCTGCCCTTCGAGCGTACGAAATATATGAGGGTATGTGGCCCGAAACAATTCGATGAAAAGACTAGAATCGTTACTGAAGGCGTGTGTTCAAGTAGAAGAAAGGTATTAAGGTACCGTCGTTAGTAGGAAACCTATTGGAGGCTTACGAGGCCTCTGGCGTTTCGGACTTGCAACACGAGTACGACATAAAAAACGTCGGGGCTGTTATTTACGGTGGTAAGGAGCTATCCATATCTTATAATGAGCTGTTATTCATTCTTCGGATATAGCTGGTGTTGAAACTGTACGCTCTTATTCTCATAAATAATCATTACATGAATGCGAACCAATCCGTCGGTCTAGTCTATTGCTGTTATATCAACGTTCCTGCTCTTGATGGCTTGCTACCCCGATGTCGCGAGGAAGGCACAAAACGAACTCGACTCGGTTCTGGGTCAGCGAAGGCTGCCTACACTCGAAGATAGGACACGACTCCCATTCATAGACTGTATAATCAAGGAAATTCTACGGTAAGGAGGCACTTGATTCTCCTTTGTTCTTCGGCCATTGACGAATGTGAAACCAGATTCAATCCACCTGTTCCTTTAGGTGCGTTCCAGGTCCTCATTTTTCGAGTAACTGGATACTAAAACGGAACTCGCACAGGCCTGGTACATGTTAATTCAAACGAAGACATGTACAAGGATATGGTCATACCTCAAAAGTCTTCGATCATACCGAACATATGGTCAGTGAACTGTGACTTGGTCCTTGATCGGTCTACAAGCGTTTTGACTCACTTCTCCTAATAGGCAAATGACCAGGGACCCGAGATATTTTTCTGACGCGGATGTGTTCGACCCAAACCGCTTCCGCGAACAGGTCTCCCGCAAGAAAAATCATCTGCACGGACTGAACGTCTTCAGTCCAGATGATCCTGGGTCGTTCGTTTTTGGGTTTGGAAGAAGGTATTGCCATTGACTTTTGCAAAGCTTACTTGCCGAATGATTCGAACTGATTGATTACCCGGAAAGAATTTGCCCCGGCCGGTACTTTGTCGATGCTGGCACATGGTTGTTGGTATCGAGCGTCTTAGCAACCTTGGATGTAGGCCCTGCACTCAATGGAGATGGCACGCTGGAGAAGCCTCCATTGGTGTTTATGTCTGGAGCATCCAGGTGCGCTGCCTCTATCCGTATAGTTCTCTTGCTGATTAGAAAACAGTAAACCTTTTCCATTCAAATGTTCGATAAAACCTCGGAATAAGGAATGCAAGGTGTTGATCTGCGGTTGTGAACCGATCGAGAATCTGGCGTGATTGCAATTTTCAAATCCTGTATCTGCAACTATAGAATCAGACCAATTCAGCCGACGTAGACGACGTAAATTATCATCGGTCTGATTCTATAGACACATGTTTCCACACGACCGTGGTTGGGCGTTGATGCAAACAAACGCCCATGAGTTATAACATATAAAACGGACGAAATGCTATGGAATACCACCTTCAGAATCATGATATCCTTCCGAGACCTTCTCTTCTGTCTAATTGTAACATTTCTTCCCAACACAGTACGCGCTATCCCGCGGAACGTTACCATCGATGACGACAAAGGAGACGAACTGAGTGGTCAAAGGCCGATTTATAGGCCGTCTGAGCCAGACGACTGGCTCAGAGGACCTGTGCAATCTGGAAGTGCCCGAGTTGACTCGTCAAGGGTATTGGACGGGACGTGGCACGATACTACCTATTATCTCTTTGACAATGTGTCACGGTCCATTGAAATTCAGTTCACTGGTGAGCGATTATTTGCACGGTAGACAACATGGTACTCAGTCCTACAAATGCTAGGTACTGCTGTTTACGCCTTCTTCGTCCTCGCAAACAATGTCACAAATGTTGTGACGCTCATGGACCTCGATTTCTTTCTTGACGACGAGCCGGCAGTGGAGTTCGTGCGACAGCCGGATCTTTCGACGACGGACTTCCAGTACAACTACTCGGCATTTACTAGGACAGGGCTTGAAAACACCGCTCATCAGCTACTGATTCAAACTGGCACGAGCAATCAATCATTGGTTCTGTTCGACTACGTGATCTATACGTACGTTTGAGTACTTTCTTTGATGATATGCTTGACTGGATGAAATCATAATAGAGCAGACAATGATACCGTGATTGGATCATCGCGCTCAGCCTCAGCCGCAACTTCATTGCCTTCCGCATCCATTTCTTCGTTCCCAAATACAGGTTCAACTTTCAGTTCAAAGAAAAGTCCTGGTGCCATCGTGGGCTCTGTTGTTGCGGGTGTGGGAGGAGCCATTCTCATCGCTGCCCTTGTCTTCATCATGCGTCGTAGGGCAAAGACGCGGCGAAACAGCAACATCGGCCAGTTCAGAATTGAGTCGCCGCCAGCCTATCAAGTCGATTATCAGGCGCTTCACATGCAACAAAATGTCGCAGCTCCTCCATTTTCCAATACTCAAAGCCGTCCAGATCTTCAACCTTGGAGCGAGCAACGCGCGGACGTGATCGGAGAGATTGTACGAAACGAGAAGAACCGTCAAGATGGTAGGATGGAGGCGTCTGATCCTTATTTGCCCAATCTTCGCTCGAATCAAGGTCGCGCATGATACTTTTGACTTTCGAGAATGATACTCCTTTCTTTTCATTTCGGGTATATGGTTCACTGTCGTACACTATTTGTGATCGGACCTCGTTCTTTTGGGATAAGTTTATTGGTGAGGTGCATTTGTTGTCCGTTCCGACTTTCGGCCATCTCCTAGAGACATATATGCAAATGATTATGATACAATGCGGACTCATCCTTTAAGAAAGTAAGATAGAGTGCTTTCGCCTGACAAGGACAAAATCATGCCTTTTTTCCGCGCGGTTGAGCTCGACTAAAAAGGAAACACGCTTCTGGCGTGAGACGCGTCGTTGAACAGACAGCACTTTGACTCTGACTCCCCACCACCGTGACTTTTCTTTTACATGAGCGTCGGCTTGACTTTCCACATATCCAGATTGTCCCTATGCCTTCAAGCTTTGTGTGCATCGCCTAATTGAAGCTATGCATTACAAGCAGTCGCCTGTGAAAGCGCGTATGATTTTTTATTACTATGGCTCTACCAGCCGGTGTGAGGAGCGAGGGCACATTGACGGGCGCGAGAGTGAATCATGAAATGCTTCCCAGCTCGGTAGCGGCACATATAAAGTCCTGCTGCTAATATTCTTTGAAGAAGTGCGTCAACTTTTCCTCCGTTTTGAGCGATTGACTGAGGGACGGATTGTTCGAAGGTCGCTCGCATTTAGGCTTCAAGCTGTGAAGCATCTACGCTGTTTGCAAGTGATGTCGATGTCGGGATCAGGATGAGTGCGTAGTTCTTCATAATTGTCTATATGGATCCTTCAACATATCTCGAAAATGTGTAAGCTTACAAAACGTGTATTTTCAGTGTCGTCACCCTCACCTAGACCCGGGCTAGAACTGAATACTCGTGTGCACGACGGGGTTCGCAACCATCGCAAGAACTACCCACCATGCCGAAGAACTCCCACTCAATTGGTCTTAGCCATATTGCAAGGGGCCATGATATCCCGGAACCCGAAGTACGGATCTTATGCACGTAATGTGATCCTTCGTTATACGAGTCTCACTCATGCTTTCTTCTCAGGACTGGTCATCGGCATGCTGCAACTGGTGCCTCAAGCCCACAAAAAAACACTGTTACCAATTCATTCCTATTCACATTTACAAGAGCCTATAGATTTTGCTTGTTCGTGGCAACTCTCCGGGCAGATATGTATGGATTCTAACTGAAATATAGTGAAGTACGTTACTGAACATGGTGCAGTATGGGTTTGGGAGCGATGGTTGTTCTCCAGCAGTGCGGTGAAAAATAGCAGAGACATCGTAGAATGATGCACCAATCGCTGGATTCACGGGCCTCTACTGCTTTAAGCAAATTATAAAACGAGTAAGTAGTCATCTTCTTGAGAAATTTCGTTGAAAACCCAGAAACGTTCAACAGTCATATCAGACGGTGACTTATATTTGATCTATTATTGTGATATACGTTTATGTGAAAGCTCATCAATTATTCGACTTTAAAACAGGTTCGATGCTGCTACGCTCGTCAAAATGACGTATGTCATCGACATCGTATCCAATGATGATGAGTACATCTCTGGCGGCGGTGGCGGCGGCAGAACGAGTACTCGCGGAAAGACCACCCGGCTGTTCGATGTCTTTGGCTATGGGCGAAGGTACATTCTCTTATAATTGTGGCATCTGACATCAATTCATTCTAAGTAATTGCTCTGTAGATTCTGTTCTGGAAGGTATTTTGTCGATGCCACGATATGGTTAATAGTATCAAACGTTCCTGTGATATTCAACGTCAATCCCCTATTTAATGGCGATGGCAAATCCGCAATGCCCGAACTGGGTACCATGTCTGGAACAGCCAGGCGCGCTTCTCAAAGTCTCGCGATATTTAATACCAAGTTCTCTACAACAAACCCCAGCTTTTTAGGTGCTCCACTCGACCCCGGAATGAGAAATGTGCTGCTTTGGTCACCAATTATCGGAAGTCTCACATAATTGGAGAAATATATTATTTCTAGGAGATACGCTTTCTCAATCCGTGAATGCATTCTGATTATTGTCATGCAAGATTGTCATCAAGATATCAACACATGTTGATGACTCTAATCGATGTCTCCCTTCCCTTCTTCACCACCACTCACGTCGCTCAAATTAGGATATTCTGCAAGGGGCACCTGATATGCCTCGGCACAATGTTATATCGATACTGTACGACAACTACATAGATATCCATAAATAACGCACATTGTTCGATGATTGGGTTTGCATTCCCAGAAGCGACCGTAAATTTCGGTATCACCGGAACAGCGCCAAGGTGAGAGTTTCTTGTCGATATCTTTCTTCTTTGCTTCTAAATACGCACTACTGTAGCTTCGTCTCTACGGTATCATGGACGTGAGACGCTTTACACGTCAACTGCACAGCTGACCTTGTCTTTTCTGCCTAAGCTCCAATTGTCTCCGCTGATATCGGTCTCAAAGACATATAAAAGCTAGAAATTCCTAGTGAATACGCAAAGCGCCTTCACACATCAGAGTCCATTGATGTATGTACCGGAATCATGCCTTCTAAAGCTCTGGTTTCGTAACGGCGTCACCCGGAAATGTGTTTGAAATTGCCTACCAGTGCATCAATAGGCGAGCGGTGGTAAACTAAAATGATGAAGGCAGTAATTTGAAAGTATCTTTTCCGTACTCTTTCTTAATAAGGTTTACTGACCGAGATCGTCATAGAATGGGGTTAACGCTCAGGCTCTAGCCACGATCCTGTTTTCCACGTTTTCACCTACCTTGGGGCGCTAAGCAAGTCTAAAACATAGTTGAACTAGCGTAGTGCTCGCTCAACATCACGCCCTATACTCCGGGACTTAATTTTCATCAAACTTATTGGCGCTGTCATGCTTATCAATAGCATGGCAGGAACTGGGCGATAGAGAGTTCCTGTCTCATTCACATATGTGGATTTGTAGCTTGTGACTCGAAGGGACTTCTTTACTGTTGGTACCTCACTATTAACAGTGCCGAATTCCACTGAAAACACCTTCAAAGTTATAGCTCAAATTGGATGTACCATACTCCGTGAAAAGTTGCCCCACGGACTCAAAAACGTCCGGCCAGTCAACGTTCTTGATGCTTGATATGGTGGCTTTGTGTTTTCTTAGGGTCCGCATGTTAATTCCCATGAAGGAAACGTGAAACTTTCATACGATTTCAAACTTCACTTAGTTTGATCATCTATTAAATGGCCATCAATGTTCGCCGTCCCGTGGCTCAGTCCTCCGATACACACCGGACGCATACAAACCAAGTCAAAGCCATCCCGTATCCACTTCCATTTACTACGCGGATACACGTACATGATACAATCACATATGACCTATCTTTGGACGACATGTCGGTCCGTTCGGGGTGTACCTACTCTCAGAGTAATTATTCAGAGCAAGCACACTATCAGTGACCGGAGGACCTTGGCAGGACAGATCGGCTGTTCTTTATCAAATTGAAATACATTTTTGATGTGAAGTTCAATTTGAGGCCGTAGCAAGTCCGAAGGAGGCGTAGATATATAAGGCACGCAGCAGGCCTTATTAACAAGAATTTCTTCGAGTTGATCAGTTCCTCCCTGTTCTCGGATCTCTTCAATCACGAGCATACCCGCACCAATGTTTTCCGCCGAAAAACTTGTCAGCTTCATAGGGCCTCAAGTTGTTGCTCTCGCGATTCTTCTTTTCGCCATCAACCGATTCTCTCGTTTCTTTTTCGACCCCCAGAAATGTCTTCTACCTCCAGGTCCTCGCGGTGATCCAATCATTGGACATGCCCGTATCATGCCATCCGAAAACCGGTCAATGATATTCGCAGACTGGGCAAAGAAATGGGGTAAATTCGACTTTGTGCTTTCCTATGCTTTGCTGGTTTATCTGATCGCTCTGTCTCTTTGTCTTGCACGCTTTCTCTCAATAAGGCGATATAATCTATGTAACCATAATCGGGCGACCGATTATCATTGTGAATTCGATCGACGTCGCAAAGGACCTACTTGATGATAAAGGTTCTGTTTATTCGGATAGGCCGCGAGCGATTATGTGGGTCGAACTGTAAGTGATTTGAAAGTGACTCGAAAGTTTTCTACTGATTGTTAGATAGAATCGGCTGGGGGGATATCCTCACACTCATGCGCTACGGTCAAAAATGGCGCAAGCAACACAAGATGATACATCAATCTCTCAACTCAAGGGCTATAATTGCGTTTCGCGAACTCCAGGAAGAGCAAGCGCTTCTATGCCTACGAAACCTTGCTGAAGACCCGGATGCATATATGAAACACATCAAACGGTAGGTAGCGAATGTTTCTCCTACGACGGATTTATTTTTACTGATACTTTGCTCGAATAGTTTTATCGCAGCTTCGCTCATCAAAATGACTTACGGCTTTGATGTCAGATCAGATGATGATAAGTTCATCCATTTGGCATCCAATGCAACAGGTGGAACTGTACCCGAAGGTGTACCCGGAGGTTCCTTGGTTGATTTTCTGCCTTGCTGTGAGTACGAACGAACTGGCAGAATTTTAGTACGAAGTAGCTAAACATGAAAACCAGTGCGCTACCTTCCACCTTGGTTTCCTGGGGCCGGTTTCATTCGACGCTCCAGGATCACGAGGGGACACGTTGAACGAGCGCGAGACTTGCCATACGATCACATACGGGATTTGAGGGTTTGTAGATCGTTGTTGTGCATTCCTTGATGATCAAAGTCTAACAGTACCAACAGAAAGAAGGTATCAAACCTCCGTCTCTGATTGGTAACCTTTTGGACAGTTATGAGGCTTCCGGGACCGTGGATCTGAATCACGAGCGCGATATCAAAGACATCGGTGTTGTCGTTTACGGCGGTAAGGACTATACCTCTATTTTTATCCATTTGAAATTTAATAGCGAATCTGTTTACAGCTGGTGCAGATACCGTGAGTTCATTTGAAAATAATACTATGGTCACCCTCCTTATTGTATCTCACGGCCCATAGTCCATTGCGGTTGTTGCGTCGTTTATACTCCTCATGACTTGTTACCCTGAGTTTGCGAGGCGGGCTCAAGATGAGTTAGACTCATTACTGGGCCAGAAAAGGTTACCCGCACTTGAAGACCGGAAAAACCTTCCATTCGTTGACTGTATTATCAAGGAGACCATGCGGTGAGATTTTTTAGGCTCGGCCCCGGTTTTCCTTGATCTTCATGATTGCTCATAAAATATCAGCTTCAACCCTCCGGTTCCTATAGGCGAGTTAGGGGGGGAAGTTAACTTTTCAGTATGCTCACTAGAAGATCGTAGGATTTGTACACGTCAATACGATGGAGGATACGTACAAAGGCATGCGCATCCCTAGAAACTCTTCAATTATGCCAAACATATGGTCAGTTAACAATATACATGTTTACGGTCAAGAGCTAACTCGTGTATCAACCACATGCTTTATAGGCAAATGGGTCGGGATACAAAGTACTTCCCTGACCCTAACGTGTTCAATCCAGAACGCTTCCGAGAGAAGGTTGTCAATACGAAGGGTCACTTGAACAGTCTTAATGTCTTCAGCCCAGACGACCCAAATTCCTTTATTTACGGGTTCGGTAGAAGGTGAACGTTTTTTCCTGTGAGCGTCATACCTTTTTTACTCATCAGCACCCGCAGAATTTGTCCGGGAAGGTACTTTGTTGATGTCAGCATATGGCTATTGGTAGCAAGCATTCTGGCCACTTTCGACATCAGACCCCCGCTCAATGAAGCTGGCGAACCGGTGAAGCCACCGTTGGCATTCCAAACCGGGGCATCCAGGTGAGCCCACTGGAAACCCCTGACATGCATGTTTTGCTAATTCATCAACAGTATGCCACTACCATTCAAGTGCTCGATCAAACCACGAAATGAAAAATGTGCCGCATTGATCGAGGGTCATAATCCATTTCTTGCGTGACTGTTTGAAGCTCCGAATCAAAGCTGGAGAAATGAACGCATTGCTAGGTTTAATATAATTTCTTATGATATTCGATATTGACGTTCTTAACCATATAACCATCAGAAGTCGAGAACTATGAGACGTAAAAGCAGAGCTTTGACTTTGAAAGCTGAGCCCAGAACGAGCCTTTGCCTAAGACAGAGCAATGCAAAGTATTATGAATGGAAGTCCCATTGAGCCTAGTTTGCGATTCAATCGTCATCATCTCTGACAAGCCCGCTTTGTGAGATCGTTACACAGAGACCGTCGTATGCCAATTTGACATCAAGATCCTGGACAAGCCCACGCACTTTGTCCCTCACCACCTTCAAATGTTTTTCGTGAGCCGTGTGATCGCCCCAGAGTGTTTTATCACCATTCAAGATGGCCTGGAAAGAACGCGCAGACTCATTATGACCAAATCCAGTTATATAGGTTCTTGTTGGCTTGAGAGCATACGCGCATTCAAGTGCTTGGAGGATCGAGAAATGGGAAGGGTGGGGTTTCTCGATTGAGGCATCTAAGGTGTCGATGACAAGTACCTTGGGCGATTTGAGATATTCCATGGCTTCTGGTGGGATGCTTGAGACGTCAGACATATAAAGAATATCATCGTCGATTCTATAGGACGTGTAAAGGAGCGGTTCCTTCTTTTTTGGAGCATTACCGTCTTTGGGTTCCGTTGGATGTTCAAAGCCATGATAGACTACAAGTGGCTGATGAGTAATCGATATCACTCGAGCAAATAGAGAACTCTACCGTCAATTGGCGTTATCTTTACGCCGCCAATATCGAAAACCTCCTTGTCCTCAACTTTGACCCACCTGAGGTCAGCGCCCTTGATTATGTTGATGGCAACGGAGTAAAATCAGTAAACAAAGAATCACAAGAATATCTCAAATTTGGCATACCATTCCACTTCCTGTCGCAGACGCTCTAGACAAAAGCCAGGGTTGGGTCTCCTCAAGTTTTCTAACAGTTGTTTCGGTACAATGTATATTCACATACTCCTGAATACGATGCTTGAACTTTGTATCCGCAGGCAAGAATTTCTGTCGTCTCGTCTTTTCAGTCCAATCTGATAAAGAGATTAATTCGGGAAGCATAAAATTGTTGCCAGAGTACATCAGTACCTCTTAGCCAACCTAAACATGCGGCATCATCATGTGAATGTGATAACAGAACGCCATCGATAGTGCTCATCCCGTGTGCTTTGAACAGAAGCAAGGCATTCAGTTTCCATACTTTCCCGACGTCGCATACTATAGTCCTTTGAAAATAATCAGATCCGAGTGTGATAGAGCGGGATTTAACTTATGCTTACCTCCACTCTTTGCTTTTGCCCTTCATAACCTGCTTCCTTACTACAATGCTTGTGTTGGCTCGTAAGTGAGAAACTTCATATTTGTCACTGCTAGGCATACAAGTGCTGCAATATTTCTTTCCGGGTTCATAAGAAATACCTTCTGGAAGCAACGTACAAAACGCATGAGGAAGAGTGCCAGATGTGCCAGTTCCAACGAAAATTAGCCTCGTATCATTGCTGGTGGGTGGCACTGATTTCGGAACCGGAATACGTATTGCCTTAATCGGGTTGGGTGGTATGCCTCTTTTCCCACCTGAAGACCGCCCTCCAAGAAGATGGTGCCCTTTTCGGTGCCTGTGGGTATCAGGTTGTTTACTTGAGTCCTTATCAGGTCGAGACCGATGAAACATTGTCGAGTAGCTTAACCTATGCCGGAACAGACTCCCTAAGTCGAGAATGGACTAAGAAAAAACGCGGAAGTTCACGAACCTGGTAGATCAGTGATCTCGTCAAGTAGAGAGCTCTCCAACGATAGGGATATGTAGACACCGCCTGAACATTGGTACAACTGATCCTTTTAAAGACCAATTTGCCACTGTTAGAATAGTTCCTACACGTCGTTACATCAATGCTTCAAGCCTTAAATACTTCCAACAAAACTCATACAGCAAGCGTGAAACATGCCATATCGCAATGACACAAGGATTGCTTCTCCGTAAAAGACCATTATACCAGAATGTCAAACCCCTTCTTACCCCGATTGGAACGCTGCGAGAGGTCGAAGCAAGTCACATACCGAGACGACCGAGATCCAACGGGAGTACATGAATTGTGCATATTAACAACGGGCTGATTGGTATTGAAAACACGGTTGATCAAATGACTGGTCGACGGACTTGTGAATCAATGTGTGAGCGTGAAAGACGGACGAACCTCAGCGGCTCAACCGCGCGTCAGCTGAAATCTGTGGATGCAGCCGGAGCGCGGGCCGCCTTTTCCGCCTTGGTACGGCTTATGTAAAACTCTTGACAATCCGCACTCACTTCCTTCTTTTTCTTAGATTCTCTTACTCTCTCGCCTTCATCCTAAAAATAACTTTCGCAGCCTGAACGGGTGGACGTCAGGGGGACTAGCCAGGTGCCTCCGCTAAGGGTTGTCTTTTCAACACTGTACTCTCCCAACCCAATGGAAAATGGAAAACAAGCCGTCTGTGAGGCAACTTTCTCAGGAAAACGCCAGTCCAGCCAAAATTCTAAAGGAACCCAAGAAATGAACCACGCACCAAAGCTACGACACAGGCCACACTCAATCTCGGATGTCCTCTTAGATTTTCCGTGCAATAACCATTAGGATGCTGGACCTATCAAAGCGCCAACGGTGAAATTTTTTGTCGTCAGGTGCTCGAAGTATCAATGTGAGGTTTCGCATCAACAGACAGCGGGCCGGTTGGCGTCGACGACAGGCTCTTGTAATGGTGCTCATGCAGCTCGTGAATATCGCGTGTGAGGATACGTATGTGCAGCTTCATATTTTATAAAAGCAGCCGCACCATACAGATGAGTCACTGATACTAGTACACCTTTATCAGAAGCTTACTCTGCTGAAGTCATGTCGCTTTTTTGTCTTTGGAGTTTGGCGAGCTTCGTTATCGCTGCCAGAGCTTTGTCTCGTACCTCGCCACCTTCAGGTGCTCTGGTTGTTCAGTCCTCAACGACAACATCAGGCTACTTTTCGACACTGTCCTCGGCAGTTGCTGCACTTCCAGATGATGGAAGCAGTCAATCAATCTTCATTTACCCGGGTACATACAACGAACAAGTATACATTGATGTAACGGGACCTCTCACTGTTTGTGTTCCGTTTTCTTTCAGACGGCTCCTGGCTTGAATTCTAACCGAAACTTTCAGATATACGGATACACAGAAGATACGTCGGATTACTCCAGTAATCAAGTTGTGATTCAGCATTCGCTTTCACTCGCGAGTGTTGACTCGGACGATGAAACCGGAACCCTTAGGGCCCATTCAGACAATGTGGCGCTTTACAACATTGACGTGCGCAATAACTTTGGCCAGTCCTCTACTGATGGACAAGCCTTGGCTGTTAGTGCCTATGGAAGCTTCTTTGGAGCTTACGCTTGTAGATTCTTCTCGTATCAGGTACGTTGGTTACTTGTCTGTTGATTCGCGCTGACGAAAGGCCCCAATGGCAGGATACACTCTTGGCCGAGTCTGGTTATCAAGTATATGCAAAAAACTATATAGAAGGAGCCGTCGACTATATTTTCGGGCAGCACGCTATCGCTTACTTCGAGGGAAACACTCTTGCAAGCATTGGACCAGGAGCTGTTACCGCTGCAGGGCGGTCTGATGATTCAGATCCCCAGTTATGTATGCCTTCATAATCGGACTCACTTATCTTTTCTTAGTCATCTGATTTTTTAACGGCAGATGTATTCCAATCGAATACGGTCACTTCTGGTGCTAGTGCATTATCATCTACAGAAGGGAACGTTTTCTTGGGTCGACCTTGGTCTGGTGTGTACGATCACGTCTCAGCATTGTCTCTTCTCATTATCTTATCCTTCTCTGATATAGACTACGCCCGTGTCGTTTTTCTCGACACTTCCATCGACTCCGTCATTAATAATGCCATATGGGAACAATGGAGTACTTCGACGTCCAACACGGATCACATACTTTTCGCCGAGTACGATAGTACTGGACCTGGCGTTTCAGATGCCGATCGTCCTTCATTCGCTACATTGCTCACTTCTACAGAGGCTGCTGAGTACAGCATCGGAGACGTGTTGGGCTCAGACTACTCGGATTGGGTAGATACTTCATATCTTGGTTGATTTATTGGTGTATCATGTCCTCAGGGATTTTTAAGCATTGCCCATTGCCCTACAAATTCGAAAGATTTCATTCAGCTCAAGCAACTCCTGGATCCAATGGTAGACCGCTCTATACATTGAAGAATGTGCTGGAGACATTTGGATACAGTACCACCTGTAAGAAGAATGCACCTGAATCAAAACACTGTTCGCTTCTAATGCTATATGCTCCATCTGATCAGACTCAATACAAGTTCTCCTACGATGAAGCTCAGTCATTAGTGGAGTCAAAAGCTAAAATTGTCGTCTTCCGCGTATGTGATTTTCTGCCAGTGCCAGTGGTCTATTACGTTCTTTTACGCCATAGAAACTCAAAACTTGTTTAGACGATGTGTGTAGTGTGGTAGCACGACCCACCTGAGCAAATTGAGGCAAGACAAGATCGATCAATCTACTTTTGAGATTGAATCAAATCGAAGCGCAACATCATCATGATCTGTGGATCATTTGGTCGTCCTATCGTTTCAGCCTTACAAGGCTTTCGAATTCCCGAACTTTATAAATACAAATATTTTACCAGACCTACTGTCACCCACAGCCTAGTTACCAAATAAGCACAGGGTATGGTATCAATCAAATACACATGCTATCACCCAAAGTCCCAAAGAAAGATGAAAAGGACAGCCGCGTGTTCGGTACGATAGTATACTTCATAACAAAAGTTATCCTTATCGTGAATCGCCTGGGGTAGAGTGGAAACTAGTTAAGTACGGATCAGACGCCTCGGCCCGGACTGGCATGGACTCATGCTCCTTCTCGTCTCCCCGTACTGGCTCTCTGAGTATGTCGATATGCTGGTCATGCCGAATGCGGTGTCCTGTCGGACGTTGCACGCTCGAGTGCGATTGAGTTGGGACGTTCTGTTGCATCAATAGACTTGGAGATCGGTAATTGGCCTGATAGGCAGGGGGAGACTCAGATTCTATGGCGGTCCGGCTGTTTCTGTTACGCGTCCTCTTTGACAAACGCTTTTTGACGAATACAGCCGCTACAATGACAAGGATCCCTCCTAGTCCCGCAAAAACGGCGCCAACAATAGTTCCGATACTTGTCTTGGATTGCGAATGGCCGCTCGAGTCCGAGCCTTGCGAGTCGGATGTTGCGAAAGGCACTGAGGGACCAGACGAGGGGTGATCGAGGGCTGCACTGGAGGAGCCGACTACCGTATCATTGTCTGCTCTGTTGCGGAACATAGATTTTTAGCTGCGGTCGACAATAAAATGCACTAGTGTCATACGTACGTGTATAACGCATAGTCAAAAATTACTACTGAGTTGTTCCCCGTTGCAGTCAATACAAGTAGTTGATGGGCGGTGTTCACTAATCCATCCTTACTGAACACCGTGGCATTGTAAATCAAGTCCGTGGTAGTTAGATCGGGAGTATGCACGAATTGAACTTCTGGCTCAGCGTCAAGGCGGAAAGTGAGGTTTGTGCCAGTATCTGCAAAAGGCACATCGTTGGCGAGGATGAAAAATGTATAAATTGCGGTTCCTGATAGTCTCTATCAGACCTGCTTCTGCAGATACCAGATGGAAGATTTGCTTACCCGTAAACTGAATCACAATGGTTCTTGCTTCATCGCCGACGTCATACGTCGAATCGTGCCAAGTTCCACTAAATGCTTTCGACGAGTCAACCTTAATGGTTCCAGATTGCCCGGGCCCTATATTCCAGTTGGTGGACTCTTGTGGTGTGTAGAATGGTTTCTGCCCACTGAACTCATCGCCCTTCTCATCATCAATAGTGACATTCTGAGGAATTGCATGCCCGCGGATAAAAAAGAGAAACAGCGTCAATAGGAAAAGGGTTAAGGGTATCATCGCGCAGAGAATGCCACTCAATAGCAACACATCGCTTTATCTATCGCACGAGCGCGCCTTTTCATCAACACCTGGCCATCGGTATGCCAGCACATTCAACAAAATCGCCATCAAATCAGATAGAACAAACCTGTTGGTCTCTATAACAGCGCAATGACGCTGAGAATCTGATATCGAGTCTGCATTTCGATTTCACTCTTGATAATCATAATGACCCTGTGGTGTTACCCGGAACGAATCAGGAATGGTGGTAATAGGAAGAATGTCAAAATGTCGATGGTAAGATCGAGGATGGCATGGAAAGAGAACGGCGTTGTCGAGAAGATCTTGTTGGCCGGCATCCAATTCTGACATGAGCTCTGGTGGCACAATATAAAACGACTGTGCCCAACGATTTTGGTATATCAGCTGCACCAAGGCAAACAAACGCTGGGCCATTCACCCAACCGTCTCAGGCTGTTTCGCTTTGCAACGGCTTTGTAAACGCAGAGCTTTGTTTCAGGTTCGGGCTGTCGCTTCTTCAGCAGGCAATATCCTCGCCAGTATGGTGCAGTTAAATAAGCAGGCGTTCCAGGCCTTCAAGTATTGACAGATTGGAAGCGCAGTGCATCTGCGTTCGAAGAGCGAATTTCTGGTTTTGGCACTGGATCACCCACGATATAGGCAACGGTTGCCGTTGATCGACTTGGACACGCTTGGGCCAGTTGGGTATGTTGTGGCCTGGGAGAAGGGCGATACATGGGTTGCAGATGCGAACCCGTCGGTTCGATAGCTATATGCCGGTTTTTTGATCGTCTCCATACGTAGACAATGACAAGGATGGAAGACAAGATGAAAGCTGTGCTACCGATTAAGTCAGTGCCAGATATTTGCTTGCTTGAGTCGGGGGTACTTCTTGACGACAACAGCGATCGGAGCCGGTGCGGTAGCATCTGAACTTGAAGCACTGGCCCTCATATCATTATCTGTGCTAGTCGGTGATGTCAGTCTGCCATAGATCAAAACGCGAAAGGTGGATACTCGCGTGTATGTGATAAAATCAAATAATCTCAGAGGCGCGTTTTCTCTTGGTCTTGGTCTTTAAATAAACCGTGCGACGTCCTGTATCGACAAAGTTCGCCATGGAGAACGGAGGCGTATTGTATTGAAAGTAGACTGCTGAGCTATCGCGTATCAGAAACATGAGTAAAGGTGAATCTTTTGTGGACGTCGAATGCAAAACTGAGGTTCGTGGATGGATTGGCAAGAATGAAATCAGTATGGATCGCGGTTCCTAGAGTAACGATGGACAACGTCCAAATACGTCACAAAAAGCAATAACGTACCGATAAATTGAGCCTCTATAGCTTTCAATTCAGATTTCTCTAGGTGAACTTCGCACCATGCCTTGTTCCATGAAAACCTTTCGACGCTTCGAGTTCGACTGAGTCGGACTGACCCACAACCAGGTATCCAGCAATTTTTCGAAGGCGTTGCGTCGCTTCGTCGCAAGCTACTGAGCTCGTCCCCTTTCTGGTCATCCATGGTAGCATTTTAACTTGAGAAAAGAGCGGGGCTGCAAGATAGACGAGTCAGAGAAGCGCAAGGAAGAAAATCATGTTGCCGAGTAATCAAACTTACTGATCGTTATACCCCCGTGTATCGGCGCTTATCCAAGTCAAGGGAACAAATGTTCCTTCCTTTGGATTGTACTACTACAACAAAACATGAACGCTCCACGTTTGTCCCCAGAGGCACTGTGAGAGGCCTCAATATCGACGATTTGCAGATCAAGTCGTTACATTGAACACAGGTCCTTTAGGTAGAAACTAGACTGAAACATTTCCGCTTTGCTTTCCGTGGATAAAACGAGTCTGCCAGAGAGCTGTTAGATAACTTGTTCTACTGATTGGTCTTGATCTCACGCACTTTTGTTAAATCTATACTTGGATTCGAAGTATTTTCAAACGTACATGACGATGACGGTAAGATAACGTGAACCGAAAAAGAGGAGACCGACAGCGATACCGGAAACGCCCGTGGACAGTGTACATGGCTTATCTAAGCTACGCGGACCACTACATCCTTTCCCAGTTCTACAGCACAATACTAGTATTGCAATCAATAAACACAGGCACAGGGTACAACAAAAAAATTGTTTCGCAGAGCAACGCAGACAAGGGTTTCTCCAAGTTAGTGCTCATTAATTCCCAGACAATTTCTATCTACTGCAGGATTCTTAATAGTTGATGATCAAAGCAGCACATTTCTCATTTCGAGGTCGAATTGAACACTTGAAGGGAAGCGGTTTACTGCATATGGTTTAGTATTTGTTAATAGAAATATGAGAAAACGCACCTAGTTGATCCATCCCTGAAAGCCAGCGCAGGCTTCTCAAATTCGCCGGCTACGTTGCGTGCAGGATCTATAACCATGGTCGCCAAAACGTTTGATACTACTAGCCATATATTGGCATCGGCGAAATGCCTTCCCGTGCAGATCCTACCGAAGCAATGATTTAGAACATATGATACCAGAATCATAAGAGTTTCACCTTCGCCCAAAGCCGAATACAAACGAGCTAGGATCGTTGGGACTGAAAACATTCAGACCTTGCATATTCTCATTCTTGCTGACGACCTGCTCGAAGAAACGATCCGGATTGAATGCATCTGCGTCGCTGAAATAGTTCGGGTCTCGTGATATATGCCTTGTATTGTATAATTTGAAGTACGTCGGTCAGTATATCAAAGTAAGGTCAGCTTTACTGACCAGATATTTGCTATGACCGAGGAGCCTCGCGGGATGCGCATGTTATTATATGTGTCCTCATCAGTAGTAACATGCAGCAAGCCTAGAAATGCACGCTAAGTAATTTTCAAACGAACACAAACCCTCGACATACCTAAAGGAACTGGAGGGTTGAACCTATTTACGGTATGGTCAATATCCTAAAGAAGCTCGGGAAAGTCAAACATATTACCGAAGAATCTCTTTGACAACACATTCAATATACGGAAGACGGCCCCGGTCCTCCAACGTAGGCAGCCTCTGCTGACCCAGCACCGAATCAAGCTCGACCTGCGCCTTTCTCGCAACTTCGGGGTAGCATGTCATCAAAAGTAAAAATGTCGAGATAACAGTGATGGTCTGATGACATGAAGAGCATTAACGATGGAATGCAGTGCTCCCAAAATGTGAAACTCACTGTATCTTCACCAGCTTTGACCGAATCTTAATCAAATATTTTGATAGATGGTAAAGTGGAGAGCGTACCGCCATAGATCATTGCGCCGACATTCTTAATATCACGCTCATGATCTAGGTCCACTTTCCCAGTGGCTTCGTAACTTTCTAAGAGGTTACCCACGATAGAATGATTCTTGACGCCTCGTTTCTACTCAAATCATGAGCTTCATCCTTTTCCTTTTGTAGAGGGAATAGAATTCAACTCGCCCTCATATTCTTTGCTTGTTCAAACGGCAGCTCACGCATGCGCTCAACGACCTTTCTCGTGATCTTGGCACGGCCGATAAAAGCGGCACCAGGGAACCATGAGGGTAGGAAGCGTACTGTTGGAATTATTCAACAACACTCTTTGGACGCAATCAGGTAGACGCACAGTAAGGAACAAAATCGACTAGGCATCCACCAGGCGGGCCCTCAAACACAGTCCGATCTGTAGCCTCGGCTGCCAAAGGTATATATTCGTCGGTCTCTGATACGATGTCTAAACCATAAGTCATTTTGACTAGCGTAGTAGCAACCATCCTGTGAGTCGAAACGTGAGAATCGATTATGCTAGTCTAAAACCTGAGAAAAAAAGAAGTTCCCACTACCTTTTAAGATGATGTTCCATTTCTTCTGGGTGCTTGACGAGGTCCTTGAGGAAGAAAATCACTTGCTTGTTCTGGAGTTCATAGAACGCGGGAGCGGCTTTCGCGCTCAGTGTGAGCTGGAGCATTTTGCGATGTTTGCGCCATTTCTCGCCGTAGTGCAAAAGGGAAGCCATTTCGCCCCATCCCATCCTATCCAAAAAATAAAATAAAATAGAACCTTCATATAAAGTTTGAGAGTACTCACATTTCACTCCATAATACCGCGCGGGGTCTGCTGGAGTATGTTGCACCTCGTTTGTCCAACAATTCTCTTGCAACTTCGAACGAGTTCAAGATGACGGTCGACCGACCAAAGAAAGACACGTAGATAACGTCGCCTTGTTGAATGAAGAGACAGATTAGCCAGGCATGTTTATTAACAAAGGAAGGATAGAGAAAATTGCATACCCCATTTCTTTGCCCACGCAGAGAATACTTTATACTGGAATTCAGATAACATTATTCGAGCGTGCCCAATAATGGGGTCAGCGCGTGGACCAGGAGGGAGGGAAGACTTCTGAGGGTAGCGAAAGAAGTCTGATGGCAGAATAGCAAAGAGGAATGGGAACGCAAGGACTAAGCATATCGCAATAGTCTTGGAATCCCAAGAACTGGGAAGAAAATTGAGCATGGCGCGAACGAGCTCGCAGCCGTATGAAGTTCCAATCGCAAGGAATAGAGGGTTAAGCTCGATAGAGAACACTTTACGGGGTTCGAGTCCACCTCCTATATAGCCATAATTGACGTTACGATATCACCGACTGCGATGAAATGGGCCCGGGTACTCGCGATAACTAGAATTGTTAGGGGACTTAACATAGAAACATGTCATAAAATGTTATTCATCCTACCTCTTAAGTGCAATTTGAAATACTGAGGACGAAGGTGCTTGACACAAATCAAGGGCAGGCTTCTCGTAACTTGAAGGCAGCCGCTGAACTTCCGACCAGACCATCAATCGCGATTAAAGAGTACTGTAACAATAGAATAATTGCACTTGAATGACCCTCTTCGTCAAGACAAGTGCCATGTGCGTGTGGTCAATATCCCACGACAAATACAGTCCTAGTCATTTCCAGACTCCATGAGGAATCGACGTACTTAAGGGCGTTCCATTTGAAAGGAAGGTTCACAAAACGGTATTAGCGTAGTGCACATGAGATAGATGGTGAAAGTATATCGGGAATGAGGATATCCGTCGCTGTAGAACTATTGCTCGCAGCATATGGCAATTCAAGCACTTTTATCCGAGAAATTCATGCCGAACAGTAAGCATGATAAGCACGTTAAGAGTTCTTGGTAACACTGACTTACTTTCAAGTTCAAGCTGCCGTGGCGAAGCTGGGAATGCCATTCGCCACTTTCAATGCTCCAACATAATTATCCGGTATTAAATCTGTCCAGAAAGCTCCTTTCTACTCATTAAGTTTGACACATGTCCAACTTGAAGGTTGCAAGAGCTTCCACAACAGCTCGTTCGAAAGTGCCGGAAGTCAAAACCAGGATCTGGAAGTCGATGGAATGCTGAAGTAAGTCGGAATGATGGAAGATGATGTGGTCACTGGGTCGCGCATCGTCAAGCATCGTGTTCTGTGCTTTATCTAACAAGGAAGGAGGCATAGGTACTCGAGGTACTCGTCGAAAGAAAGACGATGCGCGGATGAAGTCCACACACGCGAAGTCTTGACGCGCCACGCATAAATTTCCTTTTTGGTCGAGCTCAACCGCGGAAAACCAAGAGCCAGAAACTTGGGCAGAGGCAAGCAAGTTGTACAATCTTGACCATGAAACGCTTTGGACAGTCTCTTTGTCACCCAGTTAGCCTTTCTTTCTAATTCTTAGTGTGACGGAGTAGTTGTTCATCCTGAGAAAAAAATTGTGAGTCCTGTACCCAAGTTGTACAACGAATAACTGCAAGATACGATTTTAATTGAGAATACTATCATCCAAAATATCAGGAAGAAGAAACATCATTTGTAAAATCGCTATCATAATGCATTGCACGATTAAGACGACAAAATTCATACTGGTAATAAGCAATCCCGATCTGAGTAAGAACCACTGGCATATAAGTATGAATCAGATGTTTCGGTCCCAAGATCCGGGTCCTCCTCGTCTCCTAACTTTCCCCGCATAGTCTCTATGTATCGCGAAATGTTTAGCATGTTGAACGTGGTCTCCCGGCTGAATTTGCGCGTCTACATCTTAAAGCGGTGTCGCTGTAGCGTTCCGTGGCAGCGAGAGTGACTGAATTGGATAAAAACTTGAAAGTCAGACGGATACTCGGATTCCACACCATGCTTAATGGGTCGTTCACTGGCATGCTGCGCACCTTCTCAAACGTATGCTTTTTGAAAAAAAAAGGCATAAATTTAAGGTAAATTACCGCTATACTGCCGAAGACGCCAACCAATATAGGAGTTGTGTTAGAAGAAGCGATCGCTAGTGCAGTATCACCGTCTGATATGCAACTTTAACCGCAGTTCTTTGGGTCTTAGCTATAGCCGACAGCATAAAAGACCTCACGTACATGTAGTATTAGACGAGACGTTTCTCGAAGCAGCTGTTTTGAGGATTGCGATTCTTAACAGTCTCCACTAGAATACTTTTTCATGAGTATCAGATGAGTGATCGACTCACCAGTAAACTGAGTCATAATAGCTCTTGCCTCCGAGACCACGGTAAGGAGCCGCTTTTGTTCACGGAAGACATCGACACTGCCATCATTTATGACGACATTCTGGGGAGTTGCGCCTACGTCGATGAGGGGTTAAAACAAGATCCATTCCCGAGTATAGTCCTTGGTTTAATACGGTTGCGAAGACCTGGTGAGAGCCCACGCTGGCAACCATCGTAATTTGCGACGTAACAGCGTCTGGAACTTTACGTCTCGTGCCCTCGTAGCACTGCACAAGCATCTTTTCATCAGCGCCCAGTCGTAGCCACGTCAACACTCCCAATGATGTGTTCATGAAATCAGATAGAACAAACCTGTCAGTTTCCATAGTGGAGCAGTGATGTTGATTCGATAATGCGCGACGTCGAAGACTGCGACTCGTTATCGCTCTCTTCAAGTTGATGATAACTGTGCAGTGTAATCCCACGATAGGTAACGTTGAGGGAGCTGTCAAGGGCCTCGATGGTATAATTTTAAAGTAAAAATAAGGGTGTAAAAAGACAGCAAGTGGGGGGCTCTGCGAAACATTATTTAGTTTTGACAACACTACTGACAGCACAAAATGAATTGTCTGCAGCTAACGATGAAAGATTACGATCTGCGCTACGGCGAACATCTGTTCGCCCATGCTCTCTGCCTCCAATCTTGCTTCCTAAACGCAGACCATTGCTTCAGACTTCTGTTTACTCAACGAACGGTCTTCTTATTGGGATGGTGCGAGTGTATGGATCTGATGCTTCTGGCCTTCGATCTTTGTCAGCCGGCGAATGCAGCACATCCCCAGTCGAGGAACGCTCTCGTGATTTTGTCATTGAATCGTTTGCGAAGTATGCAACGTTTGTCGCCGATTGACCCAGGTCGCCTGGGATAGCTGAATATGATGTGAGACCATGCTGGCCAGAAGGTGGACGATAAACTGGCGGTAAACGCGACTCGACCTCCGACGGTCCATCAGTTTTTAATGTCAGTGGGTCGATAACCATGTGCTGGGTTCTTGATCGTCTCCGTACGTGGATGATGACAAAGATGACGGACAAGATGAGAACTGCGCCCCCTGCGCCAGCAAAAGCCGTGCCAACGACCAGGCCAGTGTGGCCCGTTCGCTTGCTTGAGTCGGGGGTACTTGTTGACGTCGACACAACAGTGATCAGAGCCGGCGCTGCAGCATCCGAGCTTGAAGCACTGACGACCGTATCATTATCTGCGCTGGTTGGTGATGTCAGTCAGCCTCATATCATTCAGCCTCATATCATTGAATCAAGTAGATACTCGCGTGTATGTGACATAATCAAATAAGACCAGAGATGCGTTCTCTGTTGTTGTCTGGATAACCAGGCTATGGGCTGTATTGACAAGATTCCCCTGAGAGAACGCGAGCACATTATACTGGTAATCACCCGTTGAAGTGTCGGGATTGTGCGTGTAGGTTGTATCATCGTCACTGTCGATTGCGAAACTGAGGTTCGTGAGGGTAGTGATAAATGGCAAGTTGTTGGCGAGAATGAGATATGCATACACTGCAGTTCCTAGAATCACAATGAGCTCAGTCGATATAGGTCCGGGGAGAAACAACGTACCCACAAATTGCACTTCTATGGATTTCGGCCGAGAGTCTCCTGGATGAAAGGTCGCATCATGCCATGTTCCGTCAAACGCTTGCGAGGGGTCAGGTTTGGCCGCCCCGGGAGTCCCAGGCCCTTCTATCCAACCTTCTCCCAAGAACCTAGGTAGCATTCCACTAATCTCGTCGCCGTGCTGATCATCTATGGTCACATTTCGAGGTGAGGAAGAAGTAGGGCTGACGTGGTAGAGGAGGCAGAGATGCAGTAGAAAGAATATCATGCCCCCTCGCAGATATAAAGCATCGGTATTTATACCTGTGGGATTAAACTCGTATCTACTGAGGCAACCCGCATTCCTTATGCACTGTGCTAATCACAGGAACACAGAGTTCCATCCTCGTCTATGCGGTGTCGTCAAATGCTTCGGCGTTGATCTTGTTGTCAACCTGATCGCAGTCTTTGAAGAGTAAACAGAGCCGGAACATATCTTTTTGTTTTGCTTCGAGTACGACGAGACTACCAGCAGTTTGTCAAGTGTTTCGGTGCGAAATTTTTAAGCCGATAGAGAAATTCCATGGTGATGTATGTTGGACTCCGAGTCAGATCTAGAGCCAGGAAGGCATGCGCGCGTGTTCTTCAATTTCTTGACAGAGCAGAGCCGCTGTGGTTTGTCAGCAATGACTCAGCATCTGAAACTCGTCAACCAAACTACCGCGAGTCAAAGTTCCACATCCGAAGAACGCCATCCATCGTCAGCTTATGGGCTGAATACGATCTGTACCACGCCGACTTCAAGCTGACTGAGCTGACTGATTTCTTACCCAGGTGGCGTTGGGGAAACCAATGACGAGCCTTGTGGGACGTACGCTATAAGAAGCCCTCACTGGCAACTCCGTCGACACGCGTTTCTTGAGACTTCATAACTTGTGTTTTCATTAGAAATGCCTCTCGCAATCAATGGGTGGCATGCTGGCGAACAATCCATCCATCGGAGACTTGGCTTCGGTGATTGGTCAGAAATGATGTACACTATCATCCAGCCCGACATGCCGGAACAGCATCAAGTTTTCTATTCTTCTAACCTTCACTTCGTCCCTCTAACGACTCTCGATGCCGATGGGCGACCGTGGACATCGCTTGTCTCTGGGTCCGAAGGAAAGCTGCATTTCATCAAGAGCCCAAACGAAACGACTCTTGTCATGGACCTAGAGTTGTGGCCGGGTGATCCACTTCTCAAGAATCTGGATTTGTTCCAGAAGCGGCAAAGAGTACAGAGCAGTAACGAACTCAATCCAAGCGGCCTTCTCGCTGCTGGTGTTGGAATTGAATTTGCCACGCGTCGCCGGAACAAATTTGCTGGGATGATCTCTCACGTACAAAAAGGCGATGCTCTCACCAGACAGATCCACATGCAAGTAAATCAGGCCATAGGGTGAGAGCCATCCCTTTACTCAACTACGAACAGATTATGCTGATGGACTTTAATATCCTTGTCCTTTTGTAGGAACTGTCCAAAGTACATCAACATTCGAGAGCTCATTTCTCACCCCACCACCTCTCCCGAGGTAATATATAATGAACCTTTCTTACTTCCAAATCATCGCCTGCCAGAAGATATCATTAGTTTCATCCTCAACTGCGACACAGTGTGGCTTGGTACTAGTTACGTTGCACAGGAACAAGTTAAACGAATGTACCCGTCCCATGTAGGCACGAACGCTCGGGGTGGGCGATCGGGGTTCGTTCGAGTGCTGCCATCGGACGGTCGAACCTTGGTCCTTCCAGATTACTCAGGTAATCGATTGATGACCTCGCTCGGAAACATCGAAGCGTCTTCTCTTGCATCCATGACTTTCCTCGATTTCGAAGCAGGTGATATACTATATCTCACCGGCAAAGCGAAGAACCTTATCGGACCAGAGGCTCAAAAGCTGATGCCTCGCCAGAACGTCCTCTCGAAACTTTTTGTCGACGGGTTCATTTTCATTCGAG
Source organism: Hymenochaete sp. R1 (assembly GCA_019400425.1). Taxonomy (NCBI): domain Eukaryota; kingdom Fungi; phylum Basidiomycota; class Agaricomycetes; order Hymenochaetales; family Hymenochaetaceae; genus Hymenochaete; species Hymenochaete sp. R1. The sequence goes on along the minus strand of JAFREE010000009.1, from coordinate 272,437 downwards.
ATGCTCTGCCTGTCCGACAACGACCGGGCTCAAGCGTAGGTCGGAGCCCGTATAGCCCACCGATCAAGTATTTGGCAGAAGAAAAGATTGGCTTAACGACTTTGAACTCGGATATCACTGCAACGGTAGCCATCATCAAACTCCTCTCTGATGACCTTGCGACCTTCACCTTCGAAGTCTCCTCCCCTATTCATATCATACCAGGTCAAACAGCAGTTCTAGACTTCTCTCAGTTCGTTGGGAAGGTTGGATATTCTCATATGGCCATGCCCGGTTCGGAATCGAGTCTCAATGATGATCGTATTCGCACTTGGACTATCACATCGTTCCGCGACGCAGCTAGTTCCAGAGATGCATCTCAATGTGACAAGCCGGGGGCGACTCAGTTTAGCCTGACAATGCGCCAGAAGCCCGGTGGGATCGTTACAGGGGCGCTGTTTGCGATTGCCCGACACGCGGCGCAGCATATGCCGGATGTCTTAGAGGATTCACGACCGCTTCAACTTTCCGTTCCACTCGTTGGCATATCAGGCTCCTTCACTCTACCTCAATCTCAAAAAAGTACGAGCGCGACTGAAAGGCAGAAGCTTCTTTGGATTGCAGGAGGTATCGGTATAACACCGTATCTGGGTATGTTGGACGCGATGGGCTCGTCGCAAACCGGTAACGATTTATATGACATCATTCTTATTCTATCGACTCGCGAACCCGACGTTCTTCTGCCTCTGCTACAGAAAGCTTTCCCGAGTGCGATCAATGGGCCCAAGATGATCCTGCACATCTTCACCTCTGATTCATCTTCATTGCATAAGGTCGATAAATCTGTCGATGAATTTGAGATATTCATTCACGAGAAGCGATTGATGTCTGACGGATTCGCGGATATGGAGAGCCTGGTTCCAGATGTGAAGGAGAGACTCCCGTATTTATGCGGACCTTTGGTGTTTGAAGAGTCCGTACTTAGTGCCTTGGGTCATTTGGGCGTGCCGAAGTCTACTGTCATTCGTGAAGGATTTGGGTATTAGAAGAGTCACGATACTTTTGTGTAACTAAAATCGTGTTGTAGTTGAAGCTTTTGTATGTACTGTAGATTACACTGAACAAACTCAGAATTTCTTTCCCCTCTTTTTGTACGTGGATACTTATCCTTATGTGTACTGGGTGATCGGGCGTTAATATTCACGGTGTTAATTAGATCACGGGAACATGGTAAAGAATAGGAACTCAACGCGCGATTCCCACTTTGGCAGCTATCTGTGTCGTTCGGGACGTCTTAACAAGTATCCAATCACTTCGTAAAAGATGAGCTCTACTGACGACTCGGACTTCTTCCTCGAGCGGGAGTTCATCGGATACGGATACAATACACCCGATCCACAATGGCCCGGAAACGCCAAGATTGCAGTATCGTTTGTCGTGAATTTCAACATGGGTGCTGAGTCCTCGCCCGAACTCGGCGATTCTGCGTCAGAGTGGATGCATATGGACATTCCGAAGCGAGGTGCCGGTAAAGGTCCTCGCAATGATATAAACGAAGGAGCGTACGAATATGGAGGGCGTCAAGGTGTTCCGAGGCTACTGAATCTCTTCAAAAAGTGAGCGCCAACTTTTGCCATTGACATCGCAAGGAACGAGCTGAGATGTAGCACAGGTACAACATAAAGTCGACGTGGAATGTTAACACCCTGGCCCTTGAACGAGCACCGTACTGGGCACACCATATTCTCGCATCCGGAGCAGAAATCTCCTGCGCCAGCAAACGCTACATTGATTATCTCCATGTTGACCCTCAGACGGAGGCTCAGCACATCTCAGAGGCTATCGAATCCCTCCAGAAGATAACGGGCGACACTACGCTCCCACACGGATGGATGGTCGACCGGCGTTCCAATGCAAGCATACGTTTGTATGCGCGCGAACATGCACACCGCGGACTGCCCTTGTTGTATTCGTCGGATTCGAATTCTGATGACCTGCCGTACTGGACGCCGTCGCCGCTAGCATCGGGAGGCCAGCCTGATACTGGACTCCTGATGGTGCCTTTTTCACAGTGCGGTATCTTCCAATGAGTGTGAGAGATAGAACTCACTTCAGTATTTTTAGCGATACCAGCGACTTTAAGTTTAACGCCATGGGATCCGGATGGGCTTCCCCAAAAGATTACGCTGAGTATTTAGTTCGTTTTCGGATATCTTTCCCATGGGGATGAGCAGCTGACTCATTGCGTGGGCAGAAAGATACGTTTAATACTCTGTACGAAGAAGGCCTCGGAGGAGAAGCGAAGATGATGAGCGTGGTGCTACATCCCCACATTATCGGACGCGGTGGCCGGCTTGCTTATTTCGAAGAGTTTCTGGAATATAGTAAGAGACTTTAAAAATATTCCAGAGGCCCGCACGCACTAATGCACGAATCTCACATAGTATCCAAGATAGAAAGTGTTTGGATCGCGCGCCGGGACGAAATTGCCGCTCATTGGGCGGCACACTTCCCGTATGAGCAGAAGACAGCCTTTGGGCAAACACAGCAGGTACCATGTTAGGCAACCCCAAGTGTAGACAGTCACAGTGGCAAGTTTCAAAGGTACATTCTTTGATTTGGACAAAATAACCCCGAAATAACAATGAGAATATGGCTATTGACTGGGAAGATCATCGGTACATAGACTCGATCAATTGGCAAATGTCAGTATCATTAACATTATCAACGGTCGCTCCGATATGCTCTTGAAAAGGATTAGCAACTTACTGTCAGTCGTGATATATTTGTACGGTTTCGTTTAATTGAACTCCGAGTTTTTGGATGTCTGTGCTAGATAGGAGGATGAAAACGAAGGATCGTCGTGGTGGCACTGTGTACTGTGTATTAATGCTGTGTTGGCGTCTCAAGGATGAACACTGTTGCACAGGAAAAGACAATCCTACACAAAGAAAACTCGTCAGTGTGGGATCGTATATCGCGCAATGTATGAAAACGAGATTTAGAATTAGTCAACGAAATGTTAAAAAATGCAGCGACTGATCTCAAACAAGGAAAGGAAAGCCGCGCAAGGAGATACGGAGACAATCCATCCAACACCATGATAGATTGGTCGGAAGGCAGGTCGTCATCGACGTGCACTACACTGTGGAAACGAAACCGTTCGGACCTGAGGTGAGACGGTACGAGAGTAGTGGAAAATTGAGAGAGGAAGGTGTAAGAGAATGAAGACGAGGTATAGCTCGTGTTTTGAGAAGAATTAGCCTTGAATACAAAATATAGAGAAGAGTATCGAGCACGCAGGGTAAGAAGATTAGCCAATATGACTCTCTTAGTGGTATGAGCACCGAATACATGTGCAATACCGAGCGACTGATAAATTTGCAACAGTTCTTGGATTTGAAAGCGCTTCAAAATAGACTCGGGTATGTCTCGAATGACAAGGATATTTGAGGCATCCTCCGAAGGACGGGAAATGTCGGCTGTCGAACGAGCACAATCTACGAAAATGAAACGGTCGGAGTCAACAAAAGAAGGAGCGGGTTGGATAAGATTGTCTTTTAAGTCTTTGAAAAAGTGCGACCCTTTGCGTCGGGTGTCACATGAGCCAGGCTCAGGTAATAACGGTGGTCCATGACCACTATACGAGACTTGTGTCTCGGGAGTGAGGAACCTCGTCCTCTTTGAAGTACGTCTGATGACGGGCATGTAAAAAGAAGTAAGAACGGGAGTGGTAGAGTGATAGAAGAGAGAGAAGGACGCACAATGGGTGGAGAAACACACTCATGTAGGAAACACCGGGGATTATATGGAAATGCGAAGCTCGCCGAAATAGGAGTCAGCAGAGTCAGCAGACATGTTCTTAGGAGTAGCAGTCAAAAATACTAACTTTCGAGAACGATTCCTGGCAGACGGGTACAACGGAACACGGATATCTGCAGATTGATAGGAACGATATGACGTCGAATCTAAGACCGTAAGGGACGAAATGTCTTTGATAAATGAAGTGTACAAAATAGGTAGAATAAATAATATTAATGTAATTGGATGCGAACAGCTATGAAATAAGTAAATAGTGACCAGACAGACCGAGAATAAGGGGTCGCCTCGGAGGTGCCGCAAGCCATGCATCTCAATATGTCCTTCGAACGAGTCGGAAGAAGAGTGTTTCTGTGAAGTTCGACAAGACACCGGGATTGCTTTAAACAATATAGTCTTTCGGAATGAGGAGAGGATTTGGACGCGTTACGGCCGAGTGGTGATTCATCGAGTTGTAGCAGTACTAGTACTAGTGTTTATCCTCAACCCCGCCGACTCGATGGTGGAAGCAAGTACTGTAGTATCGTGAGAAGTATATGCCGGATTTAGAGAGTCATGTGATTGACTTTGAGTAGCCGAGAAGTTCGGCAAAGTGGCATCGACATCTCCTCATCTCCAACGACGTCCAATGACATGACGATTTGCTGGACCTAAACTCATACTCTCATCTACGAATAAAAACCAGGATCTCACAATGCTCTCAGGCTGCTCATTGACCCGGCGCCTCCGTATTTTTTGTGTGCAGCGCTAACTTGTTGCCACAGATGGGACGATGAGGACAACAATCCGCCATTCAAAAATATGTCCCTTGGGCCTTTGGTATTTGCAGCGCCGAGCGAATATAATAATGATATGCAAGAGACACTTTGCTCGGATCCGGGTATATCGTGTTTTGATTCCATACTTGGGTTCCGCAGCGAAACTCTATATAACCAAGGTGAGCCAGTGCTTCTTCGTTATCTCCCAGCTCAGAGAGTTTTCTCACCATGGCTCCCATTAGCCTCCAGGCCCTCCGCGATTCAGCGTCAAAGCTCAAGTACCGGATACCAAAGGATAACGAAGGAGATTATCAAATATTGGTCGGACAGTTTCATGATGCGCTTCAAAACGTTATGACGAATGCTGGTGAGTGAACAAAGGGTCGAACTTCGGAATTGCTTGCCCACAGTGATAAGACTTCATGCCACCCGTCGACTACGTGGTATATCCTCGTCTTGACAGCCGATCTGTACCAGAAGAAGAGAATCGACTGCGAGCGTGGACCTGGAAGGCGACTGTAAAGGGAAAGGAAGGTGGTGTCCTTTCTGGGCGTCTAGTTTGTCTCAAGGACAACATCTGCCTCGCTGGTGTACCGTGCCTCTTTGGCACTACTGCAATCAGAAATTTTGTCCGTAAGTCTTGCCTACCCCAAATTACAGTTAAATCATTCTGACCATTCTCAAGCTTCGGTCGATGCGACGGTTGTGACCCGTATCTTGGAAGCTGGAGGAACAATCGTAGGAAAGGCGACGTGCGAGTGCATGTCCCACGGTGCAGCATCTTTTACATCTTACATGGGGCATGTACAAAATCCGCATGCATATGGGTTTAGTGCTGCAGGAAGTAGTTCAGGTTGCGGCGCTCTGATTGGCTCCGGAGAGGTTGATATGGGCATGGGCGGTGACCAAGGTGGTAGCATTCGATTGGTGAGCAGCAGATACCGATGCATTCAAGTCAGTCGTTCATAAGAGAAATGTCAGCCTGCGTCATGTTGCGGTATCGTTGGTCTGAAGGCAACATTTGGACTAATACCGTACACTGGCGTGCTTCCGGCGGAGTCAAGCATCGACCACGTAGGACCTATGGCCCGGACCGTAGGAGATGTTGCCCGCTTACTTGAAGCCGTTGCCGGGTACGATGGTATTGATGATAGACAACTGGGAGCACCTACCCCTTCTCTTGTCCCGAAGTACCACCAAGACCTCTTGAATGCGCGCAAAAGTGGGATCAAAGGCTTGCGTGTCGCCATTGTCAAGGAAGGCATTGACGTTCCTCTTCTACAGCCTCAAGTAAAGCTCGTATTTGATTCGGCAGTGGAGACTTTCCGATCCCTTGGAGCGATTGTCGAAGAAATTTCGATTCCTATGCACGAGACCATCCGTTCTGCGATGACCGTGATTAACAAAATGGGATCGACACAGACACGTCAAGGACGACAGTGCGGGAGAAGAGGTCTCTACATCAATGAACATTTCGATCAACTTCTTCCGTGCGTAGCTGAGCGCCTTAAATGATACTTAGCTAAACGTTATTCATTAGGTGGACTCAAGACAAATGGGACAATGTCCATTCTTTTGTCATCAACACCTCGCTTTGTGCAGAGTATGGATGGGAACACTATCCTACATCGTATGGCCGTGCCATGAATATCGTGCGGAAGGCGAGAGGGGACTATGATATGATGCTGCAGAAATACAGCGTCCTCATTATGCCCACAATCCCTTTTGGTGCGAGGAGGCAACCAAGGGTATCGATGGGTGGAAGCCCATTGGAAGCTGCCAATCTAACAGGTAAATATAATTTGTCTTTGTTACGATATGAGATGGAGCGGTTGATGTATGTATGTGTTTAGCTGGACTCGTCTCGAATACTGCTCAGTTCAATGGAACTGGCCATCCGGCACTTAGTATCCCTATCGGTTGGACACATCCCATCGACGAGGACATCCTAACACCTGATGATATAGCTATTAAGCTCCCCGTCGGACTTCAAGTAAGTATCTTTATTACACAGATATATCAATTGATGGAATGTGACTAACGATTATATAGATTGTAGGGCGTCACTTCGATGATGCGACGGTTCTAACAGTCGGGGATGCTTTCGAACAAGCTGTAGACTGGAAGTCGAATTGAAGACTCGCGAGATGTTTTGGCTCAAGCCGACCATTAACGATCATCCCAATTGTATGTCCTGAGAGATATGGTAATTGTCAATTACATATTTTTATAGTCACTGTGATACTCTTCAAATTTCCTCCAAACGCTGCATTCGACTATGTCTATCTGCCATTGTTTGTTCTCCACGATAGCTCAACTTGAACGTAAAGCCCAATGATGAGGTTTATAACGGCATGCAACGCCTCACGATATCGATACGCCATTCACCCATTGTTCGGACTCTTTTTTTTATCAATTCCGAAGGATTCGGTGTCGGTTTTGCTTCCAGACACCCTTGGAGTTTTTCCCCGGCTGAAGTTTACAGAGGTGCGAAGGGTTGTCTGTGGCAACGGTGGCGACTATCGGGAGCACCCGACTAATCCATACCGAGCACCATTGACTGCGCTTGATGTGCTCGGTGCACCTTTCTTCTCGTAGCTCCCCATTAAGATGACTTTTGGAAGTATAAAGTATTTACGAAAGCAAGAGCCTTGAATGCGCTGCAATCAAGCACTCGCGACATGGCACCGATTACTGTACAAGACTTGCGCTCGGCGGCTGACAGACTCAACTACAAAATTCCGAAAGACGAGGAAAATGATTACCTGACTATAGTCAATGATTTTCAGAAGGCCGCTGAGGACGTTATGAGGCATCCAGGTGAATGCTTGCTTTCCTGACGCAACATATATTGGTAGCTGACTTTGTGTATAGATTATACTCCATCGGTTGATCGAAAAGCTTATCCTCGCAACGACGTCCATGAAGTACCGAAGGAGGATAACAAGCTGGGTGGTTGGGCATGGAAGGCTACAGTTAAAGGCAAGGACCATGGCATACTCAAAGGACACAAGATATGTCTAAAAGACAGTATATGCCTCGCCGATGTGCCATGCTTATTCGGGACAAGCCTAATGAAAGACTTCAGACGTATGCGCCCCTTGTCTTATCGAGCTGCAATATCACTAAAAAAGCCTGCGTAGCTTCTTTTGATGCCACTGTCGTGACCAGAATCCTGGATGCCGGAGGTACAATCGTCGGCAAAGCAACGTGCGAAAGCATGGCGGCGGGTGGTGCTTCGTTCACGTCTTCGACAGGTGTCGTGCACAATCCGCACGCTCCTGGTTTCAGCACCGCAGGAAGCAGCTCAGGTAGTGGTACGCTCATTGGCTCAGGTGAAGTTGAAATGGGGATGGCTGTCGACCAAGGTGGGAGTATCCGGCTGGTGAGTTTGTACTAGCTGTTAAAAGGTGTTGCGTATGCTGATTGGCTAGCGAAGCCCGCATCTTGGTGTGGGTTGGTGGGCCTGAAGGCGACTCACGGCCTCATTCCGTACACTGGCGTGCTCCCATGCGAACCGACTATTGATCACTGTGGGCCCATGGCTCAGACGGTCGAAGGCGTCGCACGTTTGTTGGAGGCCGTCGCAGGTAGTGATGGAATCGATGATCGCCAGCTGGGTGCCCCATCCCGAGACGAGGTCCCAAAGTATCACCGCGACCTCATACACGCACGCGAGAAAGGCATCAAGAAGCTTCGAATTGGTATTCTGAAGGAGGGCTTGCAGTCTCCGAAGCTCCAGCCCGAGGTCAAGAACGCTTTCCAAGCTGCAATTGAGACGTTCCGCGGGCTCGGTGCCACAGTTGAGGAGGTTTCTATTCCGGCTCATTTGAAGCTCGCCCCAGCCGTGTCTATGATGTCAATCGGATTCGTGAAGACCATATTCGGCAAGCAGTACGGCCGAAGGCAACAGTATGTCAGTGAATTCTTTGACAAACTACTGCCGTGAGTACTATACCTCACATTATCGATTAGTCCTAATGCCTGTTCCTTTTACAGATGGGACCAAGACACCTGGAATGGTGTTAGCAACTACGTTTTTAGCTACTCTATATGCGCAGAGCTCGTATGGGAACGACAAACATTGGCTTACGGGAGAGCTATGAATCAAATACGCAAAGCGAAAGCCGATTACGTCGCTATGCTCAAAGAGTATGATGTTCTCATCATGCCTACAACAGTCTTCGGTGCGCGACGCCTCCCTAAAATCAAACTATCTCCTCTCGAGGCTGTAAAGTACACCGGTCAGTGTCTCTGTACTGCTTATTGCGAAAAAAAAGTACTTATGGAGAATGGGCAGAGGGTCTAGAGTTCAATACACCCCAGTTCAATGTAACGGGCCTCCCAGCGATGAGCATTCCGATCGGCTGGACTCGTCCTGTAGATGAAGATATTCATTCACCTGAGGATAAGAAGATAAAACTCCCTGTCGGGTTGCAGGTGTGCTTTTCATTATTCTCTTCCGCAGATGAGAGCTCAAATTCATCGTCATCTAGATCGTAGGCCGCCAATTTGATGAGGCGACAGTCCTTCGCGTCGGCGATGCTTTTGAACAAGCCGTCGATTGGAGAAGCATCGGGTCTCATTCAAGTATAAAAATCTAATCGATCATCACAATTTCTTAGGTATGAAGTGAAAGAATTTTCTGTAATTTAATGATAAATCTATGTATATTCGCAAACTTGTGCAATAATTCTTACACGTACTGCTCATGAGAATGCTTTCTATGTTTTACCGCACGGATTTGATAATTGTACAGGCCCATTTACTACGCCAAACATTTCTTCGTCTTGTCTATAAAATGTGCTTGAAACCGATCCTGGGAATCTGTCCGGACACGAATACGTCGGAAATTTGAAGACTGGAACGTTCATCTTAAATGGCCCTGCTGCCCTTTTTATCATCACAAGGACAAAAATCGATATATAGAAAGAAAAGTTCGGACGTCATCGTGTAAATGTTCAGAAGAAGGATTTTACATGAGATCGATCGGTCGTAAGCCAAAGGGTGGGCGGGATCGACGGAGCTCAGCAGGTCGCTCAAGCGTCAATTTCCTCTTTGCTTCCACCCATCCCGCCACTTATTTTGTCCTTGGGGATCCCTAACACGTTACCGCCGTATAGGTGGTTTGATTCCGAAATCTTCTTATCTCGAAGCCAGTCATCATCACACATAATCGAAAGGAGGTTGCACGTCGTCGCACTCAATGGTCAATGAGTCGACGAAGGGCCGATGGTGGCGAGAATGGACTAGTTCACATTTGATCACCGACAACTCTATGTTTGCAATTGCGGGGCTCGGTACTGATTTATGGAGTCTCTTCCGGATGTGTTGCGGCGGTACGGCAGTATAAATCTCGTTCGTATTCACCATTTCGTACGTCTTGTACTTAACAGTCATGGCTTCATTGACGCCGATTAGTTTAGAAGAACTTTGCTCGGTGGCAGATACGCTCAAATATCACATCCCGGAGGATGAGGAAAAGGACTACCTGAAGCTACTTCATGAGTTCCAGAAGGCGGCTAAGAAAGTCATGAACCGTCCAGGTTAGTGCTGTCCCAGCGTTTTGCCAGAGACCCTACTCACATAGTATAAGACTACTTGCTGCCGGTCGATCGAGAGGCCTACCCTCGTAAAAATATTCATAAGGCACTCGGAGAGGAAAATAAACTAGGTGGATGGGCTTGGAAGGTGACGATAAAAGGACCTCGGCAAGGTATCCTCAAGGGGCGCAAAGTCTGTCTCAAAGGCAGCATCTGCGTCGCGGATGTACCATGTCTTTTTGGGACTGAGTTGATGAAAGATTTCAAGCGTATGTATAATTCATTTTTGTGACTCTTCAGAAAGCTCACCGGGAATCAATTCTTAAAGCCCAATTTGATGCTACCGTCGTCACTCGGACTCTCGAAGCTGGAGGTACAATCGTTGGGAAGGCAGCGTGCGAATGCATGGCCACGGGTGGTGCCTCATTCACCTCATCTACTGGGACTGTACATAATCCCTATGCGTTTGGATTCAGCACGGCAGGGAGCAGCTCAGGTTGTGGTGCGCTCATTGGTTCCGGAGAGGTAGAAATGGGAATAGGTGGTGATCAAGGCGGTAGTACTCGATTGGTGCGTGTATGAATGAACTTTTTTTTTCGATTTCAACACTCATTTAGTTGAAGCCCGCAGCTTGGTGTGGTATAGTGGGTTTGAAGGCAACCTACGGCCTCGTCCCTTACACAGGCGCTTTGCCTTGTGCCTGGAGTATCGATCACCTGGCGCCAATGGCACAAAATGTCGCAGATGTCTCTCTCCTCCTGCAGGCTATTGCTGGTTATGACGGTATTGATGACCGTCAATTGGGCGCCCCATCTCGGAGGAAAGTTCCCAAATATTACGATGATCTCATGAAGGCTCATATGAAAGGCATCAAAGGCCTTCGCGTCGGTATTTTGAAGGAAGGGGTAGACGGCATAAAGCCGCAAGGAAAGGTTGTAGAGGCCTTCGAGGCTGCACAGAAGACATTTCGTAAACTCGGGGCTGTTGTTGAAGAGATTTCAGTGCCTGCACATATAAGCATGCGATCTGACATCAGTATGTTTTTGATGCAAGAGTTGCCAGCTTTGACGGGCAGAGAGTGTGGTGGGCGAGGGTTTTATATAAACGAATACTTCGACAAACTTATTCCGTCAGTCAAAGTTTTTCTACGTCATACAGTACTTCTGACGCATTTTGTTGCTATAGATGGACTAAAGAAAAATGGGAGAAAGTTAGTTCATATGTCATCACCGATGCTCTCTGCGCCGAGTTGGGCTGGAGACGCTTTAGAGAGGCTTATGGGCGGGCAATGAATCTGGCGCGAGAAGCCACAGAAGACTATGATGAGGCACTCGAGAAGGTGGACGTTCTCATCATGCCTACAGTATCAACAGGAGCAAGACGCATTCCGAAAGGTCCATTAAGCCCTCTCGATGCCGCAAAATATCTAGGTAAATGGTTTAAATTGGCTGTTCGCGAAATACTCACGCGATTCTGTCCAGGTGATATGGATGCAAACACATGTCAATTCAATAGAACTGGACATCTGGCTATGAGTATTCCTATTGGTTGGACTTGTCCGGTAAAAGAAGATATCATTGGGAGTGGGGATGAGAAAATAAAACTTCCTGTGGGAATGCAGGTGCTTCTTTTTTATTTTATTTATCATCGGAGAGAATAATTCACAACCTACGCCAGATTGTCGGTCGTCGTTTTGACGAAGCAACAGTACTCCACGTCGGTTACGCATTCGAAAAGGAGGTTAATTGGAAGACTATTGGCTAGTCATTGTCTGTGTCTGTTTAATTTGCGTTTGAAATTGAAGCCATTCACGGTTCTGCGAGGTCATTGGATCATTTTACATGTCTGCCGGTGCTGTATGGACAAATGATGTTCATTCAAGAGTCGCCACGACCTCAACAGCTTGCTCAACATGTGCACATGAGTCAATTTGAAGCAGCGTTCCGACAACAAACCTCGAGATTTAGTCTCGGTGATCGCTCTTTTAAGGTGTTTTTAGATGCAAAGCTCATCAAATGAAGTCCTAGGCAATTGATTTTGCAAGCAAGATAGTTGCGGGCGCGCGAGCGGCTGGAGATGGGTAATGCTTCTATTCTCAGGAGGTGGGTCTCAAGCTTTGATATGCCTTAAGTAAGATACAAAAGAATTTGATTTCGTATGGATTTAAAAACTGATAAAAGGGCTGAGCATTCTGCTCGAATGAATGTAGGACCACTATGGCTAACGTTGTGGAGAGTGTCACCCTGATCTCGATGTTTGTAGAGAGTATCTTCTACGGTATGATCTTATCTGGATATCCTTCTTAGGACTTCACTCATATTCACTGTAGGATTTTACCTGGCGTTCTTTGCGGCTTCTATTTACGTGCTCAGACAGCGAAGTCAGCGTCGCAACGAACCAATGAAGAAATCGTTACTAGTTGTGTCAATTTTGATGTGCTTGAGCGGGACTGCGGTTCGTCTCGCTCTCTGATTTGATGCTGCTTTTGGTCATTCATAAATCCGTCTGCAGCACATTGTCAATGACTTGTACAGAATTCTGCACGGTTTTCTTTCACATGTAGATGTGGTGGCCTTTCTCACGGCAATCAACGAACCTTCTTTCACGGCCAAGACTACTACCTACGCCATTCAATCACTGATAGGGGACGGCTTCATGGTATGTCTTTCGACAATCATCGTAGTCGAATGCATTTGAGATGAAACTGTAACCAGTGCGTTCGGCTCTATATGACGTGGCATGGCGATAAACGCGTTGTTGTACCGATATTTGCTTGTTTTATCGGGTATATCGGTGAGCCATTCGTAAGAATTTTGAATAATTGTTGAATCGCAACGCCTTTGAAGTGACGACTTTAGTTACCGTCATCGAGATTGCGATTGCGCCGGATGGAACTCCAATATTTCTCCCGCGGCTGCACAACTGGATCTTATCGTTTGTTTCCTTTTCTCTCGTCCTTAATCTCGGAAGTACGAGTAAGTGGTCTTCGCTCTACCATTACTCATATGGTCGACTATATTGTCTTTGTTTTTGAAGTCCTTATTGCTGCAAGGATTTTATGGGTGCATCGGCAAACAGCGAGTAGCATTAAAACAAGCACAGCAGCTATCCCTGCTGTGATGCTCATAATCGAATCCGGAGCTATTTATTCGGCTTTCGTTATTGTCCTGCTCGTTCTGTACGCTGCAGATGACTTTGTCCAGATCCTGTTTCTCGACGTAGTAAGTCAACGTTCCCGTTTTCTCTTGTCTTCGTGGGCTGAAATGTCTTCTGGAAGATCACTCATATAATCGGGATCGTATTTTCTATGATCATCATACGGGTGGGACTGGGGCTGTCCACTGTCACTTCAACATCTTCGAGCAAGTACATCAATACATTTCAATTAAACAAGAGGAACGATAAAGCTGTGACCCGCATCATCACTTCTCCTCCAACAAATTTGCGTGAAGGCGCATTGCGAGAAGTCAGCGACGACGCAGAATTTGAAGACATTGGGATCCAAAAGCAAGGTAGATTCAACTCTTCCGTGTCAATGGATAGTATAAGGAACGAGTCACTTCCACACTTCGACGGTTCCCGGAGCGCGCGCGTGTTTTCACTCGTCTACGATGGTGAAGAACCTGGAGAACAGCCGTTTCAGTCGAAGGAGTCTGGGCAATTTGAAGCGGAAGCCAGTAACTTGTACCAAACTGACCGGCGTAGGTCTTTGAAGGCAGGGCTGGTGCCGAACGGCGAAGAAATTTGCGAGAGGCTCGAAATGCGGGATATGGTATATTTTCTGACAATTTTTAGGTCATCTCAAAAGCTGACGTTAGCATATCAAGAAGGGCAGAGGTCATGTTGGCAGTAACGTATAGCTCGAGGCTATGGAAAAGACCGCTGACAAGTGTCTCTCCCCTCTGTAACCCGAAACTCTTGGAGAACTTATAAGGAATCTTCTCGGAATTAGCATTCGCTTGTTACCCCCGAGCAACTTGAACAATCGAGCTGCAGGACATGGATAACGAAAAAGTTGTATAACAATAATCATGTTTGATCTCTGTATTCCTTCACACGTGCATGCGCCTTTAAAGCAGCCAGCATAGTTTTTTTAAATCAAAATATGGCTCAGTAGCATGACATTGTTGATTGATGAGTTAGTCACGTCTCAGGTATCTGTTGAAGTCGAAGTTGGTGGATTCCTCTTTTACGTAAGCGTCTCGTTCCGTAGAATAGGCAGCGAATTTGAAGGTGTTAACAACTTGAGCCAGCTTCACCGTCTTCATCACGATCACGCATCACCACGACCGAGTCTCATCCTTCCTTTAACTTGAAAAATCATCGGGAACACTCACCGGCGGTCTCTGATAATCATCAATCCAACCATACCCTGCCGCGGGCACGCAAAATATCTGAGATCGCGTAAATTCGTCCCATTCGTATGCTTTGCCGAAGTTGACATATGGTGACAACTGCATCTATAGAATCATACTCGATCTTTCATCTCTGTCGAACCCGTCCACTCCTCGTCTTCGAAAAAGTACGATTGGATCAGGGCGGCGTTCAAGTTGACGTGCGATGCGTGAAAAGATATTTCTATGTTCCGGAACGATGTGAATGCTATGACCTTCTTGATCCTAGGCCTTTCAATGGAGGACAGAGGTTTATCGATCTTTTCTCTTGAGTCTATGACTCAATATCTTGATCAAAAAGTCAAGCTAATATAAATAGGGACTTCGAGGTGAGCGTCTTCCGTCAGATGAATCGAACGGCATGCTGCGCTTGATACTTCCTCAATTCATCGCAATCCAAACCGGGGCAAGATCGGCCTTTATGCGTCTACTCTCCACACAGATTTGTCCATTTATGGAGATACATGTTATCTATGGGTTCTCCCGAACAGTTTACCACGCCATGTTGATGCATCTAAAGATGTATCAGCACGAGCGGTTTGAGCGGATCGGTGGGCTTACCGGGTGATGATCCAACGATATGTCAACAACTCACAGAGGGTGATACTGGGGCAAGCTTCTCACAAAAGAGTGGTGAGGTTCACTCGGCAGACATCCCCAACCTTCTTCTCTTGTTATGGATACATACCTCAGGTGGTCAAGTCATCCATCTTGTCCTGGTCATGGCCACATTACCTTTCAACATCGACAATACTCTTGGAGCATCCTTCGTCGGCATATGTATATCGATGTGCCTTTTTGGGGTCCTGTCTATGCAGACCTATAACTACTATTCGACGTACACTGATGATTCATTTGGGATCAAAGCTTTAGTACGTTCTCTTTATCTAGCACAGACTTGATGCTGATTAAAACACCAGGTCCTTTGGGCTTGGTACGTTGACAGAAATATAAGTAATGAACTCGACATTGAAAACTCCAGGAAGGGTCTTTGAGTTGATACACTCTATCTTTGTCGCACGAGCTTTCTA
Source organism: Hymenochaete sp. R1 (assembly GCA_019400425.1). NCBI lineage: Eukaryota > Fungi > Basidiomycota > Agaricomycetes > Hymenochaetales > Hymenochaetaceae > Hymenochaete > Hymenochaete sp. R1. The sequence goes on along the minus strand of JAFREE010000009.1, from coordinate 256,913 downwards.
CGAGATTGGTATAACGGACTTTGGTAGCATTGCTGGTTTCATCATTCCTCCGTTTTCCCTCAAACTTTCTATCATATGGTACTCTGTCGTTGGCTGCAGTGTCCAAGTACGGCTTTCAACCTTTTTGTGAACTTTTCTGAGCTCTTATGAACCAGATATACTTTGCCCACCGTATCCGCGTCATGTCGGACCGCTGGGAAGTCGCAAGCATATGCTGGTTTCTAGTTGTCTGTCGATTTGCATCAGCAGTCTTCACCATGATCGAAGAGGTGAAGGCTGGCTCCATTTTGGCCTTCATTTCGCAGTGGAAATGGACTATCGTTTTGACCGTGTCGATCGGTGCATTCAATGACGTTCTCATGGCAGCTGCTCTGACATGGAACCTTACCAGAGGGCGGAGTGGTATGCAGAGGTAAATATGCTAATCATCTCTCCGGTTTCTGGCTTCTCAATCCTTCACAGATCGAACCGATTGATCAACACGCTGATTTTATTCGCTGTCCGTAAGTTGTCGACTTCCTGCCATCATATATTGATCTAATCGTGATTTACGCTCAGAGACTGGTCTACTTACAAGGTAAATCGTTTATTGATTAAGGCGCCGCGGCGAATTAACTTTGCAAAGTTTTCTCGGAATCGCTATGGTGATCTGCGTGAGTAGTATAACACATGTGCTGAGCCCCGCATCTCGTCCTAACGAAATTATATCTTTATTAAGTACTTGATTATGCCGGAAAACTGTGCGTGTTCGGAAAATCGGTCAATTCGACGCGCCTAATTCAAAATTTACTCCCAGTCATATGGATCTCCTTGTATAGCGTTCTCGCGAAAAGTATGCAACAATTTTTGGTATATTGGGTTGTAGTCACTGAAGATCATTTAAGCATACACCGTCTCTCTCCTCGCTATGTACGTTCTATTTACTTATCAAAACTTGCATTTCACGGTTTTCCTACTCGTTAACAGGTTAAATGCGAGAGTCAAGCTTCGCTCAGGACTAACACAGTTTAGCACTGCAGCCTTGCAAGGTGCCAATCTCGGCGACGGTGGATCGAACGTAGGATTGGTTTCACAGACATCGAACAAATCATCCTACAAAGGCCTAGTATCTGGTGTTTTAGGATTGAAGATACACAGGGGATCTCCCAAACATGATAGAGACTTGAACTCGTTTGAGTTGCCGACAATACCACCAGTGGTTACCTTGAGTCGAGGAAACGGCTATAGCAAGGTAATTGAAATGCTTTACATACAAATACGGAACATCGCATACTTAGTTAGTGGATCTTCTAGAGCAACTTCGAACCGGACTATGAAAACAATTGATATTTTGCCTCGATGGAAAGCAAGGCGACCAGGTTAGAGGACTGAAGGCCTTACCATTACTTCGAAGATCGTCTGACACTTGCATAGCCGTCTCCGCCTTCCGTACGCCTCTTACAACTTTACGACCATTAGCGTATGCACGGGAAAATGGAAATTTAGTTGGGTTGGATACTCTAACAGGTACACTTATACGCAGCGGAGCGAAACACGAAATCGAAAACGTAAGCATAGGAGGGGGAAACGCGAATTATAAAATAAATAATCAATGCTTATTAAGTTATGAATGAGAAAGATGTCCCGGAGATGGTCGTGAAAAACATGGAATGTAATAGACGTCGAGGTAAAATGGGTAAAAAACGTGAAAGAAAAGGCGGGTTCTCAGCCAGGAAAGAGTCGAGTTTCGACATTCGCAAACGATGTCGGGTCTTAAATATTGACAAATACGCCGTACCAGTTTACGTCTATAGGAATCGATTTTAAGCTTCTCCAGAGCCATCCCTAGACTCGAATATTGCTCTTTTTGATGATATTTAGGTCGGTAGTCTCGATCTTGTAGAAGTTCTTCGTTGAGAATGTCAGTCAAGTATGATACCCCGACCTCTTTGCCATCCTGATCAAATAATTAGCATGATGATCTTCATCGCAAGGTTCGCAGTCTCGATCAATTGAAGACAAAGTAAAGTGCAACGTCTACGACATTGTCAGCGAATACGCTGAAACTTGATCACATCGATCCGTAGTACACGATATGCAATCTACAATTAATAGACATAAGCAGGAGCTACAATCCCCTCGGAGGATACGACGTCTGCATTACCTCTTCCCTCGGGAACAAGAGCTGCATCGCCTCCACAGGAATAGTTGCATAGCGAGTAATGATATCGCTCTCCCACAATCCAGCCTTCCTCATCATAAAGTTGCGAGTAAACGCCTCTTGGCTACTTGATTCAAGCGGTTGCAACAACGCCCGACTTTCGTAATTGTCCACCGTCTCATTCGGTTTGCATTCCTCGACGCTGGTCACCATCATATACTCCGCCTTATTCTCTGGGTCCGCGAGTGCGTTGTACCTGGCGTGCATGCCACGATTCAGAAGTCGTGCGAAAGCGATGCAGTAATCTCTATTTGACTCGCGGTAGTAGAAGATGATTCGGAGGGTGGATGCGGCATCTTCTATGTCGCGCATTGGACGACCTATCATGATTGAGGCGAGGGCAATGAGATCGGTGTTCTTCATGAGATATCCGCAGTATTTTTGCATCTGTAATCATAATATTAGATGATGTCCACTTCTGAGCATTGAAGTCATGAGACGTACGGTGACGTTGGAGAGCGTTGGAGATGAGTCCTCAGAAGAAAGTATTTTGACGTTGTGATGAGCTTCAAGCCAGGATTCCAAGCATCTTCTATAGAGATTTCCATAGGTCGCATTGACTCTTCCTCATCGCAGAACTTGTGGTTTCATTGAAGTGGTCGAAGAGTGTGGTTTCCGTGAGCTCAAGTCGCCTGGACATACCGTCCCAGCAATGAGCATCAGTCCAGTTCGCAGGACAGGCTGTGCCGGTCAGGCCGCAGGCACCGTGTTCCAGAGCATGGCTCCCGGTTCCATTCTTATTCATGGCTGCAACTAAAGTGCTGTCTGGAAGTGAACCGTTAGCATCGACTCCTCCGCGTGTCACTCTATCCCGGTACTTACAAGAGTATCGCTTCGGTTGAGGTCAAGGATCCCAGGAATTTAGAAAAATACCGTTTGCTTTGACCAAATGCTATCACAATATGAACATTAATCTCCATGATCGGTAAAAAGAGATAAGGCTTACCATACCCGAGAGCTAAGATAGAATTTAACACAGCGATAATCCCGAGCTCAGCCGCAATCTTTTGTCGAAGCGCGAGCTATTATGAAAGATGAAATCGGTATGATGAAGGTGTACGAAGCGACCTCAGATATTGCAGCCTAATTTTCCTTTTCCCTCGATTGGCCAGCTGGGTGGGCGGCGTGAGGCCGTAGACATGAGCTTCTAGTGGCAGGCTTACGGCCTCGCTGGAACGTTTCTCGTTAGTTTTGGTCGAAGCTTATGCTTGTATCTGTGGTCCGTAGACCCTTGAGAAACACGATGGTGAAGTATGTTCGTTAAATAGAGCTCTGTCGGCCAGTGAAGACGGCTTGGAAGGAAGAAGCGAATGCATAACGCAAGGGATTTACGCGCAGACTCGGACCAAGTTCAGGTTGAGTGCGAGAGCATTGATGGGCGACATCCGTGTCGATCTTTATCCACAGAACCTGGATTTCCTCTCTAGATTCTACTATCAATTAAGTCGTCATGTAAGGTGACGAGGTATCTGTGGTATATATTAATTCGCATACAAGAGCGCTTCTATGTATTCTATGATATCTATTTGTTCAGTTCACAAATTGGAGCTGATTCTATCCTGTGTCCCCCACCAAACCAAAAGCGACACAACCCAGACTTATCGTTCACAAAGCGCTCCGAATTTCTAATTCCGAACCGCGACCTCGTCCACTCCCTTGAGCCGTAAAAAATTGTTCCTGTAACGGGTCATTGTATTTCCTATTCCTTGATGGAATCGAGTCCACTTCTTCGCGTCCGGAAACGCTCTCAGAGTCGATTTTGTGACTCGGTTGCGGAGTGTAAAGGTTGATGGCATCGAGGATTACACGAGCAACGACCGCAGGGTTTTGCTGGACAAGCTACAATGCGAAGGTGATTAAAAGTTTGGGATGGGTCGACAATGAATGGAACATACAAGGTGGTTGATGTTGGGAATGTCTGTTACAGACGTATAAAAGCTGTTCTTTCCCTTTCGAGATGTAAGATGAGGAATATCTTCATCGCTTGGTCTAAATCCGATGAAGTCAGAGAGAAAGCTAATGGACATGGATATCCCGATGCATACCTAAAAGGACTATTCCTCCCAAATACCAGATGTACGACCAGCTTCGAGTGCAGCTCCTCCAGAACCGCAGCCGCTGTCGTCGTTTCCTCTCTACTCCCAAAGGGCTTCGACTCGCACATCCGATACGTCTTGAGTGTGATGTTCTCGTTTGCAGATGGAGGGTCGGGGTAGAACGCAGTCGGCAGAGGGCGAGTTGCGAATTCCTAAGGGATCAAGGTCAGTATTGTCGATTACTTAACGCATACAAAGAAACTTACGGCGTATCGCCAGAGTACGCGCGAGTCCCAATCGCTGTACGGCTGCCTCTTGCTAAACCATTGGTAACATTCATTGACGCTCTGCCATTTATCTTTTCGCTTCGCTGTAAAACGCGAGAGAACGCCTCCGATGGCGACCCAGTTGTCAGAACTTTGCATGAGAGGGGTGAGTGGAGTGGCGAGGACAGGGGACTCCACGAGGATGAAAGACTCGAAGGGCGTCCGACCGTTGTATCGCTTGAGACAGTCTCGCATGACGAGGGAGCTGGGAATTTTTTAAAAAGAGACGGGATAGTAAGAAGGATGAATAACGAAGGTGGTTGGGCCCAAGTCGGGGGAAAACTCACGCTGCGCATGCTCCGCCGGAATGACCCACTAAGACAAGCCGACGAGGTGTCGACGTCGAAAAGCACGGTGATTCAATAAGAGTCATGATTGAGCGTGCAAACTCTCTACTACCTACAGCCGACGATGGTCACCATGCGTAATATATCAGATCAAAAATATCAAAGAGTGAAAACGAAATAAGCGCATAGCGATTGACAATGAGCAGGAACAACGAACTATGAAAGTCGCCGTCTTCCTTCAACTTGTGTTCGTTTAGGATATTCGAGTCTCCGTGGCTGGGACAGTCCATTGCCCAGGCTTCGGTGACCCAGCCTCTCGTGCGCATATTCGAGTCGTTCATCTGAAGCGTGCGCAGCTCCTCGAGAAAAGGTTCCCATGTTTCTTTATCTGCTCGAATAACAATGTCAACAGTCACATAATATTCAGAGGAGATGGACGTACGCAGACCAAGTGCGTGCGCTAGGACGAGAGTGATGGGTGTGGACGCCCTTGAATGGTCGCGTACTCGTCGAGGAGGACGTTGAAGATATTCTTTGTCGACAAGACTGTATTGATTCACTGCAAACTTGTACTTTTCTCCACCTTCGCTTTGGAGGACATAGCACTTCTTGCTGAGCATCATACCAGTGTCTTTTAAAGATGGAGAGGAGACAACGAGGGATACGAAAATGTGAGCGACAATATGAAGGAGAAGATATAGGGCTGAGCTTTGAAGGTCGTCTCTCCCAGACTTTTAAAGCAAATCGGACCCGGATAATTGACGCAATGCTATCGAATCAGGCATGCGTAGAGGAGCTTGAAATGAAGCTAGCTAAGCTTGAAGGACATCTTATTTTTAAATCTTGACCAGAGCAGGACAAGGAGGCGAAAGCTTAGTCCATCGGCAGACAGTCCGACAGACGAACGTAGATGAGAGCTAAGATAGAACATTTAACGAATTCTATCAGCAATAATCAAACGAGAGAGTATGAGCCACGTACGCTTTGGGTTTTTCGGGGCCATACCGTCCCTATCGGTCAGTTTCTTCGACTTGACTTTCGTCTCGTCGTTTCTTGTTGCTTGGTTGAAGTTCCTTACGAGCATGTCGAGCTCTCGGTGCAAACGGCCGTTGCACGAAACCCTCATATTAATAAATGACAAGGCACAGCACAGACATCGATCCGGAGAAGCTTACGGCGGTTGGACGTTCTGAAGAGAGCCATCATGCCTGTCGCGTCGCGCACTTTCGAAGTGATCGACATCGAAACATCTCATAACGCAAATTGAACTTCCTCGAAAAAAAAAGTTTCGAAAAGTTTCGGAGTTCTCTCAATGTCCATCATGGCGCCTTCCTCGTGCGTGTATCATTGCTGAAAGGTTCATGATTCGTAAGTACCGTACTTCTCATAAGAAAGGGACTTGCGTGGCTGGGCTCAAGCCGAAGTCCAAGCCAAACGCAATCAACCTCAACGCTAAAGACATCAAATTCAACCTTCACATATACCTTCTTCATTCTATCCTCAACCAACACGTTAATTTACCATTCGGTTGGGACTTACTCATAGTACCGAGCAAACGGAGATAGGTGCATTTATTTTCAGAGGGAACTTTGCTAGAACTATCCTTCCGAGAACGCTCACAGGCTCTTCCTCAATCTCACGCCCCGTTTCACCGGAAATCCGAGTCGAGGATGCCATTCACTAGTGACGCCGCCGCAAATGTCTGCCAAGAAAGTTTTTTTCATGCGAACATTAAGCACGACACGCCCGACAGATATCATTTTAAATCTTTGGCACCACGAAAAGTTCACGGTACGTGCCGTATGGTGTTGTGTCCTGCTCAGTAACTTTTATATCTGAACTGAAACTTCACAGACGCTCGGGCCTTCACCCAATATTGCCAACTATTTATGCAACCAGGTAGTGACAAAGGCATCAATCATCAGAACTACGAAGAAACAAAGGTTGAAGGTATGTCCCTCTCGAAAATCTGATTGTACCAGCCTTTTTCTCAAATCTACGTGTCTCGGAGACACGCTTGCATCTCATCCAGATGCTTATATTCGGAAGAAAACTACGGATCTGGCCGGCGCCATCTGCATGCACTTATCTACCAGGCACATCTGGATATACAAATCTTTCCCGCCACTTCCGAGAAGTCACTCGCTCCGAAGTCCCGAGGCATTGCTCCTTCTCTACTTGGAACTGTCAACATACGACTTGAACAGGTTCATCATGGCGTGCTCTGCCAGCTGCGAGGCCCAAGACATTTACCAATCATCGCAGTGAATGCTATCCAGTAGCACCAGTCCGAATAATATATCACTAGGATGCACAACGACAAAAGAGAACAAGGAGTTTCATACGCTTCGGGAACCAAGCTTTACAAAACCGTGGCTTGATATGTGGAAAGCAAGGTGGGTGCGTTTCCCTTACCTTCTTTCCTCAACTCATTCTTACTTTGACTCTGTTTCGATCTCAGATTCTTAATGTGTAATTGCACATGGTTTCGGGACATACTTGTATCCCGAACTTGGTATCTCAATCAACGATGGTAAACTTTTGAGCAGGATTTGAATGAGGCAGGTCATTCCGAAATGTTGATGCTTTTTTGATGGACGCCGTCATACATTTGCGGTGCGCTGCAATGCATATCTGACGGAAGAGTATACATTCAATTCACACGATCTTTCAAACAATAGCTATGTGCCATCGTCATTGCCAAAGCTGCTTACGGTGATACATCAAGTAAGTTCTATGGCTACATTAAGCCGTAAGACTTCATCCCGTTCCCAATATTACCCTATTCAGCTATTCCATCTTCAACTCGTCCTTCAACTCTTCGTTTTTCTTCTCAATCTGCTTCCAAATGTAGACATCCCGCAAGATTGCTGAGAAAGCCTCATCGCTAGCCAGTGCGCTCTGCCAGTCGGGCCGAACTACAGCGCTGCGATCAGCCTCTTCGGCCTCATTGTCGTCCTTCGGATTAAGCAAGAATTCATGGACTTGCTTGGCGTCGATTTCGGATGCAAACTTAGAATCTTCCAACCACTTTGCAACTTCGCTATCAAGGTTGATAAACGATGAGCCCCACGTCTTGCTGATCGTATTGAAGGCCCTATCTTGTCGAGCCTGAAAATAGGACACAGTTCTGGGTTTGGTATGATTAGCTCCATCAGCTTGTTTGACTTGGATTTCTTCAAGCAGCTGGGTGAGCCTCACTAGACTCTGCTTATTCTTGATCCGTTGCTCACGTTGACGAATGGATTTTAATTCAGCCTGGAGTTCTGCAATGTTCCGCTGAGCGGTAGTGCTGTTAACGTCGCGTTTCAAAATCCCTTCGTATATATTCAAGTCGGCCTCCAATGGTTTGCAGAGTCTCTCGACCACGGCTTTCAACCGACCAACGGAGGTATTGAGAGGTCCCTTACACCCATTGGCTATGTTGTCACCTATATCCTGGTCCAGACTCGAGAGCTTGATGTTGTCATCCTCATTCTTGACTTTTTTTGACGGTGGTTGCAACGAAGGGAGAAGCTGTTGACAGGATCGTTTCCTAGAAGACTCGGATGTCATGACAGATAGTGAGTTAGAACTCTGAAAGCAGATGAAGATGTGACGGGAGTTGGCTAAAATTGAAAGCCGGAGTGCCTTAAATGCCCTTTCAAACTTTGCATTTAGTATTTGCTTCCAATTACAAGCAAAGTCTGGACGCGTAGCACCATACTGGTGACTATTACGCCATCGATGCCTATGTAAGTGTTTTGTCTGTATTCGGTGCACTTCGCAACAGCACTTTAACAGTCATCACTGACGAAACAAATTATTTTTTTAGAAGTCTTGTTGTTGGGTGCGTTTGGAAATTCTGCCACGTATATTGCCGTATAATAACGTGCTTCGCCTCTCAGCCTCGTACTCTCATGCGTGACCATGATCGAGTATTGACATTCCCTTTGTATGCTTTCAACGCTTTTTCAAAACAAAATTCGTTAGTTTTAGTTTTTATTGACTACTTTCTATACAGTATTACACCTCAACAGCAGTCCTAATCGCTGTTATATCCAGCCTGCTCCGTGGTATACGTCTTCCAGAAGTCCCTCGCCTTATCCTGCTTCTTGTCATCAACGAGACCCTTCTTCACCAACCACGCAATGCAAACCGCGCCCATTCCTTTCTTCCCAACGTTGGTGAAGCTTTCCTGCTTGTTCGTACCCCTGTGGACGACAGCGATATACTTGATGCTGCCGTCGGCTGGCTTGAGCTCCTTGAACTCGGCGCATGCTGGGTTTCGGCCGCCGCAGATGTCTTTGACGACTTTCAGGACCTGCATCTCGGTGTCGCTGACTGGCTCGACGTGGGCGCCTTCCTGGTTTCGGACGGGGAGGTCGGCACATTTCTTGGCGGCGGCTTGGACCTGCTCGCTCGTGAAGGTGAAGCCGGAGACGTACTCGGGTACTGCAGGCATCTGGAAGGAGAAACGGCGGGTGAGTTATATGATTTTTTGGGAGGAGATGGGAATGAAAAGACTATTACTTTGGATGTAGTGGAGACTGTGTTGTTGTTGTTGTTGATGATGATGATGATGGTAATTGGAACGATTGCCTTGGGTTTTTATATTCACGATACACGAAAGCGATGCACCGTATGTGGCCACTGTTTTAGGACGCCATCAGTCATAAATTTACCATTACTCCGACAAACCTTTGTTCACGGGAATGTGCGGCGATCACTGCCCAGAAAAGCTCCCGTTTCAACTCACAGCGTAGACCTAGCCATCTGCTTCGAGTTATTCCGAGCTGTTTCACGGCGGCGTTCAACTGTTTGGATGGCACTATTGCGCCGGTTGCCTTCGCGATTTCGACTCTATGTCTATGTTTTGTTTCATAGGGACAAAAAATCAGTGATGGATGATTATTTTTCCAAGGGATTGCGTCAGTAGGATGTTTCAACGGTGAGCTCACGGGAAGGCAATGCCATAAGAACGAAGAGGTATAAATATCCAGGTATCTGAGTGGAAAGGCATCTCAAACCAACAAACCTCTCAGTTACAACTGATCTACTAGTAATCACAATGCCAGAACACGCAGATGTAAGTAGCTCATCTTTTTTTCTCATACTTTGTAATTCTGACGGCGTCGACAGGATGTAACCTGGATCAGGACCCGTGCCCAAGCTTTGGGACTGAAAGACCCGACAACCAACTACCTCGAGGCAGAGCTCTACGGTGTCGACAACGCCTTCATCGTCCAGACCTTCCCCATCATAAAACGCTACCAAGTCACTCCTCAGCTGACGATGGTCCGCACCAACCCAGCCGGAAACGACCGTATCCCCGATTTCGTCGCATCCGAAGTCCGGACGCCCAACAACCAGGACGACGACTACTTCATCTGCGTGATCGAAGTGAAGCGTGCGGCGCAACTGAAGGGCGTCCGTCCCGAGTCGCAGCAGGCGACGAAGGACGAGCACTTCAGGGAGTCGATGAAACAGCTCAAGGACTACATGAACCGCGTCAAGTCGGAGGCGAGGCCGCTCACTCGTGCTAACATTCCTATCTGGGGCGTTCTCGTTATCAACGATGTGATTTACGCGCGCGTTTTGTACGGCTACAACGAGCTTCTTTATGTTTTGGATGGATTCGATGGGGTGTCTGCGCATTCGAATCTGACTAATTGTCTCAATACGATCAAGCAAAGCTACTGGCAGGCTCGTGATGCCCACTAGGGATAATATATAAATGTATTTTGACGTCTAAGAGAATTGAATAACACAGTAGCTGTTCATTAATGAAATTGACATTTATTCAAAACAAACCTGGTAACGAAAAACTGGTAACATATGATGTTTGACTGGGCGGTCTATCATACACAGGACCGAGATTCATCCTATACATCGCCTCAGCAACATCGTCGCTCACCGTCCTCATGATCCTTTTTGCTTCTTCGTCTGCCCACCGCGGCCTCGGCTTCCCATTTTCCGATAACAACCCGTCCTCTTCCTCCTCTCTCTTCTTCCCACCTTCCTTCCACTCCTTCCTTTTCCGCTCCAACAGCTCCCTTCCTTTTTCCTTTTCTTTCTTCGCTTCCTCTAATCCCACCCCTCTTCCGCGCGCGAAAGCATATGACTCAACGGAATCCTGCAACGATTCCGTCCGTCCGAAATCGAGGATGCGGAAACGAGCGTGTTTTGCAGATCGTTTGTGTGGAGGGTACTGCAGCGGTCCGTGCTGAGAGACAAAGTTTCGGGAAGCAATGGAGTTATGCGTAAAGCCCGCGAAATGCAGTCGACGAATGAGCGAGACGCATTCCGTTCTAAGGACGCATTGAAATTTTGGGCACTGAAAAAGAAACAGGCAGACACACCTTTCATCGACGTTCATTTCCTCAGGGCGCACTCGCGTACCGCAATGCTCAAGCAACAGTATCGAAGACAAAAACTCGTCACCTTGCCCTTCCATCGGTTCATAAAATCCATAAAACTGGGGAGCAACCGCGCCCACTGGTGTTGGCTCCATCAAGGGTTCGACGACGTTGTATCCATTCCAATGCTCGAAAACGCTGTCAGGGAATGCTTGATACGTCTCAGCCTCGGCCCGGAGGTGAGCGCTATGAGCTCCGTGCTCATCGTCAGGGATAGACAATTTGGCAACGACAGAAACGCGCTGGGTGGGCGGGACGTCTGCTACACTTTTTTGAGGATGCTTGCAGTAGAAAGGCCGATGGGCGAGTAGTTGACGGAAGAAATCCCATCGTGGTGATTTACGATCCTCTTCTTCGAACGGCCTTCCTTCCTTCACGAATACCTCGAATAACTTCTGCCTCTCCGTATCAGTCAGCCTGAACTTTGTCTTCCTTTCTCCTTTCATCTCGTTCACAATCCCAGCATCCTCAGCCGCTTCTTGCTTGGCGGCAGCGACCGATCCAGGTTCGAGTTTTGGTCCCAACAATATATCTTCGGCGCACGAAAAACAAATATGAGACTTGACGAAGCAGGGACGTGGAAGCTCCCATTCGACCTGATACGCATACGAGTGGTTGCCTTCACCAATGCGACGCTTCGGTGTAATGTATAGGTGTCCTTCCGGTACCAAATCCCCTTCCTCGCCCTCGTTCCGGGCAAACTCGCGCTTCCTTTCGCCTTCCTCCGTCAGATTCAGTTGGTAGACGCGAACGAGGTCAGATTTGTCCGTCCAACGGTAACGAGGCGGAGGCTGACCAGGTCTAGGTTCACGACGCGTTGCGCGTGAGGACCTAGACATGATAGCGAGGATGTTCCATGGATCATGTACGACGAGCCTTCGCGGTAGGAGTGCGAAGTGAATGCGGTTCTGAAGACGCGGGCTCGGGGCGCTAAATGGGACTAGGGGGTACGGGTCCGGATAAGCCGAAGGCGGCGAAAGAGTTTCAGTTCTCTATGTATAACGTCAGAAAATGAACGAACAGCGTTGAACACAACGTACCTTTTCCTTAGACAATTTATCGATGAGCATACTACGTCCGATCGCCCCTTTTCTGACCTGCAGCTCGAGCGCTTCAAGCATCTTTCCAATATCAAACACATCAATTGGGTACGGTTTATCCTCTTGCTCAGCTTGTTTCATCTGTTCTGCACAAAACCGTTCCTCGTTGTTTTCTTTTGCCCAACGAGCCATTTTGCTACTGCTCGCTATTTTTATTGTAAGTTTCAGCTGGCATTTTTTTTGCTGAGATGAATACGCACTGATGGTGAGCATTGTGGGGTGATCGGTGATGGGAATACCCGTCTTGCCTGGCATACGTTCCACGAAGAAAAAGTCATAGAGTGTGGCACCCCAGACCTCGCAACCTAATTGGCTTCAGCTATCAATTTTGATTTTAAAAAAAAGTCGTTAAACTCACCATTTCCTGTATCCCACCCTCTCGGAAAGTATCTGATAGGCTTTCCATTCGGGTCTCGTGGCCAAGGTTGAAAAACGAATCTCTTCGGACGAAGAGACTTGTGAACCAGCTCTTGATTGCACATGAAGTCACGAGCAAATGCTTTCCATGTCTTATCTATCTTCCGGAAGACCTCAAAATCGACGTTCCAAGGGAGTTTGGGATATGTGAGTTGGCGATAAACGAACGGATAGGGAGCGACTGTCGTCGGACGCTCAAGGTCTTGGATGAATTTTGGCGAGTCGATAAGCTCTGGTGGGTTGTCTTCATCATCGCGTTGGTTGGACATGGCAGGAGGAGGGGAGATGAAGGAAGCGTCGAGTGGCTCAAATGTCAACTTGTGGCATCAGGTTCACATTTTATGGGAATCGAATATCCTTCGTGGGCTCAGGCAGCCTGAGACTCACGCTTGTGGGCGTTTAGATGAAGCTGATAAAGAGGCGCTCGTTGAACAGCTGATCTTCTACCTTTATCGATACCAATTCACGCCGAAACTTTGGTATAGTGTGTGAATGGGATGAGCAACCGACGCCGAAATTAACAGAAAGATAGAAGAAAGGAGAGAGAAAGGAGACCAAGTCGAAGCTTAAGAGAGACGAGGACCAGTGAATATCCTCAGAGAGGCATCTGCAAAGGTCCACTTTCCTCCTTCCTTTTTAGGAAGGAGGCATCTGCAAAAGGTCCACCCACGGAGCCGGCAAAGTGCCCAAGGTCCGGACCTAAGGTCCACCCTCAGAGGCCTTGACGGCCGAGATGTCTTGTCAAAGGTCCACCCTCTCGGCCGTCTACACTTCGACCTAGGGTGAATGACCGGTTCGAAGCAGTCATGTGACCGTGAGAGCGTAAAATTACTATATATGGTAGGTGAGGTCACTTACTTGTGGTCCACCTCCGGACACCCGGCCCGGCCGGTTGAGGTCCACCCCAGACCTCGATTTTCGGCAGATGCCTTCCTGTGGATATTCATTGGTCCTGAGAGACGTTGACGACTTTCTCTGTTCGGACCGCAGCGGAGCACGTGTTGCTTTTCTCACGGTTAGAAGTTTCTTCTCTTCTCAGACTTCTGCCCTCTTCTGCCTCTCCTTTTCCCACTAGCACTGACTCGTATCTTGATAACCCATTTTACCCCGAAGTATCTTCCGAGCGCGCTTTTGCCTCATTCTCGCATCTAGAATGTTGTCGCAGGAAGTCTCTGAATATTCATCTAAGCTGGAGGTGCTGCCTACAGCCTGAGACGCGTCTCTACGGTACTGTCTTCAAGGCTGTCGGCCTGTCCCATTCAAAGGTTTCATGCTACGGAGGGATTGTATCCGTTGTAATTCTTCCCTACTTCTCCTTTTAAGCATTTTTTACGCTCTTAATATTGGCGAAATGACATGAGGACGACGGAACGTTATGTTTGTGGGTGTGCGTGCTTTTTTTATCCCGACTAGATTACCTGTTGCTAATATGACCGATTCAGCGTGCCATGGATTATTCCGTCGATTCAAAAGTCCTAATCATACGCATACAGTGACCATTGCACTCGGTTGCGAAATAAGAGAAGCCCGAAATCCACGATAACCGAAGCACAAGAATGTCTAATCCCCTCAAGTTTGCAATGTATTCAGACATTCGTAGTACACTCTCCGTAGGAAGCAGCTCAACCACGGCCTGTAGGATGCGTGGTGCCCTCACTATCCTTCTAGATTATCTTCGACTCTCCCGAAACTGGATCCGAATGGTTTCCGGATCGCACGCATGTCGTGTACTGTCATGGATATACTCTTCAGCGTATCGAAGCTGCCAATAAAACACCCGTACGACTTCGACGGGGAAAAGACGAGGAAGAAGAAATTCTCATCCAATCAGAGTTCAAACAATCTGCAAACCCGCCCAATCCAACTGTTAATCTATCTATCCAGTCCGAGTCCTCATTCTAGATTTACGGACGACAGCAGAGTTTCCATCAAGAAGGTCATCACGTGGGTTTTCAAGGAAGTAACGTTGTCTCAGCGCCTGGTCGGTCTCCTCGACTTAACGTTAACGTTCTTCTTCGAACGTCCGTGCGGCTTCGTCTCCGATCTTTGGTGCCTTGTGGCTCAACTCATACACGTCGCATCTGCGCCAACCGCGTGTTTGTGATTCCATCATTTGTATCATCATCAATGATCGGAAGACTACCGAAATTTCTTATCACTACTAGCTGGAAGACGTCGTTCCGCAGCGGCCACCTAGGACCGGTCTTGATGTCCTAAACGGTCATTGTCAAACGGATCATCAGAAGCTTGGTAAACTGGCAATCCAGTATTACCAGTGCAGTACCGACGCCTCCGGAGATAAGTCAACTTGGTACAGCTCTTGCACCACTACACAACATGTCTCGGGATTAACTAGAGGCTCATTTACGTGATTTCCCGGCTGCGCTTTGACTTGCATCGGCTAGTAACGCGCTAAGACTCTTTCTCCATCAGAGGCAAGAGCAAAAAGTATTTGAGGGGCATTGTAATATTTATGAAATGCCCTGGTACTTTCTCCCTCCCAGTTGCCGACTCTACTCGCCATGAGAATCGCAGTTGTAGGAGCCGGGATCTCCGGTATTGGTTCTGCATGGGTTCGTCGTTATTCCTCTAGTGCTTCAGTGAATGGTTGGACTGAAAAAATTGAATATATTTAAAGCTGCTGAACAACTACAGCGACCATGAAGTTCACATTTTCGAATCGGACTCTCGCCTTGGGGGTCATGCAAATACCGTTGACGTCGGAAAGACGAAGGAAGATACCGCTGGCGTAGATACGTGAGTGTTCCTTTGCCTTGTGTCCAAAGTACCCCTCTGATGGCATTGCAACGCCTAATCGATTAATCGACAGCGCCTTCGTGAGTGAACAAGCGTTTTTCAATCACTCTTTCCCCGCACTGTGCTTATCCCCTGAATCAGCTCGTCGTCAATCGCGTCACGTATCCGAATTTTATGCGATTTCTGGATCACCTGGGCATCCAAACTGTCGAAGCGCCCATGTCATTCAGCGTTTCCCGAAATGATGGCGCTTTCGAGTGGGCCAGCGATGATTTCTTCACGTTCTTCTGCCAAAGGTCCAGGATTTTGGATCCCCGCATGTGGCGCCTTCTCTACGATATCTTTAGGTTTAATGCGTGCGCGCGCAAAATGCTCTTAGACAAGGAAGGTTCCGTTCAGACAACCATTGGCGAGTACCTAGAGCATCACGGATACTCGACTCAGTTTCGTGATGACTACCTTATCGTGTGTATCATTTTTTTTAAATTCTTCGACATCCTTACTAAGTCTTATCGGCTTGATCAGCCGTTAACTGCTGCTGTGTGGAGCACGCCTCCCAACGTTTGTGCGATGGATTTCCCGACACGAACTCTGGTAAGCCGATAATCCCGCTCGTCACTTTTAATCTCACCCGTGCGCATCAGATTCAATTTATGCATAATCATCACATGCTACAAATGAGCGGTAGACCTACTTGGCTTAGTATCAAGGATGGAAGGTGCGCAATCGAAGTTCGGTATGCTCATACTAAAGTTGACGGCATCTTCTCAGCAAACATTATATTGCGAAGGCCTTGCAAGACTTCGATAAAGAGCGCATTCATCTTTCAACGAAAGTAACTCGCATTGAGACGTTACCATCAGGGAAGGTAGAGCTGGAGACGGAGAACGGAGTTGTGGACCAGTTTGACCATGTCATCTCCGGTTGTCACTCCGACGTCATTCTACGCATGCTTGAGAAAGGCAACATCACCTCCGAAGAGCACCGCATCTTAAGCAAGTTCCATTGGGCGAGTAATGAATCTGTGTTGCATGTTGACAGCGATGTAGGTCGACTTTACTTGACCTCATTGTACCTTCATCGACGGATTAACAATATCTATAGTTTATGCCGAAGAATAAGGGAGCATGGTCAGCTTGGAACTACTACTCTAACTCCGTTCTGGATGGCTCGGACAAAGTCAAAGCCATAGATAGTCAAGTTTCTGTGTAAGTTATTTATCTTTTCGAACAGTCCCTTCGCAACTCTAACATCACCGAACAGGACATGTAATTCAATCTTTCCCTGTTTCATCTACGTCAAGTTAACTGATAGAGGCTTGTAGTTTGGAGCAATGATCTTCAACATATTGATCAAAATAGGTATGGACCTATCTTCGTTACGATCAACCCACCATTCGAACCAAGGGAGGGCACCGTCATCGGCCGTTGGAATTTCGATCATCCTGTTCTTGACATTTCGGTGGGCCATCCTCTACGATTCGAGCGTGTTTCTCTAGTATTTACATTATTCTACTTCTAACAGGGAGTCGAAGCTCAATCCGAGATACATAAGATCCAAAACAGACGCGGGATTTCTTACACGGGCGCGTATCTCAGATATGGTTTCCACGAAGATGGCTTCACGTCTGCTCTACGGGCCGTATCGGAGCACCTCAATGTCGCCCCGCCGTTCGACATCACTTGCGCTGATGAACCTCACACCAACCTACTGCCCTGCTACTTCTTCGAGTTCCTGGAGAATACGAGGATTAGCCACGTCGTCGGTTTCGTATTAGCTCTGATCTTGAAACTCATAGACTTTTTCCTACGCATTCTGTTCGATTAGACATTCTTTAGATTAGAATTTTCTCTTTGGGTTAAATTTTTATTGGTATTCTTGATGTTGTATGTGCCTTACTGTAGATTGGCATTCGATTTCGAAAGTAATCCGAATGTTCGTTTTGTGTACTTGGCTTGCGTTGTCTCATCTGTGCGAAGATTGACTATCTTTTCTACGGATCACCACATAAAAAGTATGAGACAAGAGGCACATATTAGTAACACCAATAAGATCTGCCTGTGTTTCATCATTTTGCAAGACTTGAAGATAGTTCGGTAAGAGAATTATACGAGGACGCTATGAAAAGACATCTATATGGTACAATGCATAAATTTTCACTTTTGTCAATAATGTGAGCCTGAACTCGGAGTGAGACGATTTATTCGTGAACGTTACACGTCAGGAATCTTCTCCTTGCTTTGGTCCACGCTTGCGCTTGACTGGCCAGTGGATTCCTGCAAGACAATATCCGTCTCAGCCCCTGAAGGACTCCCGACTTCATTTTTCTTGAGGCTCAAACCCTTCAACATAAAACTACACAGCATCCCGATACCCGCGAGCCCAATCAAAACATACCAAACGCAGCGAACGCTTTCCGCGAATGCGACTCGGACTTGTGTTCTAAACGGCTCCTCCAAGGACGGGATCACGGGAATAATCGAATAGGCTACTGCCGTTCCTCCTGAGAATTCCGAGACAAACGTGTCCGGAAGCCGATGTTTCAGTTGGTTTTGGAGCACAGAACCACCGATAGAAACGCCAAAGCTCTAAATATTGATCCTTCCTGTCAGAGGAATGCCTGAATACCATTTAAGAGGGGAAAAAACCAACCTGGGCAAAGAAACGGATGAACATGAAGAAGGCAAGAGCGGGCGGGTTGTGATCAGTCGAGATGGGCGCGAGGATGGGGAAGACGGCACAGGTCAATACGATGCCCAACCCAATGGAACTCAGAACCTGAAAGCCAATCGACACCATATCACTGGAATCCGCCGAGATAGTCGAGTACAGCCCGCCGCTAAGGATGAGGAAGGCCCAGGCTATCCATAGCTGAAGCCTGTACTTGCCGGTTTTCGCGACAAGCAGACCCGAGATGATGCCCGGTGGCATGGTGATTAAGCCGGAAGGGAGACATAGCACTCCGGACCGAATCGGAGACAGGCCTCGACAGGCTTGAAAGTACATCGGCAAGAAATCTGGATATCGAGGGCATCAATCTCTTCAATATTTCATCATATGGCGCTGTCAAGGACATACAGTAAAGAATAGTCATGTAGACATTTCCAAAGAAAGCTTGGAGATATCCACTGATGGCTTCCGTATTCGATAGAACTGTGAACGGGAGCTATGTGGATGCGGCCGCAGAGATAAACAAGCATGCGACTCAGTAGGAGGCTTCGCGACGTACCAAGGGTGATTCGGGAATGTGCTTGTCGTAAATGACAAATGCGACCATACCAACGAGACCGAGGACAAGAGGTGTGAGGACGTTTGGAGAACTCCTATAACGAAGCTTCTTTTAGCAAAATGATCAAAAAAGGCAGTGAAACGTACCATGAATATTCTATGCCTCCCCAAGTCATGGCAATGATGACTGAGGCAGAGCTGGCAATCACAAGGAAATTGCCGCTGTAAGTGAATAGTATGTCAAGCAATACATGACATGAAGCCAGAAGAGACTACTCACACCCAGTCTAAGCTGAGAATCTTCTCCTTAAACGTTCCTAGAGGAGCACGGATGTTTATGAAAAGAACCGTAATTGCAGCACAGATTGCACAAAAAGGTAAATTCATGTCTGTTCAATCGCGATTGAGTTCAGAGCGAAAATAAAAGGGAAGAAACTACTCACAAAAGAACCAACGCCATTGGCCTTCTTGTGCAAGTACACCAGCTACAGGAGGAGATATTCCCGCCGAAACGAAGTATGCGCTGACAGAGAAAGGTGATGAGCTGCGTGCGCCGTGGATGATACAAGCGATGGACTCAACAGAGCAAGAAACGCATTGAAAATCCCTCGTTCATGGAGGGGGACCAGGTCGGACACAACTATTTGGGCCATCGCAGAGAAGCCTCCCGCACCAATACCTTGAACGACTGCATGGCACAGATTAATGTATTCTCCACGATGAACTTAAGACGTAGTACCTCTAGCACCAATGAGGAAGTTAATGTCCGTCGATGCTCCACACAGCGCACTTCCCAATGCGAAGAGAAATAGTTGAAGGAGCAGAGTTGGGCGTCGACCCCATACCTAAGCAAAAGAGATTACTTCCGGTTTAGAGAAGAGAAATCCTGAAGAAGTACGCACTCGAGCCAATGCGCCAGTGAAAGGCAGAAACGCAGTTGCAGCTAGTGCAAAGGCTGATCCGACCCATTCGAACTCCTGGCCGTGCAACTCTTTCACGATAGTTGGAAGAGCAACGATGATGCCAGTCTGGCAAACGAATCAATGTTCAAAGCCCTACTGCGATACTTGAAGAAGCACCCACTAAGTCCAAAGCGACCAGAAAAGATGCAACAGTGATGCAGACTATACACATCCAGAAACGAAGGTCGCGTTTCGGGTAATCTGCATCAGCACTGAGACTTTGTGCATTCATTTTGGCCCTTGGAACAGTCAAATGAGGAATCGAGTGGCGAGTAATGGTCGCTAACACGTCCTTGGGGGGGGGGGGGGGGGACGACGAATAGCTAGCTGAGATGACAGAACGAGTATGATGAGTCTTCCACCATGATGAAGGTGTTTGCGATCCTTTGAACAGAAGTTCCGAGCGAAAAGATGGACTGCTGATCTGATATTGCTTTGAAATGATGGAGGGATAGACGATAAGGCCGGATGGAAGCCATGCTATGTGCGTGCGCTGCGGATGAAACTTTGAAAGAGAGCGACGAGGTTTCCGGAGACGGGCATGGACGTTTCTGAGACCGGTTCTTCGCTTCTGATCCGTTTGATCGGCAATCTCCGACTTTGCAATCTAATAGCTTGACTTCTCAAGTCAATGTTCGCGCTTTTGGCTGGGGGACTTGGCTTTCATGGCCTGGAATTCATAAATATTAAATACATAAGAGTGGCAAGTAGATGAAATTCTGGTTGCCTGTCTTAATATAACGTAGGAAATCAGACGAACGATGCTAGTATGCTTTTAGGTTATGACGCTGAGCTAAGACACGCATGAGATAATAGAAGATCGAGTGGTCTTAGAGAGGGAAAGACGTACAATTCGAGTCTTTCATTCTCCAATTCTCAAACGACGGCCCATTGGGAAGCGGAAATTGGTCGTCGAAGTCGCTATTCGGGCGAAACGTGATTGGAATGGATGCCCCGTTGAAGTTTCTTGAGTAATCCCCGTTGAGTACTTGAGCAACTTGCGCTCTCACGTTGAGTAGAAGTCGCAATGTCATAATACTCGCAAGGACGACTTGGAACTCCATCGGTATTAAGAAGTATTTGACCTTGATAACCAGTTATGTATCGGAAGCAACAACAGGAACCACGAGGACTCACGCCATTTACTATCCAAATAATCTGGCTGACGAGGTAGCCGGTGAAAGTTCTTCTCTTCGTATTAGTCCCACAAACCAATTACTATTAGAAATAAAAGTGTTCACTCACATAACGAGATACAGCGCCGAGTCCTTGATCAAAAGATTTGACAATCCACCAACCCTACCTCTCAAAGGTCCTACTTTCGACAATTCCGTCGCTTTTTTGAGAGTAAGGCCCAAAAGAAACATGCAATGAAGACATAAAGGAACAAAGAAAGTTTTGAGAGCCCCCGACAACTCTAGAGGCACGCACACATTCCCAAGCACAAGAACGCTCTGTGTCCCAGCTGGATGCCGACGAGAATAATAATGAGTGACCTTAGGTTCAATGTCAAAAGTAACACACCTTTTTCTTTACGCAATATAACGATTAGCATAGCGGTCATTGAAACAAATAAGACAAAAAAACTGCCGGTGAGAAGGATCATCATAGGTTTGCTTTTATTGTACAAGGCGTAGATGCGGAGCTGCAATGACCCTATTGAACATCAGAGACTATAGCTGGCTGGCGGGACGGGTTATCTGGAACTTACCGTTTGAGATAAGCGCGACTATTGCGGAAGCTACCCATGTGAAGCGCGACCAGGCCAAACCTATTTATAAATCAGCACATCCCCACAGACTTTGCAACGTAGTCATTACATCTGCGGAACGATGATTCTTAGTCATACGCGCAGGTGACTGTAAGGAATTACACACGCCTGGGCAAGGACGTCAGTTAGGGTGAAAACATCAGCGTGAACGAGCTACAGCTCACTGTTTCCGATGCATTTTTCATAAGCAACACTTTTACATGATGTCAGTAGAATAGAGACGAAACTCGGCGTGATAATGCCCACCAGAATTAAAAAACCTATAAAATTCAAATGATTTAGAGTTGAGTTTAAGAAAGCATACTACTCACAACGCGTAAAGAAGCGTAAAACATTTAAGCTTGAAAAGGAAGTTCAGCAGGCTTAAAGTTTATTTCGAAATAGGTACCTACCGTGAAATATATGACTTTTCCGGACGTGAATTCGGCTGTCTGACATACAAGTGAGCTGAAGAACGATGTCATACTGTAGTTTACTCACCCATATATGCGCCATTTCGGCTTTAAACATGAGCACTGGCAAAAATATTGATCACCATCGAGTTGTAACATCGAGCTAAGAGTACAAACTCGAATCATAAACAAATATCACGAGTGCTGAGACTGAAGAGAGATATCAGAGGAGGAAGATAGTGACATGTCGAAGCGCACCACAAAAGTAGTTCCAAAGCTGCATTTCGTAGTACATTTGTATGTCCTCTTCCATTATAACCTCGGGGCTGGGCGTAGTCGTGTCCATATTGGCTCAATGAACAGTTGTGTGAGGATGAATGTCGGAAAGGAGGAACCAAGTGAGGGAACGGCACACCTGTGTATCTTCTTATTGCCTGGGCTCAACAAGCTAACACCTGTTCTCTTATGAGAACTGACCGAGATAAAGAGATCCTGGAGATGCGACTAAGCTCCGCCAGATTGCAGGGTTGGCCGAGCGCTGTACCAGTAACAGAAGCATCTAGGAGACGACGCTCTAAATCTGATCATCTACTTGATTTACCTGGTTTGGAACGGTTATGGCTGTGGTCAGCATATTATCCCGAACGTATCAAGTAGAACTTACCACCATGGTCTCCACAATCCCGGAGTCGCCGAACGAGCGTCACTCATAAGAATCATGAAGTTCCCATGGTCACATACTAGTATCGCAATTCGATGAGAAAATGGTATGGTGATACTATA
The DNA here is from genome assembly GCA_019400425.1 of Hymenochaete sp. R1. Taxonomy (NCBI): domain Eukaryota; kingdom Fungi; phylum Basidiomycota; class Agaricomycetes; order Hymenochaetales; family Hymenochaetaceae; genus Hymenochaete; species Hymenochaete sp. R1. The sequence continues at coordinate 234,256 of JAFREE010000009.1, read as the reverse complement.
GTGTATGCCTAGAAACATCACGATAGCATGCTCGGTAAGAGTCCTACCCACACTAATGTTCCCAATCCTAAGACACTCCAGGTAAGATACTGTCGCAACGTTCAAGGAAGTTTCAAAGACCGAAGATGATAAGAGTTACTAACTGGGTGCACTTCAAATTGCACCGGCATTGGCAGGCGCCGAAGAAGAGCGTCGATCACCTCCAAAAAGAGTAATTACTAATTTCTCTTAGCGTTCGTCGACGAGATTCTTTTTTTTAAATTTCATACCACTACCAGCAGTAGTGCTCAGCTTCCTCCTAGTGCACCACGGAGTCTGATTATATATTATATTTGGACCATGGTTAGAACTTCAAAAGTCCCTCTCGTGTCTCTCAAGATGCTTTGGGGCAGCGCTTAAAATGAACTATTCATGCCTTCTCCGAGTCCACCGACACCCACATCTTACGGATAATCTCAACGTATTAGAGAAGAAGCCTATCTCATGAACTTAAATATCTCATCAATCACATCTAGGAGCAGAACAACCATCTCCGGAGGAGACTAGTAGTAAGCAAAAAAAGTTCATCACGTCTTATTGAAACAAATGATCCTAATCATCCACTGACAGGTGTATATGTGTTGGGATAATGCGTATGTGGCAATCACCGTCGGTATTGATACCCGCCTATATCTGTTTGGTTTGGGGGTCTTTTCCCGACGCAGCTACGAACCCCTAACTCACCCACCTCCGTCATGGCTCCTCTAAGCAAAGCTCTCTCGGTCCAAGAAGTGAAGAACGGCAAAGATGAGGGGCACAGTGAAAGTCTCTGGAGCGGCGCCATTGACAAAGATTGGACTATAGCCTTGTAAGTCTCCTGCCATTTCCCGTCTCGTTTGTTCCCAGTAGTGACTGACTAATCGCCCCATGAAAGCGCGCCTAACGGAGGCATGTCCTATGCGTTGCCTGCTTGAAGATCTTGCATCTGAGTGTTTTTTAGGTTATCTTGTCGGTCTCATCGTCGAAGCTTGCATGGGACACCAAAATATATTCGCCGCTCAAGTTTTGGACCCCATCCATGTGACTGTCCATTTCCTCCGTACTACGATGGCATTCGATTTCGACAACAAGACCAACGTTCGGTCCCCCGCAACTTTCGAGATAAAGGTCGAGACGGTCAGACACGGTGCACTAACATCTAACCTTCAAGCAGAAATGATCCAAAACGTGCGTGTGTGCGCGACCGACTAGGGATACCAAGCTGATTGGATGACTCAGGGAAAAGCAACCATGACCGCTCATTTTATATTCGGAACGCTTAGCGAAGATCCAAACCCAAAGAATTTGGTCCCACCGTCACCGTACGCTCGTTGGATCCCGCATAGAACGTTGCCTCCTGGTTGCCCTCGATTCGAGTATCCCCCCGCTTTGCGTAGAGCTTTCAACTTCCGAGATCATGTCTCAGCTAAAGAAGACCCGATTTTCGACCGTGTCAATAATCCCGCAAATCGGACCACAGACACAGAGCAAAGCAACGTCGATAGTGTGCCCAGGGATCCCCCTGGTATCGAATACGGTTCCTGGCTGAAACTTTCGGACACGAGCGAAGTCTGGCGCGAAAGCATGTTGCCCTTCGCTGTTGACATCACAAAGCCCTTCCCCGAGCTCTTACCGACTGATTTGGCACCGATGAAGGGCAACTTGTGAGTGCCAGATCCGTTTCTCTTCTTCTTCAAGATCTCACTGTCACTTCCGAATAAGATGGTACCCGACTTTGATTCTCTCGATCGAGTTTAAGTACCCGTTGCGCCTCGTACCCGACATGAAGAATGTGGTCGGAATGTATTCATGTGGAAATTTTATACAGGAACCCCATGGTCGCTACAATTCGTACATCGAAGTTTGGACTGCTCCGCCAGAGGATACGGACGAGAATGATACACAGTGGAGAAAGGGGCAACGTTGCTTAGCTATAGCGAATCAGACTTCGCTCAGTCTGCCCTTTGAATTCCAACCTCTGCTTAAGGAGGCTCTTAAAGGCGCGAAGACAAATCTTTGATCGGAGTAATAGGAATCTGCATTTTATTTTCTTGTAACCTGCCAATTAAACACGAGAAGCGACGGGATGAATCGTATCAAACTACAGAAATTGACAATACGCGGATATGAAGCGATATGCCACTACGATCCCTACAAAAAAAACTGAAGAGATATGTCCAAACTTCCAATGAGAAAAGTAGTCCGTTTTCTAATGAAGTCAATGCGAATATACCGAAAAATTAAACAATAGAGCAGCGTTGCTTTGAGTAACTACTCAATCTGACATTCAAGGGCATCTGTGCTCCGCTGCTCGTATCAGATTTCAAATACGGACGCGACACAATCATCCACTTCTTCTCAAATGCATCAGCAGGATACGCCAGTTCAAATTCGAACGTCCGAAGAAGCGTGAAAAGTAAGGCCTTCATCCTATACGACAAAATCAGATTGTGTGTACGAAACGAAAGCTTCTAAAGGCGTGCGTACTCGTATAAAGCGAAGCGATACCCGATGCAGCTGTGAGATCCGCCGAGGAAAGTGAGCAAGTTGCCCCAGACTCCTGGGATGGATTTTGAGGCTTCAGGAGGAGTCGACCAGCGCATAGGGCTGAGAAGAATGAGCATATGCTAAAGGGGAACGAGAGAAAAGAAAAAGAAGAAAAAAAGACAGCGCGTACTTGAACTCGTCCGCATCAGCTCCCCATATATCTTTCAATCGGTTGACTGCGAGGACGGGAATACAAATAAGGTCGCCTGTACGGATTCTGAGAAAGTCATCGTTCAGCGGGTTCGTCTCGGCAATTTCGAAAGGAAACGGACTTGATGTTATCCAACAATCGACCTTTTCGGTCAACGTATTGTTCTTTGACGGGAATCACGTCGTCATGAAGGGCCATTCGCAGCAAGTTCGGGATAGCAGGATGGAGGCGAAGAGTCTCGCGAACGACGGCATCCAATAGCGGGAGGTCGTTGAGTTCGTCAGCAGAGGGCATATCCGAGGAAACGGTACTCAACTCCTGCCTAAGGAGTTGCTGTACGTTAGAATGCTTAGCGAGCTCGAATAGGCACCAGGTCGTCTCCGTGCTTCGCCCGCCAGAAGATTATAATTAGTGTTACTCGAACTCTCGAAACTGAGGAGATAAAAACGCGCATACCTTGAAGTTTCATGCCCGGTGACTAAAAACGTCGGGATTTCTGACACGGCTGTTAGCGTAATGATAAGTCAAACCTTGTGGCGCAACTCACGGGCAATCACATCTTCATCAGACATACGCTGGCAAGCAAGTATATCTTCGCCCATATTTGACTGAACCAAAGCAGAAAGAAGGTCCTTCCGTTCCGATATCAAAGTGTCCCCCGTCAAAGTTTGCTTATCTACATCTTGCTTTCGTTCCTTTAAAAGATTCCTCGCTATCTGGAACATCGTGTTATGGGCAACCGATTCGTCTAATCCAAGGCTAGAAGACTTGGAGGAATATGTAAGCCCAGCCGGTAAGCAACGTCGACGCATCCTTACCAAGTCCCGTAAAAAAGGAGTGGCGGACTGGATGACTTGGTAGAAGTTGAACGATGAACCATTGGCGTTGAGAAGCTTGAACATGGATTCATGAAGCTCGTTGGGCTCATCTCTATCGTTAAGAGCACTGAATTGATAATCAAACCCTAAAGTCGGTCTTGGTTCAGAAACGAGTGTTTTAGACAAAATCTTAAAAGCATCCACACCAGCAAGACCAATGATATCCAATGCAGCTCGTCCAAGCCAAGATAACACGTCGATAGTCCGCGTCCCATGCCGGTGTGAAGAGAGCTCGACTTTCCACATTTCGCGAAGCTATTCCAATTGAGTATCAATCTGATGTATTACTTGCAAATGGACTACGCAACCTGTAATGCCTTTCCGTAGAAAATGGGCATGAGCGCCTTGATGGCGGTCGGACTAAAAGACGGGTTCTCCGAGCAATATAAGTAATGGTGCACGGGAAGAGTGAAAGTTGAATCGCTTACCATAACTCTTCTCTACAAATTTTGATTTCTGAGTGAAACAGGAGCAGGCGCGAACTTGAAGATAGTTCCGCACCTGTTGTTTATGCCTCTCACCTATGGTATTCCGGTAAACGTCAGTACTTAGGTTTACACTTGTTACGAGCCAATCACCTTCCGCCACAAGAAGACCTAGCAATATTTAGCGTACAACTTTTGGCAGCGAGCATTTACTTACCGGTTCCAATCAACCTTTGAAGGCCCTTCCTTAAAAGTTCAGGTTTTTCGTAATCCATGGAACGCGACAAAACGTGGTGTAAAGCACGCGTATCCATCGTGAGCAAGGCGTCCTTCTATAGCCGACGTCAGAAAAGGACGTTGAAGTCCTGTGTGCCACAGAATACTACTCACTCCTAGAAAACCCTGGCAGCGCATGACTTTTCCGTAACGTTCGACCCATCCATCCTCCTTGACAACGGCGTCTCCCTGTCGAATTTCCGGCAGATGTCCGTGCAATGAAAACGAGAGTGAGGGGCCACGGAGAGCTCGTAAAGGGGCAGACAATTGAAACCTAATCCAAAGCGCTGCCTTGTAGACCACAAAGCAGCACAGAGCAAAAACGAAGAGGTTGAACGGCATTGGGTGGCGGAGGGAAAAGTAGAGGGGAAACAACGCTACCGAGATGATGACAACGTTGCTCGGTGTTGGCTTTAAGGCGGAGATGATCGCGGTATTCTAACGCAGACGGAGTCCAGAGTCAGGTGTGTGCGTCCAGGCTGAGCTGCTGCCGCTCCGTTGCCGAAGTCACATTGAGGTGAGCTCCGGCCTTATCGTGTGTACCTAGCTAGAGACGTTCAATAAGTATTCAATGAAATTCGCAGTTTATTGACAGAATAGGATCAATAAATCAAATCACCTACCGCATTCATTTGGAGAGTTTCTAGGAACCATTCTTTCCTGGAAGCAACTTGGAGGGATGCGACTGCCCCAGTGCCTGATGATGCGGAACGTCGGCGATGACGGATTGGGTGAAGTTCGGGCGCTTAGCACAAACGCGGGTTCGAAACCAAGAAAGCTATCAGGAGCCACTTTTTAACTTACGTCCGTCTCCGTCACTTAATCTCAAAATCTCGCTCAACCAGAAGATACGTCCCTTCCGTACCCCCCGAGGCGACGTGTGGGAGACATAAGCGTCAATTTGACTACCTGTTTAGTCTACTATTCGTAACCTACTGGTAAGCTCGCGAGCAGAAAGATGTGAAGAGAGAAGAGCGTACTTGACGCCTTTTTAATTCCTCCGGCTTGTCGGGAAGCTTGACTTCCTTTATGCTCCTTCATGAAGAAACAAGCAAGGCTGCACGGAAATAGAAGGATCCGTTGGGATGTCGCACAAAAGATTCCCATTGAAGATGATGTTCGTCTGAGACAAACGAAGATACTTGATTATATTGCTTCATGGATGTGTCCCATCCCATGAATGAGAATAATACTGGTGGTGGTAAAGAAGCACAAAGCAGAGCTATATATCGATATGCGTGCGGTCAAACAGAGGTCGGGCACGCAAAAGCACGTGCCACGTGCACCAAACCAGGCCCGCGGCCGATGCTCCTTAGACTCTTCCTCTTCCTCAAGCTTTCTTCGCGCTCAACGTTTCAGAGCGGAGTTCTCCTCGCATCCCCGCCTTTCTCGACAATAGAAACTACGTTTTTCTCATAAAATGACTCTTGCTTCGTGCGCTGCTGGATAGATATCAAGTCTGAGTCTGAGACTCCAATGACTGACTTGGACGTTCGCGAACTCTGTTGGGCCCGCGGGGGAAACTATTCGTAACATTGCTTTAAAAGTTGAACGAAACGCTGCTTCTGGTGAGTCGCATGAAGCCAATAACAAAGAGTAAGGCTAATTCGTTGCAGTGGGAAAAGGGGTCTGGCGGGAAATCGGAGACTACGTTAACGTGAAGGCAAACTGCGAGAACCTGGCCTTGTCCACTTACCTCGACGAAAGTCCACTCGACTTCTGGTGAATCTGCGGATCTCCTGTGATCCGTGTTGTTAGAAAGAGAACTGGGGCTTCCCATCGCTCATTTTGCTGAATCCTGTGGCAGTCACACGGCCGTTCATGTTCAACAGCAGCATCACCCGTGCTCCTTTATTACCGCCATGGCATGAACTCCTCTCCATTCGCGAAACAAACATTCATCGAAAAGAAAAGGGTTCTACATCTTGAAAAGAAAGAAAGGACTGAATGCGGCGATTTGATAATCATCCGATCTTGTCGTTCACTTTGGGGCCGACTTAAACAAGCCCTTCTTGATGTTCACCGTGTGTGTCACAAATGTCAAATGTGAGCGTACAACCTCCTTTCCGAACGTTAACTATACAATTGACCGACTGATTTTCGTATAGACTCCAGGGCGAGCTGGCGTTTGTTTTTGTTGAGAAACTTAAACATGCGGTCGATATATCTTCCATCGTTTGATGTTTCTTTTTCTGCCAACAGATGCAATAGATGAGTCGGGTCTTGATGATGATACGAACAGCAGGTTCCCGAGAAGGGAATTTGAAATGGGGTGTAGTCAACAAGCGCTTGATTATAACGTGTTCGCAAGTATCTTCGCACCGCAGCGTTTCTTCTGTCCGATTTGCCCTTTCGCCCGTTGCCTCTTATAATACCCTTCCCTTATTCCCTAACTCTAAGCTCTGCTCGTCTTTCTATTACCACCATTGCCTTTCGGTCATTTGTACTTTGGTCGCTTCAAGCGGAAGTTTCACTGTTCCAACGAAGGTCCGAACCCAGAGGAAAAGCATGCAGACAACCATCGCGCAGAATGAGTACCCAAAACGCGACCTGCGTTTCTGGATGTGCATCATCTGCGTCACCATCGCTTCGTTCCTCGTAGCACTCGACTTGGTGAGCAAGCCAGCGCTAAATTTTCATCACATCCTTCGCAGCTTTTCTAACAATAAATCCAAGACTGGTATCATCGTAGCCCTTCCAACCATCGTCAAGGTCTTGCATGGCGAACAGTTCGAATGGATTGGTTCGGGGTTCGCTCTCTCTGCAACAGCATTCCTTCCTTTCACAGGTGCCCTCGCCCGGGTATGCACTACGATTTTTTTTTGCGTTTGTCTACTTCTAACTTAAGTCTATAGGTATGGGGTAGGCGGCCTACGCTAATGCTTCACCTCTTCCTTTTCTCTCTGGGAAGTGCACTTTGCGGCGCTGCGACGAATATGAACTTCCTTATCGGGGCGCGAGGTAACAGAAGCCACGCCTCTTACTCTTTCCATAAAACTCACACTTTTATTCCCCATCAGTAGTGCAAGGTATCGGGTCGGGAGGGTTCACTGTGATGTCCCAAATCATCGTGTCGGATCTCGTTCCTCTCCACGAGCGAGGAATATTCAACGCATTCTTGGCAATGTATGGCCTCTTTTTCACTCCCTTTCCCACCGGTCTTCTAACTGTCTTCCTTCCAGCGCTTATTTCGTAGCTTCAGGAGTTGCGCCGACTGTGGCCGGTGCCTTATCTCAAGGAGGGCAATGGAGATGGGTTTTCTGTACGATGCTCCGTAATTCCACTATTATGGTTTCGGATGGCTGACCCTTCCTTTCTGAAGACATCAACCTCCCCTTCTGCGCAGTATGCGCAATTTTAACTATTTTATTTGTCAACATCGAAGCTCCTCTTGGAACCTTCAAAGAAAAGATGCGTCGCTTGGACTGGGTGTAAGTGATTGCTGCTTACGCCTGCTTGGTCCCTTTGGTAACATTGCAAACAGCGGCAACTTCTTAGTAATTGCTAGTTCCGCAGCAGTGATTATCGCTATGACATGGGGAGGCATACAATTCTCTTGGTTAGTGTGGATTACCATTTTTAGACCCCGTCTTGATTAATTTGGTGTCTGCAGGAGCTCCGCCAACGTTCTAGCCCCTCTTATCTTGGGATTGGTAGGACTGGTCGCATTTGTTATATACGACAAACAAATACCAGAAGAACCCCTGGTAAGGTGCATCGCATGTCCTCAAGTTCCATCCTCATTGATCGGGCATCTAGCTTCCTTTTGAAGTTTTGAGGAATGTCGAGTCCATCAGTGGATATCTTCAGTCTTTCTTTGGAAATATGTTCATGACCATCTTTTATTGTGAGTGTCTTTTCCTGACGATGATCGCGCTCAAGAAATTTGTTATCTGATTCTGCCCGTCTCATGTAGACTACTTTCCGATGTACTTGCAAGCCTGTCGGAACGTATCACCCATTCGTTCTGGGGTTCTCACCCTACCCTCCGGCCTTTTCATCATGCCGCCGGGAATTATTTCTGGCATAATGATAGCAAAGACAGGAAATTATCGTGCGCAACTGTTCGTTGCTTGGGCTTTACTCCTCATTGCTGGCGGCTTGTACACGACTTGGGACGCAGACACTCACGACATGAAAACCGTCGGCTTTCAACTGTTCAGCGCCACTGGGTTGGGCATCGTCTTGGCTTGTGCCGTCTTCCCCATCCTCGCACCCATAACCCTCGACCTGAATCCCCAGGCCCTCGCTTTCTTCATGTTCGTGCGTTTCTTTGCCCAGGTAAGCATAAGTTCTGCTGGAATCATTCTCATTCGACGCCGTTATTGATCAAAGCCCCGACTTATCAACGCAGAGCTTCGGTGTCTCCATCGGTGGTTCTGTTCTGCAAAACCAGCTCAACAGTCGCCTCCCACCACAGTTTCTCTCGGAATTTCCGGGAGGAACCGCCGTGGCGTTCTCCATCATCCCCTTGATCCCGACTCTCGAGGAACCGTTCAAAACGCAGGTGCGAGTGGCGTTCGCAGACAGTCTCCGTCGGGTGTGGTTTGTGCTTCTCGGCATAGCTGTCCTCGGGCTTCTTTCCAGTCTCCCGATGAAAGGATTGAGTCTCAAGAAGGATGAAGAAAAGGCGCCAGGGACTGGGGAAATTGATATTCCTTTACAGCAGCATGCGAACAGTGCCGTAGCGAGTACTGCTGGAAGCAAGGACAAGCTCGCCGAAGTGTGAAGTACCCAAGTGCACCGGGATGGTAACTTGAGGGATATGTGAACTATTTCTGTAGACGGTAACTTAAACTTGACCCAAGAATCGTTATTCACGTATCTATGATTTGTATGATAGTCCGCAGACAAGTGTGTGCTCGAGGACTTGTAATATTATTTAATTTATTACTGGTCATCACGACGTCCTCTTATCTGAAAGCAGCAAGGAAATGATTTAAACAAGACGACCCCAGCAGCTGACAGTAAGACTGGATACAAGTAGCTATCTATCAACAATATCGATCTGGTCCGAGTCTGTGGGCGTAGATACGCTATCACACGGAGACCTTTCTGAAAGGCGGCCGGTTACATGTCAGGACCGCGTCAAAACGTTGCAGTAGTACCATTCCAAACAATCATGAAAACAATTCCACATTTGGTAAATCAGCGCAAGAACAAAAATAGCAAAATAGTTCCGAGGGTGTTCGGCGGCACCTCCTGTCCAAATCTTAATTGATACGATCGACCGGACTCAGGACTGAACGGGAACTTGACTTATTTTGTAGTTGGAGCTAGGGATCTCGATCGTTCTAACTCCAAGTGAGGCGCAAATGGTCACGATGGTTCTGCGGATTCGACTGTTGAAAATTTGACCTGTGCGTGGATGCGAACGGTGGTGATGATGGTCCGAAGAAGACGCAAGTTCACGATCGGTTTGCTGTATGATTGCTAGCGGCCCGTATAATTGACGTGCCTGATAAACCTTTCTTATAATTTCCACGAGAATATATTAACAGTGCAGCATATGGGAGCCTACATGGTCATTATGATATGTATGTAGTGATCGCCGTCAAGATCCGTCTCGGATTAAGATCTTTACATATCCTCGAGAAGGCTGGGATAGTTTTGTTGATTATCACGATCGAGGAGGTTGAGCAGCGAGTTGCAGGAAATCGCAGAGATCATTTGCCCTGAGTATCTGGGATTTCAAGTTGGAGTTGTAAATAAACGAACAAGTGAAAAAAGAAGACCGCCAGCGGAGTGGGAACATACATCTGAGCTACCAAAAAGGCGCTTGGCTGTGTCTCGATCAGGATGGCCGTCAACAGGGCAATAAAGCTACAGCACGTACCCTAGACTCCGATCCGTGTATGTACACTAAATTTGTAATACGCATGACTAGGTATTTGACGTAGATTAGTCGATAAAGGCTGTATAGCTTTCAAGTTACACCGAGACCACCGACCGACAGAAATCTAAGGATTTGATTAGTTAATTCCGACGGGGAAAAATACTTCAATACTCACAATAAAGAATAGAAGCCCGTCTTCGTAGAAGATAGCTATAAGCCGCTTGGACTCGGATCGAGGGCGGTGGAGGGCATTGAGAAAAAAGAGAATGATGGCTGAAAATTCAATGCCGAGCTAGCATGTGCAGTCCTTGTTACAAGGGGGATACCACTATGGTGCATAGAAAGCTTACACTAAGACCATATGCTGTCGCAAGGTACATTGGCGGGTCTGGGCCCGGCACACAGCTGATATTGTACGTCGTGCGTTCTGGGGGCGAAGTGAAGTCGACGTTCGGGCCCATTCAAGTCTGGTACTCACGGGAATAAGTCACGAGTGCTGAGAAACTCAACGATATGACGGCTGTCTTGATGATGAGATACACCACTGCGAACCATCGCACTTTTTTCCAAGGGATTTCCCATAGAATATACAATCGGTAACAAACAGCAACTGTGAATATTTTTGTTAAGTATTAATGTGCTTCATTTGAAGACTAATGACTCACGGATACCGAGACTCTCTACGAGGATGTTGATGCTGAAAGTGACTGCACCAAGGATACGACACCTTAACTTATATTTGAGTACGAATATGAATCTTAGAGAAAGTGTTGATACTGTTTTTTGTCGTAAGTGACAGACACTCCGCTAAACATGTAGCAAGAAACGTACCTTGGAATCAGTCATGTCGCTAACGGGAAACAAAGCTATAAGACCGGGAACGTGAACATAGTCCATCTGAGATGCCCCAAAGCAAGTCTTACCGAATAACTGTAATACGGACATTATGACCGCGGGGTACCTTATGGCGAAATAAACTATCCTCGGAAGGTGTTGATACTTGACAGTACGTCTCCCGACGCGACCAAGCACTGTGTTTATTAGTGGTTTCCAAATGAGGCGAACTTCATTATTGATCGAGAGAAACTGATCATAGATTAGGACGGCGAAGCCTGCGACTGTTTGTAGTGAGCGAAAAACGGTGCAGACGGTTGAGTTGTAAGAAAAACGTAAGAACGTACTCGTAAGGAGTTTCGTTGCTGACAGGTCAACAAACGCTTCAAGCTGCAGATCGCGTGTGGGCGTCATGGGGAGGCGGAATCCAGGAATACTGCAGCGCTGTGTCAGGTTAGTCCGGGATTATATATGTGATTTCAATTTCACAATTTGAAAGCGGCTAGAATACCTACTAGTAATGCCCATTGCAGTACGAACACCGAGTCATCAATACTAGGGTCATACTGTTGCAGACGTACCAATCACATTGACGCAATCGATACTCATCTTTCCATCAGTCATGTATTGCCATTTCTCAGTGATAGCACACTGCGAGGTATAGCAGGTTTCGCGAGTACAAGATATTTCAAGACGTTGCAGGTGGGAAAAGAAACGCCCTTGCCATCATAGAAAACAAATCAGTGCTGATATATCAATCTCTTGGACTTGGTGGAGATAGGGAAAACATCGGGGTGAATTAGTGATTGTGATACGAAAGTGATCCTGATTCGGAAAGATGATTTAGATGGGATCCAAACGTATTCTCAGATATCAGGTGTTGCAGCATGCCAGTAGTAGATATCGACGGAGGCGTATCAACCGGCGAGGAGGAGCGCTCAACAACGCGATATACGCCAGAGTCCTTGATGGTAAAGAAGCTCGGGAGAAGTCTAGAGTCCAAAATACGCAAATAGCCAGCGCGTGCGGGGATTGGTGAGATACATGGAATCTCAGGATAGTCGGAGGGCAGGGAACATTATGTGTTTCATTTTGACGAAGATGAAGGATAAACGCATGTCGATGATGCAAATGAGGTTGCCCACTGGCTCCATGCTCATTGGACATCTCGGGGGAGGGAAAGAAAGGCGAGTCCGTATTCAGCCTGCCCTTCGTGCCAAACGAAGAGTCCATCGGATTGACAGCTCTGCGATCTAACCCAGCCTTGTGAAACCAAGAGCTCTGTTGATGTAACATTTCAGTACTGCTGGAAATGATATAGTTCAACTTTACAGTACGACACTGAGCGTCCGCGCTCAGCCATTGCTTGAGCAAAGCAACTGGATCGTGGATGTCAAATTTTGGGAACCGTGAGTCCGAAGCGAGAATTGTGTCGGTCGAGATAGGAGGATCGCTGAGAAGAATGATTCTGAATGAATCTTCCCTTCTGGGGGCCGCCGCGCTTCTGTTCACCCACAATGTCCAGATATAGTTGACGACCTACGAGGGTTTCGATCCTCCGAGAGACTTTCAAAGCTGTCGGATTCGGTGTTGAGCGCTGAACATCCGAAGCGACTCAAACAACGCTTGCCCGTGCCGGATGTCGCTGTCGATCACCCTCACTTCACGTACCTTTTCCGCAAACCACCACGCATCGCGCATGTTCAAGTGCTGCATTTCACACTGTCTTTTTACTTCCGTGAACTCTCGAGCCGAATCCATCTTTGTCGGCCTTTCACCCCGCGCTGTAATGGCTTGGAAACTGTTTGACATCGAAAAGCAGCTTAGTTGGGTTTGTGAGGCGAAATTGAGACGGCGTAGATTCATGCTGGCTTGATGTATTCTACAGCTCACGTACTACGAGGCATACCATTGCAACAAAGTCAACGTGTGGATACACATGCTATGCGCCCCGCTCTTGATATGATGAGTTTCTGCACGGGTAACTCTCCTGAAAGATGTTCATTCTAATAGGATTCCATAACGGCACGGCATCCACGAAGGACGTGCTCCCGGCGCTTTGCTGGATAATCTTATTGGAGGTACGTTCACTTGCATACTGGTAATACCGCCCTACTATTTTCTCCTTTTCCTTCTTTTGACTTACCGTTCCACGTAACCGTCGTCCTCGCCCCCTTCTTCGTTCATTTGGAATACCTCTTCGAGCCAGGCCCCTTCCCGGCCTTGCACAAGAAAACGAAGAGCGATATCGGGAAGGTTGTTGTTGAGTATAGGTAGTTAATGTAATTTCTACATCCTATTCCTAACCCCTCCCCCCTCTTTAAGAATGCGTATCTCTAACTGTATTTGCCATTTCGTAGATCGCTGCTGCGTGTTACGCGGTGGACATACTAAAACATCGATCCTTCCTGTGTGTACATGAATTTTGATCTGCTATGTATCTAGTGTTGGAAATGGGAAGCGCGCCCTTCTGTATTGACGTCGTGATGAGGGTTGGTGGACCTGTTTAATGGCGACATTGGCAGCGGGTGAACGATAACTTAGGTTTACGCTACCTGTTGTGCTTTCACCTTCGGGGGGAAAGTTAACCGCCTTGCGTAATCCCACGAGCCTAGGGCAAGTTATTTGAAAGGGACGGGACAGAAGCGGCGTACGAAATTAGAATCTCAACAATCGAATTCCGAGAAACACAGAATCAAGACCCAGAAACTTATCCGTGTCCGGTAGAAGATGACAACTGGGACTTTCGGCACTCGCCAAGCCACCTGGCTGAAGGGCATAAGCAAAGGCTTGATCATCAAGATTTTCCTAGCAAAGAGATTCAAGTCGCCTAAAAGATTCTCACGTTCTGAATTAACAACAGAGAATAACTGCGCAATGCTTGACTGTCGCAAGAAAATGAAACGGAAAGAAAATCTTCAAACGACTCCTCCACTTTTCTCGTGAGCTTCGGTCCTGAATCATAGAGTACATTGGCATGAATGAATTGTTACATGATTTTCACAGGCGACGATTCATCGAGACAAAATCAATTGTTGTTATAATTTGGCTTGAAGTCGCGCTATAGAAAATACTTAAGAAAGGACTATAGGTAAGCTTCCTCACGTACCTCGGGATAGCCATTTGCTCGACTGATGGTTACCACCGGAGGCAGCCTCTGCATCTCTAACGAATTCACGTCATGAATTGGTGATCCCCTGTGCATCCCCAAAATACCTGATATAAGGCCTTTGCTGGATGATTTGTTGGTCATCTGGGATACTAGTCCCACGTTTGATTCCCTGTCGCCGAGATTAGCACCTTGCAAGACTGTAATGCCGGGCTGCATCACTCCAGAGCGGAGATTGGCTCTTGCGTTCAACCTATTTATGAATGAGAGAATAAAAATAGCTGATAAAATTAATCGACTAAAACGTACATAGTGAGAAGAGACACCGAATATGCTTAACCAATTTTGAGTATCCAGAACCCATAAATAAGTGACCTTGACAAACTTTTCGTAACGACCATGTATACGCCGATCCAGATAACTGGAGTTAGTGAAGTAAACTTTTATTAGGCACATCGACTTGACCGAAATTTCGAACGCTCACAATTATCTGGCATAACCAAGTACTTGATTAAGAGAAGATTTCTTAAACCAGAAAGCGAGGCTTTAAGAATATAACACACTCACGCAGATTAATAATGCGATTGCGAATAAACTAAAAAGAGTTAGCCCGTCATTCTAAAATCATAAGCAAAAAGCCGCACCTTGTAAGCAGGCCAGTCTCTATATCGCAGTAAGAGCGGAACAAGATAATAGAAACCGGATGACTTACGGACGGCGAATAGAATTAGTTTGCAGATCAGCTGGTTTGATCTTGAAAAATCTCAGAAGAGAAAGCTTGGAGAAGTAAAGAGCGCCATACCTCTGCATTCCACTCCGACCTCTGGAAAGGTACCAAGCCAGAGCACCTGCCATGAGAACGTCGTTGAAGAGGACCATTGACACTGTCGTAACAATACACCATCTCCACTGTGCCATGGAGGTCGAAAGGTCTTCGGCACTTATCTTTGGCAAGATGAAGAGCAACAACACAAAGCGACAAACGATCAGGAACCAGAAGGTGCTTGGAATTTCCCATCGACCTGACATAATTCGAATGCGGTGGGCATAGTATGCCTATTTGTGTCATAGTCTCAAAAGGATCCCGTACAAGAGATTAAACTTGAACCCATACCTGCACGCTGCAACTAACAACGGCATACCAGATGAGAGATATCTTGAGGGTTACTGGAGGATCCACAATACCCTCGACACTCCCAAATCCTGTGATACCGATTTCATAGAATGCATGCGTAACAAAGATGGAATGTATCAACTCGAAAGCCCTGTCCAGAGACGTTTGCGATGTTCCGTTTATTATAATTTTTGTTTCAATAAACATACCAAACCCAAAGAACCTGAGTGGTGTGATAGGTTAGTGCTGAGTCAAAACCAGGCAAAGATACATACTAGGGCTTTGATCCCAAATGAGTCACTGGCGTAGGCCGAATAATAGTAATAGGTTTGCATTGATAAAACACCAAGAAGGTACATCGAAATGCATATACCGACGAAATTTACTCCAAGGGTATTGTCGACGTTAAAAGATAATGTAGTCATGGCTAGAACCAGACGAGTGCCTTCACAGCCAGAGATGTTCGTATCCGTAAGATAAGAGAGAGAGAGGGTAGAAGAAACCCGCTGAGTAGTCTCTACTCCTTCGTGAGACGCTTGCTTTAATACTGCCCTGTGTGCATCGCTGATGTACCCTTGTATTGGCATCCATTGGGTCAACTATTCTGCCAAGCTGCTCGTGCTGGTGCATCAAAAGATGTATCAATATTGCGTGAGGTATGCGGATACTTTGAAAACTAACCCAACTCACCGTGAATGGACGAAGTTATGTGGGGATGACAGATTAGGCCAGATCTACCCCGGGACCGATTTTTGGTACGTTGATGACGGGTAAAGCATTGTTTGATCATCGATCCAATCAAGTTCTCGATAGTGATATAAGATACCGCAAGCCAACGTCTCCTGAACTTTATCACGCCAATGAACTCCGTGGGATGGAGAGCTATCTTGTTCGATTGATAAAAAGAGCAGCCAAATACTTCAGACGTGTCAGACACCTCCACGTTGACGCTGCAGCAGATCAGTGGACGCGAACTTGCGGAATATTAAGCACCCTGTGTTGTGAGCGAGTCCATTGAAACTGTGGGCCAGAATACGAGAAAAAATGACCTCTTGAATGCGCTCGAGGCAAGGTTCAATGGCGTGTACGATCCTGTCTCTCGGCAACCAAGAATTAGCCAGAATCCACGGCAAAGTCCCATAACGTAGTTCGACTGATTATCAAAGGCCACCAGTAAAGATTTCCGTATATAATCATTCAAATCAAAAGAGGTATGGGAGTTGGACGTGGGGATGATGTGCGACGACGATGGCTTAAGATGTTGACGTTAACGTCGTTTTGATGAAAGGCTCGCGTTCCGTGCGGAAGACACGCTTACGTAAAAAGGAAGGAGGGGTCGTACACTTCCAACATCAACGTCCTTTTGTTCAAACACTCAGGCCTGTGACCGAATCTTTGATCAACAACTTGCACGCCATCCTTTTTATGAGTATGATTTCTAGAAGAATGATGCATATGATATTTATTCTGAAATGGATGTAGAGATACTGCAGGCTAATGTAGAGTCGAACGAACTTGACACGAATAGATTTCGGGCTTGATCTCCCCAACAAAGCTTAGATACTTCCCATGAACCCATCTCCGATTAGCGTCAAAATGGAGTACGTTGTGCTTTTGGAGTAATCAACTTTCGTACAGATGCCCACCATATCTACCTACGGAAGGATACTGTACAAAACTCCATAAGCAGAGGCCGGACAAAGATCCTCTGAACTAATCAGTGCCAACATGGCTATGATGAGTATGTAGCGCCAGCTCGGAGATCCAGGTAATATTCAAAGGGATACTACAACTGGATGCCAGCCACATCTGCAGCAGGGGTAGTGTTGTCGAGGTTTGAATGCAGCCTGAGGCTAGCCCATTGTCGCAGCAAATGGCCCTTTGCCGTGCGACGTGTAATCCCCTTTCACCTATCCGCAATGTTGACCAGAGTCGGGGTTCAATGCTCCAGAGTCTAAGCAGGAATATGGAAAAGTGTCGAACTTGAACATCATCAAAAATGTGGTCTGTAGTGGTGGAAGTACTAGTAAGAATTCTAAGAAGAAGGTAATGGGCGGGGACGCATCACGAAAAGACGGCGCCGATCCCTTTCTGTGTGTGCAGCCCGACTTTATCGGATATCCTAATAAAGCGATCAATATTTTGTCCGCACGTAACTGGGTGGTGTCTTTGAACTCGAACCATGATGGCAATTTCGAACGTTATAGGCCCGCGCTGTATGGCTCAATGCACGCTGTGCGCGGTGAGACGCCATGAGAATGTCTTCGGAGGGGCACATTATAGCCGTTGTGCCAAACGCTTTACACTAAAGAACTAATTGCCTTTGACTGCGTGCCAACGGACACGTTGCCAGCCATTCGTTTTCGACCATCGTTCATCCATTTATCGGAACAAGCAACTATAATTTGGATGATAAATCTGGGCATATATTCTGAAGCATGACGGTGCTGGTATCCGGGTCAACTGCCACGATAAAAGGACTTCTGGGAAATTCCATGGTGAGAGTAATCACCCCTTTCGGACCGCCTTTTATTTCATGAGAAAACTGACTGGCCTGTTTCTCTTGTACGCTTATCTTACCCGCCATGTCTCTAGAGTCGACAAAGTACAAGGCTTTTGTTCCTCCGAGAGATTTCGTCGGTTACGGTATCGATCAGCCAAAGGATTGCTGGCCGGACGGGGCGAAAATATGTGTCTCCTTCGTACTGAACTGTTCGTACTCTTATTGTTACTTCGTCTTCTCTTCAATAACATTCCGAACAAATTATAGATGAAGAGTGTGTATCAGATGTCCTACCTTCTGAGCAGTAAAATTCATCGTGAATCAGAGGAGCGGAGCATACTCCGTGGAACGGGGACAAACGCAGTGAAGAATTGTGAGTTCAGTCGTCCAAATCTGTAGCCCGTCTCTCTTATCAGACCCACAAGTTTGCATGAAGTGGCCTATCATCGACTTCCGATATACGGCCGACGTGACCTTGTCGACGAAAGCATGGTGAGTCCCACTTCTTCCGATGATTACTGAATTTTCAACATAGTTGTTTTTAGTTTGAGTATGGAATACGCCAGGGACTACCTCGTATCTTGAAGCTCTTCAAGAAGTTCAACTGGCCATTCACTGTGTGGGCTTGCGCTCGGGCACTCGGTATGTTCTCTTAGTCATATAATTGCTTAGGCATTCACGCTTCTTTAGAGGTCACGGAGCCGTATGGAAAGTTACTTCTCGAGCATGGTCACGAAGTGAGTAACATATTTGATGAACTTTTGCTGCAACTTATCTAACGTGTATATTAGATCGCATGCCACGGGAATCGCTGGCATAACACTTCTGACCTATCCGGACCTGATGAAGAAGCCGACCACGTCAAACAGTCTATAACCCGCATTCAGAAAGCAACAGGTCGCTCTGACTTGCCCAAGGGATGGTTTATGGGAAATGCCTCTATCGCTCAGAAGCACATCCGTGCCAAGGTTCATAAGGAGATGGAAGTTCCTCTCCTGTATTCGAGCGACACGTACGCGGATGATATCCCCTACTGGATCCCTTCTCCGCTCACTTTGGACGGAGAGAAGGATGAAGGAATGCTAATGATCCCCTACAATCTGTACGTGAATCCTCTCCGTTATCTTCCACATGTTCCGAGGAACTGACTACGATTATTTCAGAACAAACAACGACCACCGGTTCCTTGTTGCTCAGGGTACCGGCGTCAGCTCATCCCACGATTGGTTTGATCTGCTCAAAGGCGACTTCGATTTGCTCTATTCCGAGGGTCTCGCAGGTCATCCCAAGCTCGTGTGCGTCAACATGCACAATCGTATCCTCGGGAAGCCAGGGAGAATTGTTGCGTTGAAACGTTTCATGGAGTACATCAAAGATAAACCCGATGTATGGATCACTACGCGCGAGAAAATTGCAGAGCATTGGAGAGAGAAGTATCCATACGAAGAGGTCGGGGCTACAAGGGATTTGCATTATTGAATTGCTTGTTTTCTGGATGTCCACCAGATTGCCGAATGATGAACTTGTCGAGTACGGTCAGTCGTTCATATGATCCTAGTTTGATCCCGTTTGTTTGTTCGAAGAAGTTGTAAAAATAGTCCCTCCCCAATCTGGATTCTAGCTTACAGGAGGTAGTCATCTTATCGTGCGACAGTAAACCCACTTCCTTGTCCGCCCATTCTCTGAACTGTGTGTGTTAGGTTGAATACAGCCAAGTGTAACCGGCGCTGCCTCAAGGGACTTGGATCTGATAGGTGCCTACACGCAAAGCTCGACCTTTGAAATAGCCCGATATACCAACGAAGTTCGGGAAATACAGTTCTATATCTTCAATTACGCGGCATACTATGTACCAAATATCGAAGGACTGTTTTCACGACCAGTCCCCCGTACCTGCCCATTTACGAGCTGGGTAGGTGTCCAGCACTCCAGGTTTCTACGACACACTGCGAGAATAGGTGAGAGACTATGGTGTGTGTTGATTCGTGCGTCTCGGCTTGAACAATGACGAGTAAACTCTGACTCAGAGTCGTCTTCTCCGTGATCAAATTGGAACGAGCGAATTTCTGTGATGGTGGACTAAGTTTAGTCAGAAGACAAGCCACTGATTACCAAGCAAAAAGTAGTCTTAGCGTCGATCATTTAATTCACATGACTCTTTGATTTAGTATAAATTCGGTTGCATGGATTCGCCGGAACTCGCGTTTACTTGTCCATTTACTTCCGTGAACGCTTTGGCCGGCTTACCCTCGTTGTCCTGCATCACAATGGTTTGGAAACTTTTTGACGTCGAAAAGCAGGTTAGTCGGATGTGTAGGGCTCGTGCGAAACTGGCGTAGATTCATGCTGGCTTGATGTGTCATACAGCTCACGTTCTACGGGGCATACCATTGCAACAAAGTTAACGTATCTATACACATGCTATGCGTCCCGCTCTTGATATGGTGAGTTTCTATACGGATAAATATCCAGAAAGATGTTCATTCTAATATGATTCCAGGACGTCCCAAGTCGTACTGGCGACACTGCCCACACCATCATACTTCCCTTCGATTGAGCACGAATTCAACCAGCTCTTCGTGTTCAAGTTCAACTGGGCGACTGTACAAGCTCTCACCTACTTCCTCTACTTCTTCGCCATGCTACCTTCTGGCGCAGTACGTGACATCGCAATATAATACCTTCTATCTATGATCAAGAAAGCGGCCACTGACGGAAGAATTCTGCTTTTAAGCTTTCTTATGCCCCTCTATCGATCCTCTCGGTTTTGACAGCGACAACCGTGGCCAGTAACTCTGACGCTCTTAAACCCATCTTGGGCCTGCATGCCATATGTTGGATTGCACAGTTTTATGGCCATGGTGTGCACGAAGGTCGCGCTCCCGCTTTGTTGGATAATCTCATCGGAGGTACGTCCACTCACATAATAGTAATAATGTCTGACTCATTTTAAACTTCTTTCCTCTCGACTGGGTGTTCTTGGCTTGTATAGCTATCGTTCTCGCACCGTTCTTCGTACACTTGGAGTACCTCTTCGAGTTGGGTTTCTTCCCAGTCCTGCACAAGAAAATGAAGAACGAGGTCGGGAAGGCTGTTGCAGAGTTTAGACGCGGGACAGCAACGAAGAAAGCGAAGAGCCAGTAAATGCAAGCTCCACACTCGCTCCTTAGCTCTCGAAGTTTTTCTCTTGAAGAATGTGCATTTCTGGGATAATTCTTGTCTGGTTCTAACGGTTAACGGCAATGTTCCATGTACGATAGGGATCCGCTGTGGACGTCCTACGATGTCAACTCCCCCCCCCCCCTCTCTTTTTTACGACCTCTTTCCTTCTTGTGTTTGCGTTTGTACGAATTGCGACCAGTCTATTTTTATGATGCTTCAGCCAAGACAGGTACCCGCCCACATGGGCCGCATCTACGTTGTTTTGAATAGTTTAGGATCAAAAAAATACTTATGCTAAAGATCTTGCTTGTCCAGGGGACAAGCAAGCGCAAGAGTATGGTCCACTATGGATTGAAGACAAATACCGTGGCGTGGATACGATGTTGTAGGCGACTTCGGCCAGCGAATCGAAATAAATAAATAAATAGTCTGCGAGCGTACATTGGTGGTCAAAGAAGCAGAAAAATGAATAGGAAAAGGATGCATGCTATAGTGATATGTTCATTTGAGACGAGGAGTGTCAAAATTGTAAATAATGATCTATAAGTTCATGTTAGTAAAAGGATTCGATCGGATTGAGAGGCATTCGGATGCATTGGTGCCTTATTCACGTACCAGTTTATGTCGCCACTTATGACCTTAGCTACAAGGCTCCAGTTGGCATTGATGTTTCGGCCTATAGGCTCCATCATTGACACGGTTTCCTTAGCCACGACAGAAAACTCTCCATAGTGCCCCATTCTTAACCGCACCAATTCGGTTTTCACTTTTCCGTCCAATTCAAGAGCTTGGGAGTCGGCTTCTATAACAGACGAGAGCTTTTTCTTCGCCGCTGCCTTTCTTTTGCCCTTTGACCCTGATGCGGACGCGGCAGATGGTTCTGACAAAGTTTGTTCGGGCTGAGAGAGAAGTTTGTCGCGTTGACGATGGAACCTGAAGACACTTTCGCTATCGGATAGAACTCGCTGGGCCCTGTTCTGGGGCGACGAGTCTTTGTAGGGAAGCGATGAGGCAGGAGAAAGAGTTTGAGTCTGTTCGATGTGTCTGTCAAGGCGGTCGAGAATGTTATATGCATTTTCAAGAACAGCTTGTGGATCGAGTCGAATTGTGTCTTTGTCAGAATTGGGATGGAGTATGGAAAAAGCTCGGTTGCCCAGCAGAACTTTGTGCATGTTGACGAAGTAACGGTATCGATGCCATTCTATGCACGTCTCCTCCTTCTCCACTGCTTCCACTGGCAATTCCTCATCATCGTGCCGCTCCGCTGGTGACGGGTTTATTTTTCGGAAGACACTGAGGTGCATGTCCATCTCGTCCAGAAGAATATTAGGACTCCCGAGGCCGTCCGAATGTCTCTTGTCCTTGATTTCTTTAAGTACCTTCAATTCATTTCCGAGAGCTAGCTTTAACCGAGCCAGGTCGACCTCCTCCGGGCTGTCAACAACGGTTTTTGCATCCTTTATTTTCGCTTCGATAAATGCAAGGAGTCCTTCGTGAGATTTGGTGACGACACTCCATCGGTTGCCGAGCTTTTTCACGAGTTTCGTCTCTTCAGGATTCTTCATCGATTTTTTCAAGTCCTTCATCTCGGGTGCCTCGCGTTCGTTGTAAGCGAGTTGATAGTTCGCGGTCGCGGTGCTCCAGTTTTTCTTCCAGTAGTCCAGGGTCTTTTTAGCCTCCTCTAGATTTGCATTCTTCGCGTCCCGCGCCGCAGACGCATCGCGTGTGCTAGTGGAACTGAGGTTCTGTTCATAATCTTTTATCCGATCTGAAACTGTCGAATCCACAGGTTCGTTTGTGT
Organism: Hymenochaete sp. R1; assembly: GCA_019400425.1. Classification (NCBI taxonomy): domain Eukaryota; kingdom Fungi; phylum Basidiomycota; class Agaricomycetes; order Hymenochaetales; family Hymenochaetaceae; genus Hymenochaete; species Hymenochaete sp. R1. The sequence goes on along the minus strand of JAFREE010000009.1, from coordinate 211,602 downwards.
TCTTAGCGTGCTCTTTCAATTCGACCAGTGCGCGCGCCATGGCCCGATTCCACTCGCTCTTGGCATATCCTTTCTCCCTCTGAGCTCTTTCACGCCTTTCCTTAAGCGAATCAATTTCAGTTTTGTCAGTCTCTGGTGCCGCAGATTTGATTTCTTTTCCTAAGTCACCAAGTTCTTTGGACTTTGCCATGAATACTTCATGCTTCTCTTCGACGTGTTTAATCCAACTGCCTATAGTCTTCTTGAGCTGCCGTCCGGTATTGCCGTGGCCCGTCCGTTTTGGCAAAGAACCTTCCGATGTAGGAGGTGTGGCTCTCTTTCCAGAAGAGCGCTGTGCTGATGACATGGTAATGGAAAGGCCGAGTCGGTATAAACTGGGAAAAGAAGTGAGATGGCCTTATGCCAGAGTGAAGCACAATGAAAACGCGTGGAGAGAGTCACGGATAGTAATTAGCCGTAATTGAGCCGATCGATTGTAGTGAAAGGTTACAGGTGTGTGGCGTTAGGAGACTGCCAGTGAACAGAAGCAAATCAGTGATATGTCAAATGGAGGCGGCAACACACGAAAACCTTTTGGACTGGATGGCTGCAATAGCTAGTAAAGTTCCAATATGTAGATCCTCTACGCGCAAAAGTAACACGAACCGAATTCGCGGAGGACGATTAGCGATATCGGATAAAACAAGCAAGCCGGACGTGGCTCACAATGGGACTTTGATATATTATTGTCACAGAGGTGCAAGGAGTCCGAGATGATCGAGTCCTGCCTTTTGCAAACGTTAAAAGCTTAGAAAGGCTGCTCTGAGCGTGAGAAATGTGTAATTGGGCGAATCCTTTAGGGTGAGATAGGAAGAACAGCAGCAGCATTCCTAGTTGCCTCCTCAGCATCTTATGTGCAAGCAGCCCCCTTGCACATTGGCATTGTACAAAGTTCCAGTATGGCAGAGTCCCCATGGAAGCAGAAGCTGTGCAAAGTCCTCCTGCAAAGAAATGTTCGTGTAAGATTCAAAAATGTACCAGTAGTTATAGTGAGTTAGGAACACACCAATACTACAAACATAATCAAGCAAACCGAGGCGACAAGATCAAAATGCTCCTGGCCTGCACAACCAAGAATTTAAAGATGACGCAACGTTCATCAGAGAGTGCTAGTGTGGCGTTATGCTAAGGAAAGTCGAGTCACCAGAGGCTCTTGAACATGTTATCAGCGCAAAGCTGATCGCGTAAAAGACTCAGAAGTCGGAGCAATAAATAAAGATGATTTGAGTAGTAGACAATTTGAGGCATGAGTCGTGAAAAAGTTCTTGTGCCACGAGAATTGGTCAACGATCATGATTGATTGAGAGGAAGGATACTAGTGTAAGAACGCGCCGCTGACTCGGACTCGTGTGTGGGAAGGCACAAACTGACAAAGGGAAGCAACCAATCGGACTGTCGGAGGCTTAGCTAAAGGCACGTGCCCTTACCCGATCTGGACGGGAATGACTTAATTAAGCAACTCCGATACATCGGAAGTCGTACGTACGTGCGCTGTCCGAGTCGTTGCGTATAGTGTGCAGCTTGTAGCTTGAACTCACACACCCATCTCCACCATTCACCATGGACGTTGACAACTCCAACACAATACCCTTATAAGCTTTATAAACGGATTGTGACTTTGAAGATGCCAGTGTGACCTCAGTGCGACAGACACTCGTTGATTAGAACTTGGAGCTACGGAAGGAGTTTGTGAGGCTAAACGAAGTTCCAGGGTGTGTGCAACTAGTACTGTCTTTTGTGTTCCGTCCGATCCCTTTTGATGCTGTGATATTTTTCTAGCCAGCTAACGGTACTGGAATGGAGATAGTAAAGCTATAAGAGGTAGTACAGCGACCGCCCCTTTGCGTTTATCTGGCGCTGTTTCTCAGTGTCTTCCGGTATTCGATCACAACGTTCCCGTCGACTCTGTTTTTACGGAGCCAATGAGTAGCACCAAAATGTGATTCTGATGAGATACCGGACGCAATCAATGCTCGATACGGGGGACTATCGAAGGGATCTGGACTGTGGACGTGAAACGTAAGGGCAATGTTGATATGATCAACTTCTTTGACATGGTGTTCATAGCATGTCAGTGCAATCGGGGGTAGCTCGTTCTTCAAATAGGTGGTCTCTGGAATATCGAAAATTTCATTGTACCGGGTACTCCTCTGCGCATCAGACAGCTCCCGTTGTCGTCGGTTCTCGCCGCTGCACCCTCTCCATCGTGCTCTCTTCCGCTCTCCCTATCACGATCTCATCCCCTCGTCCTGCCCAGTCGTAAGCGAGTCTTTCAAGTTCTGCCTTCGATGCACTCCCAGGGGATATTTTTCGCCATTCTTCTAGGCTTGTATGTAGCCATTGTCCAAACACAGACAGGGCCTACGGGGTGGAAAACAACTCCCTTCAACCCTCCCGCTCTCCCATTAGCCGTTCGTTCTCCTTATCTCAATACATGGCTTCCGCAGGGAAATCAACCTTTGACCTTGTCACATGCGTGGGCAAACACGTTGGCAAACAATGTGACTTGCGTTGTCTCCTGCATTAGCAAAGTTGGAGCACTGACCGTCATTGATCATAGCACATTACGGGCTGGTACGCCTCTGTCATTGTTGATGGTTCTGCGTACCAAGTCTTGGGTAATGCATCCATTACGAACACTACCGACGCAAATGTCACTAATATCGAATTCACCACGACTCGCACGAGTTTTGCATTGACGGCAGGGGAGATGGATGTGAATTTGACGTTTTTGAGTCCGATCGAGGTGCGCAGAGATTTCTTATAGAACAAAGCTTGATGGATACTGAAAATTCATTTGTTTTTTACTCCGATTTCAATCTTATGACGTGGGTGCCATGCTGGAACGGATCGGATTTGCAGCCAAAGGATTTTGTGCGGCAATCTATGCCGTTTAGTTACTTCACTATGTCGGCCAGTTCTAATGACGGGAGGACGCACGACCTTCGCTTCTACAGTGACATCTCTGGGGGTATGTACAACGCTCTATGTCACTCTGGAGCCTTGCCTTATATTGGACACCCCAGAGTTTATCGCTGATGACCCCAATTCCATTGCAAACTGGACTTCGTCTGACGACGGCCAACACATCATCCTCTCCATGTTCCTCCAGAATAAACAAGCTTTCTCGGAGTCTAATAACATCGCACTGGATGCAACAGAGTACTACGCCTTCAAGCGTATCGACGGTACCAGCGCATCCTGGCAGATTACGTCTGAAGGAGTCAGTCGGCCATGGGCGAACAACATGGGAGCTCGGTTGAATAATACGCAAGATGCAACGCCACCCCGGGCAATATCTGAGTTAGTTCTGTCAATGGTTTTGTCGGTACTATGTTAGTTCGGTGGCTGATTTAGAGTCTCAGTAACTACCCGGTTCTAGGCATAGAAGTGGACTGGGGTTCCGTGACGCGCACCCCCGAACCAGCTGTATTTGCGATTGGCGTCTCCCGCTCACCCGTTATTCAGTACAGATCAACTACGGGCTCCGCTGAGGACAGATACCCTTATTATAATTCTGTGTACTTTGACGGACCTTCTTCTGTGCGTTTTTTCTCTCCAGCTTGCAGCTTTTCATATTTCTGTTCTGACGTTCGGTGTAATTTTATTAAGGCAAAAGCTTTCTTAGACGACTACTCTCGAGCGTCTTCCGCCTCTTCTTCCTTCGACGCTTCCATTGCTCAATATGCTTCCATTGTCTCCACCGACTACGCGAATATTCTTGTTCTCGCCGCACGCCAGTCTCTCGCTCAACTCGACATCACACTCTCCCGCGATGGCAGCTCGGGAGATTTCAACACATCTGACGTGAAGATTTTCTTGAAAAACATGGGTACGTTCGGGAGCGACGCGGGCGGGTCAACAATGAGTGTGAACAACGTTGATGCAATTTATGCGGGGTTTTCAATGTGGTTGTATATGAACCCAGAGATCGTCGGCGGTCTTTTGAGTCCGCTGTTGGAATGTATGGATTCGAGCGCTTTTCAGTTGCAATATCCAGCAAAGAACATTGGTGAGTTCCTTTTTCTAAACTTAATCTATTAGTTAAAACGTGAAAACTCATTCGAGTGTTGTTCTTTTTTCTGTGATGTAAAGGTGCATCATACCCGAATGCAACTGCTACACAAATCAACGATCCGCACAACTATGGAGTAGAAGAAGCCGCAAATATGTTGATTATGACACTGGCATACTCTCAACGTTCAGGGAACGGAACCCTCATTAGCAAATACTACACGTTGCTGAGCGAATGGGCTGACTACCTTGTGAACAACACACTCGCACCATCAAGCCAGTGCGTCTCTTTTGTTTGCGGCATATTTCTAGGATTTTCCACTGACTTAACGTGTCACTCGCGTGTGATATAGATGGTCTGCAGATACATTCACTAATTCAGGTGCTTCGTTGTTTAATCAAACGAACTTGGCTGTGAAAGGGATTATCGGAATCTCAGCCATGGCAAAAATTGCCGAGATTGCAGGTGTAATTAATGATAAGCAATCATTTAATGTATGTAGTATCTCTCATTCACACATTGTTGCATACTCATCTGAAAACCTCCTTTCACTCAGAAAACCGCCACAGACTTCATGAGCCAATGGCAAAGCAATTCGGTGGCTTCTGATAGCTCGCACATTTATTTCTACTATGGCGATTCGGCATCAGCAGGTCTTATCTATAACCTCTTCGCGGATAAACTCCTTCAGCTCGGTGTGGTTCCCGATGCAGTGTACGAAGCCGCGACGGAGTCTTACAATAACATGGCTGGACAGAATAAATATGGGCTCTCGTTGGATAGCGATGACAAGCAGCGGTCGACAATTAGTACGTTCTCCTATCGTCTTCCGCCACCCATGACGCCCTTTTTTCCTGCTATTTCCTTTTCAAAACATTCCTTGGTTGAGCTGAGCTTGATAGCGAACTGAACTGAAATCTTTGGATCCGTAGACGGAATGATGATGTCAGCGGCGACGGTGACGAACGCGAGTACGAGGGACTCCATGATATCACAATTGCAAGCATATGCGTCAAGTAATCAAAATGTCACGCCGTGGGCGGTGACATTCGACCCGACGACTGGGCAGCCTGTGGGTATTGCTGCAGGTGTCAACAGCCCGGCTGTCGGTGGTGTTTTCTCAGTCCTGGCTCTCAAGTGCGCTTAGTCTATGCTCGTTCAAGTCAAATCCTATATGATTCCTTCGCTAACTCTCCGCATTTATCTTTTTTTTTGACTACCCTAGTACAACTATTCAAGACCACATCAGCATCCCTTCTTATGGAAGCACGATCCCTGGTCTCTCCTCGGGCTCCTCCACCAACAAAGGTGCCATCGCAGGAGGTGTTGTTGGCGGTGTCATTGGATTCTCCCTCATCGCTTTCACTATCTTCTACCTTCTCCGCCGCCGCAGACGACAGCTAGATGAGAGCACCTACAACACTCGCGCTCAACCCATCGTCGATCTGAGCACCAATACATCGACTGTGCCCGGTAACACAGCCAACACATCTCAGGATATACATGCGGGTACATCCTCCAGGGCGCCTCAGGACCGCAAGTTACAGAACGTAGGTGCGACCATGATTTATGCCAGTACAGACGTCTCTTCACCTGGGTCGGGTGCGTCCCGTGGACATGGGGCAAGCACCAATTATGCCACTGGGATTAACTCGGGCATCGCGGAAAGGATTTCGCATAGGTTGGCCAGTCCTGCATTAGTAAACGATGAATTGATGATCGAGATGGATAATCTGAGGAGAGATATGGAGAGGATGAGGGAGGAAAGGGTACCGCACGCCAGGATTTTTCAGAATGGGACGGTACAGCATCATGATGAAATGGAGGAACCACCACCTCAGTACTCGGATTCGTAGTTCAGCTTTTTTCGATGTTGATAAAAGTAGTAATCTCATGCATACCCCTGTTGACTTGCAACATGCTCGTATCGATAAAGCTAGCTTTCACTGTCACATACGTGATTGGGCTCGCTTTGAGGTCACCAGATGCTATTTTTTTTCCTTCTGCGAAGCAGCATCAAATTCAAAAAAAATAAATGTTCTCCCATCTATGTCGGATTCATTGTTTGTCGCAAGTTATATATGGGAAGAAATGCGTCCCAAAGCCCGCTTTCTATATATCGCCGAGTTGACAAGGCTAAGTCTAAGGTCCCGGTAGTTAGTGTTCGACTCATTAGGACGACGTTTAGATGTTCGACAATAAACTAAACTTCAGATTCCAAATAACACGACAGTACAGCAGAGACAGTTGTTACCGGACGTCAGACCGTACATATAGAACTGATAAAACATCGCGTATATCAAAGTAACTGTAGGGTGGTAGGGAAGAGACCGAGAAATCGTTTGTCAGAATTGGATCATGACATCAAAAAAAACAGAAAGAATTAGCGTTATGAAAAATGTTCAGCCCATCACTGAAAGCAAAACCATCGTTCACGGGCTTAAGAAAAACCCTTTTTTCATCACGACCACATAATTGTCGCTCCCTTTTTAAATAGCAAATGCACCAACGACAACACCGACAATTCCAGCACCCATTGCTCCCATGACGGCACCGAAAGACTCGAACGCAACGAGCGCACCTGCAGCGCTAGAGGACGAAGACGAAGAGCCGGCAGACGAGGCACTCGAAGCAGCGGAGCTCGCCCTGGACGAGATAGACGAGACGGCCGAAGATAGGGAGCTAGTAGCACTGGAGACGGCCGAAGAAATAGAAGAAGCTGCTGAGGAGGCCGAAGAGGATGCACCTGACGCCGCTGAGGATGCAGTAGAGGATGTCCCTGAAGCAGAGCCGGAGCCTGAGACTATTGAAAAATAGAGTCAGAAAAAAAGTACATCGGGTCACCAACGTTGCGAAGAACGGAAGAAGTAATGAAAGGAGGTTCATGTATGCGGGAAAGATCGAGTCTCGACTGCCGGTGGACCAGGCACAGAAACCGCAATACGGGACAAGAACTAAACCGAGAATACCGCCCCACGCGCCAAAGAACGTGAACGTGGACAGCGGGAGTGAAACACAAGAGAACGAGCAACACATGATGGACGGCAAAACGTACCACTAGCACATTGGGACGACTGAAGAGCCTGAGCAGCGGCCAAGTCCGACGATGGGCAAGAGCTCTGCAAGCACTGGAGCGCCGCGGACTGGAATGCGCTGGAGGTGCAAACGCACTGCAAGTCGGTGCTGTCGCATGCCGTCAAAAATAGTACGTGTTAAACCAATACGCGTAGAGCAATTAAGGAAAGACGTACAAGCTCGAACAGCCGGCAGACGACGCAGCCTGTGTCACGCAACTAATAATGCACGCATCGATTCCAGCCGTACTGCTCGGGGACGCTGAGCTGGCTGTAGTCGAGCCTTGGGCAGAGGCGACAACGGCCGCTGCTGCGACAACAAAAACTGAGGTGAATTTCATGATGTCGGCTGTGGATATGACAAGGTAGAGGTGGGGTTGGTGGAGGTAAAAGGGGAAGGATGGTGGCCACGAGACATGAACATGGGATCCACCTTTTTATACCAGAGATCGAGTAGGAAGTCAACAACGTCAGTCGGTGTTCGGATTGAAGGCGTCCTTTCCTTTTTGGGCATGGGAATGATCGGCGGTCTAGACTCAACTCAATGCGCGGTCTTTTTTGTATGAAAATATACAGCATATAGGAAGGTAAGGTAGAAGGCTTTACACGTTCGTATAATACAGTTGATTTTGGTAAATAAAAACACCAGTAACAGTATATTCATAATACACGAGAACTTGAAAGTCCAAAGACATCATAGTCTGCAAGTCCTCATCAAGCAAATAAAAAATGGCCAAACTCGTCTACGACACCGTTCCCGTCCTCATCTCAATCTCGTTCAACCCAAAGTCGAGCGCCAATTTATCCCACGAGCCCGCATCAAGGTCGAAATCATCCAAACTGGTTTCTTCGCGAGCGCCATCTGATGACGGTGTCCAACTCGAGCCGTATTGCGTCCTGTCTGCTCCTTCAAGAGGTCTACCGGAGTCAGGCATCATAGAAGTGGCAGGTGTGCTATTCTGGGAAAACACGGAATTGTTGGTGGGGGAGTAGCTAATATTAATGTTCGTTGAGGTGTCGGTGGGAAGCGCGTTCCCGTTTTCAGTCCGCCCGGCGCCTTCTTTTCGTGATTGAGTCCGTCCTCCAGTCGTAGCATCACCGTTTGACTTCCGAGCCCGCGCATTTCCCTTACGCTTCGATGAGCCCGAAGTTGAGGGTAAAGCTAGCTCATGCTTTGATTCAAGTTCGGCAAAGCATAGACGTGCACTAGCGATGTCGACGCTCAATGCAGCGAGGTCCAAGCTCTGGTGCGATTTGCTCCCATTAGAACGCTCGCGGTTCCCGTCAAAATCACGAACTGGTACCGATGAGGATGTCGGTGATGATGAATATGATGGGCTGGTCGCAGAAGACGAAGGTTGGAAAGGGTTTCGTCCTGATGGCGATAGAGTCGGTGATAATCCAGAAGTAGCATGTGACCCGTTCTGCGAGGGCGTCGGAGAAGGGGTCAAGCCATTTGCAGATGGAGATGGGGAAAGGGCGTAGTCGGACTGGGTAGAAGTAGTGTGGTCATACATGCATCGTGTTACTCCACGAAGGATGAGAAGGTCCTCGTCGACGTCCTCGTAACCTGTACGGATGACGGGCAAGTTCACCGTGTTCCCATCGTGTTGTTCTTGATGAGTTTGACGGACATCTCGGGCCCGCTGATGTAATCGCTTGAGGAAGTCCTACACAGGATGAGGAAAGAAATCTTCACTCAGTGAAAACGGCCTTACTATGCTATGTTGCGGGATCAAATGATTTCGCGCATTTCCGAAGACATCCACAGTTTCCCCAAGCACCGAGAATGCCTCATCTGCGTACTTTGAGTTCTTGACGCGCGCAGCAACAGAACCCATGATCACCTGCAAACAAATGGTGAATATGTCAATATGTCTATGTTAAGTATGAAAAGAGGCTAACAGTAGCAGCAAGTGCGTTCGCCCATATAGGGTGGAGTCGTAATAGAAAGAGTTCCATTGACCGGTAACCGGCAGCAATCATTTTCAATAGCATTTTTGCGCTCTCAAAGCATGTTACGAACGAGTGAGCAAACTTGCTTTTGAGTGGATCAGAGGCGCTTTCTATGACGGCTCGTGCAAAATAGTTCCTATGAAGCCGTTGCATTGCTATGAAGAAAGAGCATCCTGAAATTGTTCAAAGAGCTTTAGATTATGGGAGGGACGTACATATGTGCTTCCACCAGACGGTAAGCTACGCGTCTGAGAATCAGATATGTTAGATGAGAAGTATTAATCAACGCGTACCATGGGATGGAGGACCTGCAATACACCTTTCGAAACCATCAGCTCTTGACAAACAATTGCATGGTTTCCATGTTCTCTACATACCCTGCATCCCGGTTTCATCAGATAGAGGTTGCGGTGGTCGCCTTGAGTAAGGGTGAGGCTTAAACCCTCTAACAGTCTTATCGAGCTCGAGGATTTTCGAATAATCGACGCGATGAGCGCTACATATGACCTCTGAAATCGGAGTCAAGACTTCCGACGTGTATCGATATCTCCAATTCCAAACTGGGTGACGTTGATTACGGAAGCAGCAAAACAGAATGAATGGCGCTCACTGCTTTCAACGGTTTCCCCATTTGCCTCTACGATTGCATGTCTGTCTATAGGTAGCTCACAATCGCACATGTCAGGGTTGAAGAGAGCCAATCGCCCTGAAGATAGAGCTCGTTGTTTGTCGGTGCTATTCAGCTGCCAGAATATCCTCCGCCTCCTATCAACAATCTTAGCTTCGAGTCCGAAACGAGACGGGTCACGATCTACAACGGAAGTTATATAAACTTTGTATTATGGCTGAAACATCGGTTATTACTCACGTAAACCAATCTGGAGAAGGGTCGAGTTAATGAAGCACGTATATATAGAAAAAGAACATTACTCACACTTTGGCCAACGATAATGCCGAACATCGTGAGCTTCCATGAACTATCTTCAGATGTTCTCCGGCTGGTTGCAACTTCGTACGATGAAAGTAAGAGGAGAGCCTGGCACGTAGCCAACGACCCATAATCAAAGATGCTTCGTAATCCCAGAGCGCATCGGGCGAGATGGTCAAGCTCCTCCGCTTCGGCGTTAATAACCTTCTGCGTCAGGTCACCCACCGACCCACTTGCGAGAACCGTGAAGAGTAAACCGAGCTCGTGGAGTTGTTCTGGATGGAAGGACGAGGGCGATAAAGGATGTCGATTGGGATAAAACTGCGGGACAAGCTCCTCCATAACTTGCGCACGGTCGATGGGCCCGATGACCCAAGACATATTCAAGAAATATGCTTCGACAAGTCCCGTCACTCGAGCGTAGTCGGGAAGCCGAGAGAGCAACGCTACGTAAATTGAAGGTCCGGCCAAGTAATCTGGGACGAAGGGAAACATGGAACTGGCTTGGATGATGTCTTGCGGGAGGCTATACTGAGGAAGTTCACTCGATTGTCGAAGGCCGGTCGCACCAAAAATTCGCTGCCGAAGATGTTGAAGTTAATATTCATCCTCATTTCTTGATATATAGTGGATGCTTACGGTCAGGAGTACTTGCTGCAAAAGCTCGCTGAGATATATTCACTTGGAGTAAGATATAGGGGATGCTCACTTCAGTCGCTGAAGCTCCCCAATAATTCATCAGATTGCCTTTGCCGAACATCAATGTTCCAACATCGCGCTTGAGATCGACTTTTCCAAGTTTCTTTCCATTTGAAACCTGTCGTTCCTCACTGCTCTTTATTCTGGTTTGTTCTGAGTCTAGCAACGGGTGCAAATCATCGCTTTGAATGCCCAATGCATCTTCGAGAGCTGCAATACGCTTGCTCAAGAGGTGAAACTGTTCATCCTTTGAGAAGGGAGGATGTTGGTTAGGTATTGGTATGCCAGCAGACGCCGGTAGATTGTCTCCGTCCAAGAGCGTTCCTTTTTCTAAATTAGATGCGCCAGAATACGTGATGGATAAGGACAGTACCAGTCGGGCAAACATGCGTGCACCTCCGTTTAACGCATGCTGAGCAAGGAACCTAAATAAGTGCACGCTTCAGTAGTTGTTCGGCATACAAGAGCATGTAATACCTTTTTATCACATTTCAGTTTCATTCTAAGCGGTACAAGTTAGTCATAGTCAACGAGAGGCCATGGTATAGATAATGCGGACTCACCTCCGACATTCGGCGCAAGACAATTCACCCGCCATCCGTTTCAGCTCGAGCTCACGGTCTCGAACCTTTCTCAACTCTGAAGACGTAGCATCGTTGGATTCCGGTGCTGCCATGTTGTCAGCATCCGCTGAGTTATTCATAAACCGGGGAAGCAAAGTAACGTGGAGGATGAGAGTCAACGTCTGAGCTGAGCTCAGCGTCTGCGCCGAAGTGCTGCGTGTTCCGGTGTCGGCTTGGCGGCTGAGGTCATGGCCGTCGATCACTATCTACTTAGAACCCCGAGAAATTCGGATCTGTTCAGACGTCTCTTCCTCTTCCTCTTCCTTCATCGACTCGCATGCACAGGAGCAAGCACTTTATCGAGCTGTCTTTACCTCCCACACAAGCGGATATATCTGCTGAAATGAACAAGGGCACGTTGTCCTCACACAACGATCTCATGAAAAGACGAGATATCGCGGACTTTAACTCCTGTGTATCTTAATCGACTAGGCGCCACCAAGCTACTTTCTTAAAGAAGTCGCGTGCCTCATAGCAGCTTGTAGTGAAGTCTGATTTTGGTCAAAAGACTCTTACTATTTTGGCAAAGGGAACCGAAAACGAATGCCATAATTTCGCAAACTCATTCACTCACCTTTTGTCTTGCCTTGATTCTAAGTTTTCTTTTACCCCTTTCCGGACTTCAGTCCCGTAGAGTGGCCCATGCACAGGTTCCGTGGCTCCAGAATCGACCACTAAACAATTCCTTCGCCTCGCTAGACGAACCCTATCCCATTGTTTTCGGTAATGGACTATGAGAGCGCCTACGGTCTTCTTCACCTTTCTTTGGATTCCAAGGCAACCAAGTGGCTTCAAGTTATCCTTTCTATCCTGTGCTTTCCGGCACTTATCAAGATACGGCTGGCCTGCACGCCTTTCACGTTATCGATGAAATAGTCCTATAGGTGCCAGTACCTATAAGAATGTGATAAAAGCTTGCTCCCTTTTTTTCTTAGTGTGCAAACCATCGAACAATCACTCCGACTTTAGTCGTTTGCTCTCTCTATTACTGCCCGGGCTTCGTGTCTTCTCCTCCTCTTCAACCGCTCGAAATCTGCGCTGTGTTATTCTCTCGCGTAAGACCTGATACCTGGCATTGGGATATTTGTGTATCGCGAGATGCAACGACAGCGTACATGTTCCATATAAAGAACGAGCACCCCCTCGTCGGTTGGCATTTCGAAAGCTCTTTCAACTCTCTGGTCAATTCACGGACTGCGTCCGTAGTCATAAAGATTGGCGAGTGTCGAATTCCCTTTTTTTTCTTTTAACGATGTGTGCTTACTCGAGTATTTGGTAAATATCAGGCACCCTCCCAAGCATGACGCATGTCGGTCAACTCGCGGGAATACTCGAGCAAATCTCCATGAACATCATACCACCCGCGGACGTTGGCATTGAATCCCGCTTCAGCTGCCGTGTATGGTTCAGGGAGGCGATTCGTCGCCTACATCAGAACGGTCTCATAATTTGCTCGGACGTGTCAGCGCTGGAGTTGGAATGCAAAAATCACGCTCGCACCAATCCGGTATCCTTTGAAAAGAAAGGTTACAAGTATTATGTGTCAAGATTTTCATATTGATTCGAGCAATTCTATTGACTCTTCTTCGTGTCTTGGAATACGTCTGTGCCTTGTAACTGTGTAACTGTCGTATGTTCCACAGGCTTCATGTACCAAATGATATAGCTTATTTGTCGGTTAGCTTCCCTTTTACAATCTTGCAGCTAAGCAAAGTGAAAGCTCGAAGAGAGCATGAATAAAGGTTAGTAAAGGATGCGGCTACAGCGCGTAATAGTACTTCCAAATCTGAACTTCAACGGCAAGGTCATCTTCGTATTGAGGATACATCCCTTGCCATATCTTTGCCCATTCTTTGTCGTGAAACAAGATGAGGTATAATGCCAGAGTGTGCTCCCAGTATTCCGGCATCCACGCAGCGCACTCCCAGTCAATTAGACCACACGGCTTTCCCGAGCTGTCGACTAGAATGTTGTGTGGTTTAATATCGCCATGAGTCAAGCAAATGCGGTATTTCTTGGTCGGTCGTTCCATAATGAGACGTTTTGTTCTCTCATCTGCTTCGTCCGGCCAGTCCGGATACGCCGTACAGAATGACTGGGAATGGAACTCAGTGGGATTACTGAAAGGCCCGACCCGTCCCTTATTCCCATCGACACGGAAGCTCTGAATCCCTCCGCCGAGAAAGCCGCAAACCTTCTGTGGATGAGGTGGGGGGATACTTCGTAGCTGTGATAACCAATCGAACAAAGTTTCCTGGAAGACCTTCTTCTGCTCCGGCGTCGCAAGTTTCGGCTTGTAAGCGCTTTCATCACTTGATAATGGAACTCCTGGCACCCGTGTCATGAGCATCAGGGTATCAATCATGGGCAAACCCGGATATGAATATGGCACGACGTCTAGGATGGCGGGTACTGGAATTGTTGTGTTTGCCCGGACGAAATCAGTCGTCATAGCCTCTTCGGTGGTATGTGAAATTTTTGCGAAGACACCGAAAGGAAGACTCTTGACGAAAGGCGACTCGCGTCGTCCGAAAAGATTCCAGCATGTACGATAGACGACAGTGCGTAACAGCGCAGGTACTTGGAGCCAGATCCACCACAACCAGCTTGTAGGTGAGTTTGTCCTATATATCAGTCGTAAGTTGGTAATTATATAGCCTCGCATTCGTGATACTCACCTCTGATAGTTGAAAGGAGTACTATAGGAGAAGGGTTGTGTATCCATAGCGTTGGTTGATGAAATGCGAGAAGTGAAGAAGCAATCCTAGCGCTTCTTGTCTCTCCGAATTCAAAAGTACGCGTAGTACCCGTGTGTTGACTATAATTGACCTGCAAGGAGCCAGCACTCAACCAACCTATGTCTCAGATCGAGATCATATGTGGAAATGCAAGCTCAAACAAGCAACGACTTCGTCGAGCTTGGGCTCGACAGGCACAGGCTCGACGTAGCCGACATGCTCACGTGAACATTATTATGTAGTTATACAGTCCGGCCCGACTCGGAGATACGTTTTTCTTTCGGCGAGTTCATGCCAATATTAATGGCATTGGCAAGCCTTATCCACTGATCCCATATCCCCAGAAGCTGAGCTTGATATGACCTGTACCTGCATCCTATTGGACATCGGCATTCCTTAGATTCGAGGAAGCGACGAAGACGACCGTGAACAGATAAATGCAGCCTTCTTCTTCTCGCCATTTGACCTTAACTCCGTCTTGGATCGAAGTTCCTGCCAGTGCAACACTACAGTATGCAAAATTCCTCACATACGGACTCCTGCTCTCAGCTCTCCTGGCGACCTCAGCGAATACTTGGACGACTCTTACTGTCACCCAGACGAACGAAGCAAATGATACGTTTGCCTTGCTTTTCGCTGTTGGAACACCGAACTCAACTTCAGACACGACAATCCTTTCAGAGGGGTTTGACGTACAACATTTTTTCCAGCAACGTCTCCTGCATCCGTGATAGAGAATAGCTCATGTGCGTTTTTGTTTATATGTTGATGTTATTGCCATATTGTGGTTTCTTCGTGGAGCGTCGAAGACATGAAACTTAACGAAACAATTATTATCCAGGATCTTGCTATGGTTGGGGCATTTACAGATTTCTATCCCGGACAATACAGCTTCCCCTGTATTATCTCGTGGAGGCTTCTTTTCTTGACCCATTATGGGCTTGTGCTTCTTGTCGATGACCTTGCACCACTTCCGTAGTAACAGGATAGGAAGATATGACATCAAGCGCCCTTTTCTTGTGGGACGTCCTGCCCTATCGTCTTCTATAAGAAAGTACAATGGGCGCCTAAGGAGCCGTTCACCTTCTTCCTTTGGATCAGAGGGCATCTACGTGGCTTATCTATTCCGTCCTGCGCCCTCTGATCCTTGTGGGTTGTGCGTGTGGCTTTACTCTATATGGCCCAGAAGCCACACTGAACAGGATAAAAGCTCAACACACTGTCTCTTGTCGATGTTTCCCAATAACTAGCACCTCAACAGATATCAAACGCATACCCTACTACTTCTAAGTATGCCGCCTCCGCCTCTCCATGCATTAGAAATCTGCGTTGTGCTGTTCTCTCGTATGACACCAGATACCTGGCACTGGGGATTCTGTGTCCCTCGCGATGCTACTACTGCGTACATTTTCCATGTGAAGAATGAACACCCTCTCGTCGGTTGGCATTACGAGACCTCATTCAATACATTGGTGGATTCTCAATCTGCATGTGCAGTCATAAAAATCGGTAAGAACATGTTCATCGAGTTTCAGAAATACCTTCTGAAGTCCTACTTTTAAAAGGAAATCTTCCAAATGCGAAGTATATCGGACAGTTATCCGACGTTCTCCAGGGCATTCCTATGAACACCATACCGCTTACGGACACGAATACCGAGACGCGATTCAACTGTCGAGTATGGTTCAGGGAGGCAATCCGCCGCTTGCATCATAGCGGATTTATAGCTTGCCTTGATGTACAATCATTCGAATTGGAGTGTCAGAATTACGCCAGGACAAATCCCATATCTTATGTTCGAGACGGTTTCAAGTACTATATTTCGAGATTTTCATCTTGATCGTAGCAATGTTCGACAAAGTGGTAGTCGTTGGTTTTTCTCATTCAATAACTCAAAGAAACGGTGATCTCATCTATGTACATTACCTTCCAATGTCATTTTAATACACGAGGCGCAATAAGGATGATTCGCGAGGGAGAAGGAAAAGAAGGTGCATTGCAATCTACAGCGCCAGATAATACTTCCAAATTTGAATCTCGACCGCAAGATCGTCCGCGTACTGAGGAAACATCTCGAGCCACATCTTCGCCCACTCCCCATCGTGGAAAAGAATGAGATGAAGAGCAAGAGTGTGCTCCCAGTATTCTGGCATCCACGACGCGCACTCCCAGTCAATTAGAGCACAAGGCTGTCCGTTCTTGTCCACCAATATGTTATGCGGTTTGATGTCTCCATGAGTCATGCAAATGCGATATTTCTTGGTTGGCCTTTCTGCGATTAGGCGTTTTGTTCTTTCGTCTGCTTCTTCCGGCCAGTCCGGGTACGCCGTGCAGAATGGTTGGGCATGAAATTCGGAAGGACTACTGAATGGTCCTACGCGCTTCTTATTCCCATCGATTCGGAAGCTCTGGAGCCCACCGCCGAGAAAGCCGCATACCTTCCCAGGATGAGGAGGAGGGATGGCACGCAGTTGCGACAGCCAGGCGTGAAGTGTTTGCTGGAACGCGGCCTTCTGTTCCGCAGTCGCAGTTCCGAACTTACAGGGATTTTCTTCACTTGTGAGTCGTATTCCGGGTACACGGCTCATGATAATCAGTTTGCTGACTACTGGTAGACTGTGGTCTGTGTATGGTACGACATCCAGGATAGTGGGCACCGGAATAGTTGTATGTGTGCGTACGAACTCTGTCGCCAAAGCCTCTTCAGACGAGTCTGAGAGCTTTGCGAAGATTCCGACTGGGATGCTCCTAACAAAAGGCGATTCGCGTTGTCCGAAAAGATTCCAGCACGTACGATAGATGACAGAACGTAACCGCGCAGGTACTTGGAGCCAGATCCACCACAACCAGCTTGTGGGCGAGTTTTTCCTATATACCGATCGTAAGTTAATGATTATGGAGCCTCACCTTCGTGATACTCACCTCTGATAGTTGAAAGTAGTACTATAGGAGAAGGGTTGTGTATTCATAGCGTTGGTTGATGAAATGAGAAAAAGTGAAGGTGTAGTAATCCCAGCGCTTCTTGTCTTTCTGAATTTAAAAGTACGCGTAGTGTCCGTGTGTTGACCCGCAAGGAGCACTCAGCGAACCTATGTCTCAGATCAGATCGAGATCATATGTAGAGAAATGCAAGCTACAAGCAACGACTTCGTTGTCTTGGGCTCGAGTAGAGAATCGTATTACGTAGCCAACACGATCACGTGAGTGTGTATTATGCAGTTCTACGGTCCGGCCCGACCCGGATATATGTTTCTTCTCGGTGAGTTCGTGCCAGGCCAGTGACAAGCCTTGTCCATTGATCCCATGTCCTCAGAAGCTGAGTTTGATATAGCCCGTATCCGCAACCTATCGGACGTCCAAGTTCCTCTGATTCAAAGAAGTAACGATGGCGATTTTGAAGCGATAAATGAAGCCTTATCTACTTACCGCTTGACCTCAACCCCGTCTTGGATCGAAGTTCCTGCAACACCACAGTATGCGAAATTCCTCACATACGGACTCCTGCTCTCAGCTCTCCTGGCGACCTCAGCAAATACTTGGACGACTCTTACTGTCACCCAGACGAACGAAGCAAATGATACGTTTGCCTTGCTTTTCGCTGTTGGAACACCGAACTTAACTTCAGACACGACAATCCTTTCAAAGGGGTTTGACATACATCACTTTTTTCTGCGACATTTTCTGCGTTCGCAATAATGAATAGGTGATGTGCGCTTTTGTTTATACGTCGATGTTATTGCCATATTGTGGCTTCTTCGGCGGAGCGTCAAAGACATGAAACTCGACTAAAAAAATTATTCAGGATTTTGCTATGGTACCATTTTGTGCGATTCAACGTAATCCAGCATTTGGCGGGCTCTTATTCACGGGCGATGCGAATGACACTGTGTTTGCGGTTCGATTGGTCCTACCTGTGGGTCCCATCCGCAGACAATCGGTTTCGATTTATACTTCCCCATCTGCTTTTTGATATGACAGTGGAGCGCAGCATCGTGGGCGAAAGATAAACTACAAGACAGAAGACAAGGCATGATGATATTCTTGGCTCAACATCACCATCAGCTCCGTACACTTGCTCCATCTGTTGATGATATTTGACTGATGAAACAAAGACTACACCGGGAATGTGGAAAGGCACTAGTACTTGGAAGAGTTCGGATTTAGTGATACCACGGTTTCTTAACGTTTGTAATGACCGCTTGTGATGACGCACAAGCATCGAAGAAACAAGCAGCCCGCGCTTTTCACAAAAATTAGCGGAAGGAAGTTCGCAATGCCCATCATGAATCTCATTAGCTATATTGCACGATGATTATCTAGTGCTGAGGAAACAAACTTCACTTATAGCTCGGCTGGCAAGTCCGAATACCACTCGCCCCCGCAGACTCGATCCAACACCGCAAAATTAGACATCATGATGATCTTTTTGATCGCACGTTGTTTTTGTGGTGTTATATTAACCCCGATGTTGATGATATCGTGTTGTACAGTACGATTGATTCCCAACTCCTCCGTTACAGCTGCTGATTGGCAGGATGAAACGGCCGCTGAGGGCGTGAGAAGTCCGTCAGTCAGGTCAGGCACAGGAAATCTTCGCTTCTGAAGACGGAAAGCATCCATTCTGTCGTTGGTTCAGGAAGATCTGGGTCTTGGGTCTTGATTGAGCTGGCGAGCATGAGCGCCAGTCAATGGGTCACCCTTTCCAGCCCGTGATATCTGTCAACTTGAAGTAGATCCAGTCAGTAGATGCATCCTCACAGCCATTCAAGACGAACTCTGCAAGCTATGTTTTCAGGAGAGGGATTGCGTGCGCGGTGGAAGTCCAAAAGGAAGAACCAAGAGTCGAAAGTATTAGCCGGGACCGGTGTTGTCGTTGAAGAGTCAAGGAACGATCGCTGATTGGACAATCCGGCTCGGTTATACCCGGCAAACTTCGGATAATGACCGAAAGGAGGAAACCGATACCGGTGCCCCCTATTTGCAATATTCTAAATCCAATTCAATCGACAAAGAATATCTTGATCAGCATAACAACGCTTCGGTTCGCCCGCCAGCCAGCCAGGCGTCTGAGCCCGAGCTTCTCTTCTTCTCCGCGCCCTCGACCGTTCATGCTTCTTTTTTTCTGCACTCTGCTCTCAGCCACCACCATCTGCCTGCGGTCACTGATCTTGATGGACATGCAAACTCTGTCCACGCCAACATACTTATATACAGTAAAGCCAGTGGCGCATTTGGATTGGTAGTATCATTACTGTGCATCATATGATCACCCGCATTTAAGTTCTTCGACCGAACTTCCCCATTACAAGTCTTCCAGCTCTTACAAATCTTCCGGACGAGATTAGGAAAGGTTACGAGATCTTGAAAGCCCGCCCCCGCCTGCTACCTTCCTCCCCTAGACTTTCACCGCGAAGAGCAAGTAAGGGGGGATTGCGGAGAGACGATGTCCTCTGGCTTCACGGCGGCGGAGATTGCGCAAGCGACAAAGCTCTTCAAGTCCGCAAGAATACCACTCTTCACAAGTCGTACGTCGATTCCTCACTTTAACATATCTTGTCCGTTATCGAAAAGGATTACTCTGATTTTTGACATTTTTGTTTGATATAGCCACGGCATTGGCATGGGTTTTATATGAATACTGTGCGTCCAACC
Source organism: Hymenochaete sp. R1 (assembly GCA_019400425.1). Lineage (NCBI taxonomy): Eukaryota > Fungi > Basidiomycota > Agaricomycetes > Hymenochaetales > Hymenochaetaceae > Hymenochaete > Hymenochaete sp. R1. The sequence goes on along the minus strand of JAFREE010000009.1, from coordinate 191,878 downwards.
TTCCTATCATCAACGTCGTTATTGAGCTTGGTCTTCGATTCTGTCGCTCAGTCGATACGCTCCCTGACGAAGTAAGACCCACAAAAACTAATTTTCTTTGACGCGTTCTGACATGTGATTTGGGACTATGCATTTTTTTTCAGGTCACCTACATATGGGTACGCTACCTTTTTGATTCTCATGCATCTAGGAGTTGAAGAAAGCATAAGCCCGGACGATTAAACAGAGGGAAGATCCTTTTCTTTATTGTAAGTGTCTTAGCACTTCATGTCGCCCGGTAAACGTCATAGGCTGGCCTATTGTTATGTATGCGAACAGATACGCTACTACACTATCGCCGTCGCCATTTTCGACGTCGCCCAAATTCATTCGTTCTCGAAGTTCAACCCCAGTCTCAATACGTACGTTTATCAAGGCACAACTATCTCTCCTATTTCTCTGAGTAAAATCTTTGCGATTAAAAACTCCGTAGATGCGTGGTAATGGACGCCATGATCCGCGTAGTGGGCGCTCTTAGTCTATGGACTGTCGAGATCATCATGATGCTCCGAATATACGCTCTCTACCAATGTTCGAAGAAGGTACGCCAACAATTATATTTGATCATCCTCAACTTTCTACCCAATGTCACTAATTCCTTTCTTATCTGACTTGAATCTCGGCTGGCTTAAGGTTGCATTCTTCAACTTTGGGCTCTTTCTATTTTCTATCGGTGGCTTTCTTTGGATCCTTATACACAACGGACTTGGTCGTGCCGCAGTTATCCATTCTGCCAAAGCGCTCCCTATTCCTGGTTGTCCTGTCGTGCACACTGGCATCGAGTGGGCTCAATGGGTACCGGGTGCGTATTTACGAACGTCAGAGGGTCGATTATTAACTAAGTAAACGACGTTCAGCGACGGTATTCGAGGGTGTCCTCTTCTTTTTTGCGCTCAATAAAGGACTTCAGACGGTCCTGCTACGAGTCCGAGGGCGGCAGCACATCAATGGGTTGATCTATACCATTCTTCTGCACGATAATACTTTGTATTTCTTTGGGTAAGCATCACTTCTCTTCTTGTCATTTATTAGGCTTCGTCCTATGATTTTTGCTGATAATGAACTTCCTTCGTTCTATTTCGGATAAAAACATTGAATAAACAGCGTTACTGTTCTGCTCGTCTTCAATAACCTGATGGTCGTCGTATGTCTGACGCCTTCTTCTCTCCACTACCATCGTAGCCACTCACTCACATTTCATTTCTTTAAACTCGTCTTAGGGCGCCACCCGTATCCCCTGGTTCAGTTACGCGTATGTGATCCCCGTCTTTTTCTCTATCCAATACATTAGTCCCACTAACACCTCAACTCCCATAGTCCATTCCACGTCGCAATCGGCATCATGACATGTCGCATGCTCATGCACCTCCACAAAGCCGTCGTCCGCGGCCGAATCGCAGTCAGCCAAGCCTCCGTCGAGTTCTCTACGTTCTCCGGGTCTCGAACCGGAACAGTCTCAGGCTTCGGGATAAGCTCGGCGATGGAGACGGGGTCTCGAATAGGCGGTGGTGGTAGGGTTATATCTGACAGAGATGACGCTACTTGCTGTTCAAAGTCGGGTGCAAAGGCAAAACGACCTAAAAAGATGTTCGGCAGCGCGAGTGGGGGTGCCAGTGGGGTGCATGGTGCGGACGGATGGGGGAAGGTGGCTACCATGGATTGGTTCGCTGCTTCTGGTGCAACTGCAAGCATGGAGAGTGAGACGGTCGCTGTATTGAGCGTGGCTCAGGATGAGGATCGGGTCGGAGGCGACGAAGAGGGTGGACGTTGGGTTGGGAGGATGAGCTAGTCTCGATCCATACCAACCGAACGGATTTTTTTTGTTGCTCTGTTGTCTGGGTTCTGGAATTTTTTTTCTTTTCTTTTCCTTTCCTTTCTTTTCTTTTCGGATTTGCTTTGTCCTGGAATTTGCTTTGTAACTGCTTTGCTGTCTATTTTCACTTCTCGGATTGACTTATTTGTATACGTATTGATGATTGATGTCTCCTTGTGATGAGGCTTGATGTATATGGCCCGGTGCAGATCTCGCTCTATGTTCATGTTACTGGGGATTCGGTATAGATGCTCAGTGCAGCCTTTGTTTGACGGAAGATACGCGATACTTGTGGCTTGGAACTTTCTTTGACGACGGAGATGCTATGCGAATCTAAATTCACACTATCGTCTTGTGAACGTCCTGTAGCGCTTGAAATACAATCGCTCGTACAATCGTCCTTCGCGAATCGTTCCCGTAAAAAAATACAATCAACTACTGTAAACTTACATATCAAGTTACATTATCTTATATGATACACACCTACGAACAACAGTACATTGTTTCGTGTCCGAGTCGCGTTGACACTCGCAATCTCAACACCATCCACATCTGACTTAACTCACGGTGCGTCCACAGGATTCCAACTAATCGAGCCCTTCTTTCCCTGATCCATCCCATCCAGCTTCTCCATCTCTTCATTAGTTAACTCGAAATCAAACACGTCTGCGTTAGCGCGTACGCGCGCCGGGTCGGAAGACTTGGGAAGCGGGACAAACCTTTTTTTTCGCAGGGTTACGGATCACGGTGGCGTTGTCGATGGGAAAACGGGGTATGTTGAAAAACATGTAGGTGCGTATGAATGGTCAAATGCGCGAAGCGGTGTTGGGGACTTGGGTCAGTAGCAAGCATGCATGGGAGACTGGAGAAGGAAGTGCATACCCATGCTGAAGGGACCATCGTATGAGCACCTGCGCGGGCTCCTTCCCAGACTGCTTTCAACAAAGAACGTAAGATTCCCTCAGTATCAGTCTTTTTAGCTCATAAAGAATTAACAACGTACGCTTTTAATGACCTCCTTTAACACTGGACTGCTGAAGTCGCCTCGTATGATAGGACAATATGCCTGTATTATGATCCCCTTTTCCTTGCAATACGCCACGATATCTCGTTGCTGGCAGAGTGGGTGGAGCTAACGACAAAATGAGCCGAGTGAGATATAATACCGTGAATCAATTCCGGGGTATGAGGGTATGAGACGACAAACCTCGATTTGGTTCACGGCTGGTTTCTCCAATCCAGCTTGTTCGATTTCCTCTAGATGTCTCACACCACTTTCAATATATGCACAGAGAAGCCCCACAATGTCACATTTCGATCATTAACGGCATTTATCTTGTATTAATGAAATTGACTTACTAATTCGATACTCCGACGGACCGGATTTTGCCCGCATCCCGCGCATGCAGGAGAGCTTGGTACGCCTCCAATCGCCTCTCCTTTCCTGAAAGTGGAGAGTGAACGAGGTAAAGGTCAATGTAGGCTGTGGTGTCCAGCCATGTTAGACCCGTCAAGAGTTTTCCGATAGAAGGATGGATTGAGTACGGAAAGAAGCAGAAAAGGTGTGAAGGAAGAGACGACTCACACGTCCCGAGCTTTTGTAATGACTGATCCACTACCTTCGACGTCTTTTCATATCCGTGGCTTCTCTGTATCACTTTCGTTGCTACACAAAAGAAGAGCATAACCATTCCATATATGTAGATAACAAAAGAAGCTAGCCCCCAAATTGACTTACTCAAGAACAATTCTTCCCTCCTTACACATCCATGCTCCCCCTCCCTCTCGCCTTCCTTCGTTGCTCTTACTTCCACAACAGCTCTTCCCACCGCGTCCTCATTCTTATACATCTCTGCGGTATCGATCATACGGTACCCATATCGAAGAGCGGCGATGCAGGCAGGAAGACAGTTGTAGTTCTGGTATACCCCGAGTCCGATGATAGGCATAGGATGACCCGAAGACAGCAGGACAGTAGAAGCGAGAGAAAGACGAGAGCTGGATTGCATTGTTAGAGACTTTTCCAGTTGTGGATGTGATATTACTAAGACGAGGTAATGGTGGTTAGAGAGTGAGTGAGAACACCAGTGCTTGTGAGAGGGAGCTTGAGGAGGAGGTTGGAAGGAATTCCGCCGGGTCGCTGACATGATGGCGCACATGATTATCTTCCCGCGCTCGGCCGATTCAATTCCGTTGATTTCGGACTCGAGTATTGCGTCATTGTGCCGCTGGAAGCTCAACGAAGTCCTGAGATTCAAAACTCAATCCATAGAAACTCATGCTTACACCTTGTTATTACAAGTCTCATCCGAGGGATACATCATGCAATATCACCCCTTCAATAACCGCATCGATTCTCCTTTCCTTTCATGCACGCTTGATCCTGACCAGCGAAATCTTTCATCCCTTGAAGTCAGACTCGCCTTTCCGAATAAAAGCATCGAGAGCCTCTCCAATCGGCTCCTCGCCGCCAACGAGGTCGATACCCAACCCATGAGCGTCCTCGCGTTCCAGCAGAAGGTACAGAACCATTGCTACGTCGTCTCGCTATCCAAAAATCACGAATAGCCAATACGTAAGAAGGACCGAGTAGCAACATTAGAAAAAGAGTCTAAAAACTCACTGAAATAGCCGCCGTGATATGCGTGCGCCCAATACTCGCTTTCCCACTTCCCTTCTCGTTCGAGAGACCACCGGGTCGAAGGATAGTCCATTTGAAACCCGTTCGAAAGGATAAATTTTTGTCTGCTGCGTACTTGGCTGCCATGTACGCTCCGATGGCACCCCGCATGCGTTCCGAAGAAGCCTTGTCCGCGTCGTCCTATACACACCGTGTCGCGTCCAAATACTCTCAACATAATGCGCAAAACGAAGGGTGGAAGGCACGAAACGCACGTAATGATCCGGCACAACCTCAGGATCTCTGACATCTATAGCAGACACCATCACCAACCTCGGCCTCTTCAAGTTCTCCTTCTCCAAGCCTTCATCATGATGCCCCATCTCAATTGCATCAAACACCTTAATCGCCCCTTCCTCATCCACTTTCTTCGTCCTCTCTGCTCCTCCCTTCCCACCCGCACCAGCAATAAAATACACGACGTCGATGTTGGCGGCGCGGAAGTGCGAGGCGAAGGTAGAGACGGGGTCGGATTCGAGGGAGAGGACGAGTGGGGTGATGGTATTGGTGTTAGTCGATTCGTTGGGCAAGAGGCTTGTAATCGACGAGCCGTGAGTGGGATCTCGGATTATGGAGGTTATCTGCGTGTTGGGGCGGGCGGCGAGTAAGGATGTGAGCCGCATGGCGACCTATTAATATTACCAGTATTAGTTACAAGTGTGAGAAACTGAGCGACCCAAGCCTGGATGGCATTTAAGTTTATCTGGGCTCTCGAAAACACACACATTTCCATGGCCGCCGACAATGGCGACGTTCAATGCTTGAGATGTCATTTTCGAGAGATTCGAAACTAGATGCGGTCGATTTCAGCTAGCATTCGCGTGTTTCGTAGTGCTGCAGTGGCAAGTCAAAGCGGGAGGAGATAGTAGAAGGCCCGGGAGCAGACCACCGTTTATTTATCTTATCTTTTAAATAGAATTACGTCATCCGGATATCTCCGGTTACTCGTCGGTCTTTCTACTGCGAGCGTCCTCGACTTGAAAAGGTTGTAACAGATGTTCCGCTCATACAGCACGTTTCTGTCATTGCCAAATTGTCTACCCCTGACGATGAGCACGGAGCCCATAGCGCTCGCCTCTGGGCTGAGGCTGAGACGTATCAGGTATTCCCTATACCAGTTTTTTTTCTTTCGTTCCCAGGTTTGTTTTGAACAAATGTCAATTTCATTAATAAATAGCTACTAGTACTGTCTTTTTCAATTCTCTTAGATGTCAAAATACATATACATATTATCCCTAGTGGGCATCACGAGCCAGCCAGTAGCTTTGCTTGATCGTATTAAGACAATTAGTCAGATTCGAATGCGCAGACACCCCATCGAACCCATCCAAAACATAAAGAAGCTCGTTGTAGCCGTACAAGACGCGTGCGTAAATCACATCGTTGATAACGAGTACGCCCCAGATGGGAATGTTAGCACGAGTGAGCGGCCTCGCCTCCGACTTGACGCGGTTCATGTAGTCCTTGAGCTGCTTCATCGACTCCCTGAAGTGCTCGTCCTTCGTCGCCTGCTGCGACTCGGGACGGACGCCCTTCAGTTGCGCGGCACGCTTCACTTCGATCACGCAGATGAAGTAGTCGTCGTCCTGGTTGTTGGGCGTCCGGACTTCGGATGCGACGAAATCGGGGATACGGTCGTTTCCGGCTGGGTTGGTGCGGACCATCGTCAGCTGAGGAGTGACTTGGTAGCGTTTTATGATGGGGAAGGTCTGGACGATGAAGGCGTTGTCGACACCGTAGAGCTCTGCCTCGAGGTAGTTGGTTGTCGGGTCTTTCAGTCCCAAAGCTTGGGCACGGGTCCTGATCCAGGTTACATCCTGTCGACGCCATTAGAATTATAAAGTATGAGAAAAAAAGACGAGCTACTCACATCTGCGTGTTCGGGCATTGTGATTACTAGTAGATCAGTTGTAACTGAGAGGTTTGTTGGTTTGAGATGCCTTTCCACTCAGATACCTGGATATTTATACCTCTTCGTTCTTATGGCATTGCCTTCCCGTGAGCTCACCGTTGAAACATCCTACTGACGCAATCCCTTGGAAAAATAATCATCCATCACTGTTTTTGTCCCTATGAAACAAAACATAGACATAGAGTCGAAATCGCGAAGGCAACCGGTTCAATAGTACCATCCAAACAGTTGAACGCCGCCGTGAAACAGCTCGGAATAACTCGAAGCAGATGGCTAGGTCTATGCTGTGAGTTGAAACGGGAGCTTTTCTGGGCAGTGATCGCCGCACATTCCCGTGAACAAAGGTTTGTCGGAGTAATGGTAAATCTATGACTGATGGCGTCCTAAAACAGTGGCCACATACGGTGCATCGCTTTCGTGTATTCGTGGATATAAAAACCCAAGGTAATCGTTCCAATTATCATCATCATCATCATCAACAACAACACAATCTCCACTACATCCAAAGTAAAAGTCTTTTTCACCCCAATCTCCTCCCAAAAGATTATATAACTTACCCTTCTTTTCTCCTTCCAGATGCCTGCAGTACCCGAATACGTCTCCGGCTTCACCTTCACGAGGGAGCAGGTCCAAGCCGCCGCCAAGAAATGTGACGACCTCCCCGTCCGAAACCAAGAAGGCGCGCACGTCGAGCCAGTCAGCGACACCGAGATGCAGGTCCTGAAAGTCGTCAAGGACATCTGCGGCGGCCGAAACCCCGCATGCGCCGAGTTCAAGGAGCTCAAGCCCGCCGACGGCAGCATCAAGTATATCGCTGTCGTCCACAGGGGCACGAACAAGCAGGAAAGCTTCACCAATGTTGGGAAGAAGGGAATGGGCGCGGTTTGCATTGCGTGGTTGGTGAAGAAGGGCCTCGTTGATGACAAGAAGCAGGATAAGGCGAGGGACTTCTGGAAGACGTATACTACGGAGCAGGCTGGGTACAACAGCGATTAGGGCTGCCGTCGAGGTGTAACACTGTATAGAAAGTAGTCAATAAATCCTAAAACTAACGAATTTTGTTTTGAAAGCATACAAAAGGAATGTCAATACTCGATCATGGTCACGCGTGAGAGTACGAGGCTGAGAGGCGAAGCACGTTATTATACAACAATATACGTCGCATAATTTCCAAACGCACCCAACAACAAGACTTTTTAAAAATCAATTTGTTTCGTCAGTGATGGCTGTTAAAGTGCTGTCGCTAACTTGAAGTACACCGAGTACAGATAAAACACTTACGTAGACATCGACGGCGTAATAATCACCAGTATTGTGCTGAACGTCCAGACTTTGCATGTAACCGGAAGCGAATGCTAAGTGCAAAGTTTGAAAGACCAGACGGTTTGGCGGGCGTGATTCCAAAAGAGCGGGCTGGCATATACATGTACATGTATGTGCTTTCCTATAGTATGCACTTCGTACTACAGTAGTATCCCGCATCCGCATCAGCATCACCCATTGCATCACGCACATACCGACGAAAAACGGAGCACTGAGGTCCAATCCAAAGACAGTGAAAATGCGAGTTCCTCGTTATGTGATATGTATAGGAGTGAACTTGAAAGTCGCGACGTGTTTTTTTGATTCTCGAGTGTCGTTGGTGCTGGTGTTGTCGATGGCGTCGACAAAGTCGAGCATCGAAATCGAATGATGACGTTTACCTCGCTCGCGGTCTTCCTGCACGAGCGTACTCGAGTAGGCTTCGGTGACCGTAGCCTGAGCTGCTGGCTACTTCCCAACCCACCCAAGTCTACTCCGAGCCGCCCACTCAGTCACTACTGTCCCTATCCGAAAGCAAACGGAAGTTCCTTCGTCTGTTATATACATTAACATCAACATTAATATTGCTATCAGGAGCTGGGACCGGGAAAAAGACATGGGACGAACCTCCGAGTCAGGCTTGCTGGTACTGGTAATGGTACCAGTACCATTACCTGCCTGAGTAACCGCCCTCAGACAGTCAGCGATTCGCCCCACCTCAACCCGCAACCGCAGCTGCAGCCGCCGCGTCTCCCTTGACTCTGACTCCGACTCTGACTTAGTCGACGTCACGGTGGCCTGCACGGCTTCGGTTTCGGCTTCGCGAAGAAGTTTGATCGAAGAGCGGAGGGCCGTGTCGAGTAGACGGACGGTTCGGGCCCGGGAGTGGGAGTCGCTCGGGCTGCCGGCAACTTGAAGACCTTCGGACTTGAAGTCAAAGTCGAAGTCGAAGTCTTCCTCCTCTGAGGTTCGGGGTACTCTTGTCGTAACCACCCCGTCCCCGTCCCCATCCCCATCTCTATCTTCGGAGAGTCGAAGTCGAAGTCGAGTTGGAGGTGACGAAACGCCGGCTCTGAGCTCCGAGAGCGCGAGGGCACGCGCTTCTGCGTAGTTCCGGTTGAGGTACAGGGAGTGGAGGAGGAAGTCGCGTCGGCGGGCGGGGTGGACGTCGTGGACGTGGACGTCTGTTTCGTCACCGCCAGTACCATGGCTAGCGAACCACTTCAAGTTACCAAAAGTTTTTTTTCAGTGTTTTCAGAGACCCGCACAAAAAAAGGAACACAAGACACAAACTTTGACAAAGACATAAGATCTAGAAATTAGAATCACCTGCGGTTCCAAACACACAAGTTCACTTGCATAACTCCTTTTACTCCCCTCGAACGCTCTTCGTATCCTCGCCTCTCTCGCGTCCCTCGCTCCTACGTATCCTTCGTGTCCTAGGTGTCCTTCATGTGCAGGTTGCCGGAGGTCGCTCTCGCCCCCGCCCCCGCCCTCTTCGAGAAAGTCGAACGAGGGGAGGCAGTACCAGTTAAAGTCATCGAGCATGGTTCGGTGTGTGAATTCAGAATTCGGCCGTCGACTGGAAGAAATTAGAAAATGAAATAGATTCCTGCGGGGGGAGGGGGGTCACTGGCGGAGTGTCGTGTCGTCGTGTCGAAGGCAAAGATAGGCTTGGATGAGATCAAAGATGACGATTTGATTGGCTGCCAGTGCCAGTACTAGTACTAGTGAATGCTGTCAGTGAAAGAGCAAGCTTAAGGCGGGGTCTACATACACGTACATGCCCAAATATGGAAAGCCTTGAAGATCCCGTCGAATTCTCGAAATCTCGGCTCGTGAGATCTCCGATCCGGCGATCCGGTGATCCCTAGGTCCCGGGAGGTCCAGGTTCCTTCGCCCCTCCTCGATGAACGAGCTCACTATCACTAGTGTATCACTGGACTGGACCACCTCCGTCTCCTACGTCTCACCTCTGACAGGAATGGACACCGATTAATGCCCACATCGTCCATAATGTATCAAATCTGGAGACGCCCCAGAAGAATAGGAGAGTGGACCAGAGTTGGTGCGAAAAAAGATAAATTTGCCATTTAATATTGAATACGGACTCGAACTCGAACTCGGAGTCGTTCTAATCGCGACGCGCATCTCATCATGATCATCGCCACGGTCTAGCTCAGGCTCAGGCTTGCTCAGGCTCGGACTCTCCTAACCCTCGCCCTTACCCTTGTCCATACACACCGCTCCGCTCCGCGCCCAGTGCGCCTCTGCTCGGACCCGAAGAACACTTGCCTCGTTCGATGCGGGTGAAGGACACGCCGACGGACACGGTGGGGGTGGGGCGACAGAAGGGAAGGGAAGGGAAGCCAGCGAACGCTCCACAGCAGTGGAACTGGTACTCTCCGACACCGACTCCGACTCCAACTGAACACTGAGTCTGTGAGTCTGGCTTCCAAGAACGTATATGTAGCTGAAGAAGCTGGAAGTCTCCCGTGTCCCGAGGAGAAGACGCGCTGAAATGGGACTAAACCTTATTTCGATCGTGTCTGGCGTCTACTAGCTAGTTCGCTTCCCTTTTTGCTTCGACGACAGTCAAGCTAGTACTCGACACTCGGAATGATTATGTTTGCGGTTTATGATATCCGCCCAAGAACTTCCTTATATCACCTCGCCGTCACGGTCTTCTTCCGTCTCCCCGCTCCGCTCAGGCTCTCTTTCTTCTCGAGTCGAACGCCGTCGTAGCCATCAACGCAACCCACGACCAAGCATAAACTGTTAAACATCGTATCAGCGCGCACCAACCACCTCCCGAGGCGTCTTCCACTCCAAACATGTCCACCAGCAAGGTCAACTTCCAACCGACTTGTTCCCCAGAAGCATCTCCCACCCTCGACACTTTCCAACGCACAGCTTCCGACGTTCCCCCGTCCCCGTCTCCTGATACAGACGCGGATGCAGATGCAAAGGAACCCACTACCAGTACTACTAGTGCTGACAGGCCGTCGCCCGTGAAGCACATGTCGCTCAACACGGGTTACAAAGGTCCTGTCATCCCGCCCTCCACCAAGCAAAGGAAGAAACACCGGACGTTAGGTGAGTTCGAGCTCGAGTAGCCACCCCCGTCCTATCGAATTGCTCCCGCTCTCAGGATGTGCTAACGTTCTATTCTAACCTTCGCCCGCCGCCGATCTCCAGTGTTGTGTTTCGACGGAACCGGTACGTGCTTCCAAGTTCCAAGTTCCACTAGTACTAGTATACCGACAGAACCGCCGTACTGACGAAACAACTCGAACTTTCTGCTCCAAATACTGATTCAGGCGACCAATTCGATAACGACAACTCGAACGTCGTCAACTTCTTTTCCCTCCTCGCAAAGGGCGAATCGAAACAACAGCTCGTTTATTACCAGGTTCGGCGGGCCCCCTTTTTTAAAAAACAAATATGGCCAAGAAAATGACCGACTGTCCATTCATATATGATATAGGCAGGGATCGGGACGTATACTATCCCGCAGGTGAGGCAATTCCAGTCCAAAAAAAAAAACAAAAAAAAAATCGATTGATTAATACTTGCTTTAAATCTTATCAATAGATCGCTACGCCATTCATGAGCAACGTGCGGAAGACGATGGATATGATGCTGGGTTCCAGCCTGCATCATCACGTCATGGGCGGGTGAGTGAGTTTCCTATTTGTTTTTTTAAAAAAAATCGAATTCTTCAGCTGACAGCTGACGTGGCGGCCCAGATACGAATTTTTAATGGAAAACTGTACGGTCCACTTTCTTTTTCTTTTCTTTCTCTTTATAAAAAAATACATATTCTAGTCCAGTCTGATTTCCCAACCTCCTCAATCAATATCAATTGACGATTTATTTTGAATTTCTACAGTCAAACGCACGGACCGCATCTGCATCTTCGGGTTCTCCCGAGGGGCGTACACGGCGAGGGCGCTCGCGGGTATGATAGAGAAGGTGGGGTTGTTGCCGGCGGGGAATCATCAGCAGGTGCCGTTTGCGTATAAGATGTATATGAAGGATGATGAGATGGGTGAGTGTCCCCCCCGGGCCCGTCGTGGTTCATGGTTGGAGCGGTGGACGGGGTTGGATGTTGTTGATGCTCGTCTTTTTTTTTTGCTGCGCTGCTGCGTAGGCTGGAAACAGAGCGTGCTTTTCGTGAGTTGATCGATCCGGTATTGATGTTATCAAGGGTAGTTAACCATGTACAGAAAAGGGCCTTCTCGATGGACGTCGACATCGAATTTGTCGGTGTATGGTGAGTACTAGTGCCTTCTTCCACTCCCTTTTAGGTAAATGAGCTGGCAAAATAAATCGACATCGAATTTCCAGGGACACCGTCGACTCCGTCGGCCTCCTCCCCCGGCACGTCCCATTCACCAAAAACAACACATGCGTCAAGACCTTCCGACACGCCATCTCCCTCGACGAGCACCGCGTCAAGTTCAAAGCCAACCTCTTCGATAAGGTCATCACCCAGGAGACTCGGAACACGGACTTTTCGTATACGCCGATTTCGCAGCGGTATCGGAATTGGAAGAAGTGGTGTCAGGGGGTGTTTGGGGGTGGGGGCGGGGGCGGGGTGGATGATTCGGATAGGGATAGGGATAGGGATATGCCGGTGGGCTTGAGGAAGGAGCTGGAGCGCAGGGCGGAGCAGGCGGAGAGGGAGGATAAGTTCAATAAGGGGAGTAAGTTGCAGGATAAGTATACGAATATGGATAAGAAGACGGATGCGTTGGAGGTTTGGTTCTCTGGGTGTCACACGGGTGCGCGTTCCGTCTTTTTGTGCCTTCCTGATTTAGAATCCAGCTGAACGGTCAATACCGTTTCCGTCTCTTTATGTTGCCCCGCGTCCTACCTGGTACCCGCACTTTGACCTTCCGACCCGACCCGTCTCGTCACGACTCAACAGACGTCGGCGGCGGCTCAGTCATCAACTCGACACGCTTCGCTCTTGCGCGTATCCCGCTCCGATGGATGGTCCGCCAATGCTTCCTCGCCGAGAGCGGGATCCAGTTCGCAGCGGGCCGGCTCCACGAGGTCGGGCTGGACCCGGGGATGCTGTACCCCGTCGTGCGGACACGTCCGCCGGCGCTTCCGCTCTCTACGCTGCACATACGTCCGCCTGCTGATGAACGGCAAAATGGAGACGGGAACGGGAACGGAAGGACGAACGAAAACGAAAAAGGTGACGGGGGTGGGGACGGAAATGGTGATGACGAGAGCAAGTCTTCAATAAAAAAGAGAGTGAAGGTGACGCCGGCGAGGGCCAAGAAGAGGTTACAGTTACGAGGACGGAGTATTCACGATGCGGATCACGTATGCGTGCATTGTGATGAGGATGACCATATGGTTGCGCACGTCGAGGGGGCACACTGCGAGTATGAGGAGAACCATGATGAGTTGGAGGTGAATGAGGAGCATGAGGTCCGTTGCCGCACCGCTTCTGCCTCTGAGACGTCGTCGATCTGATTCTTTCTTTCTTTTTCCTGTCTTTCTTTTATTTGTTTCTTTGGTTTGAAATGATGTTAGGAACTGCACGACGCCCTGTCCCCGATGTTCGACCAGCTGGCGCTCGCGCGGTCCTGGTGGATCCTTGAGTTCATCCCCTTCGTCCACCGACACGTCGCCCCAGACGGGACCTTTATAAAAGTCATCTCGTACGTGTTCTTCTTTCTTCCCTCCACTTCCCTTCCTTCCCTTCCCTCCTCCCCAAACCCCTCCAAAAACATCAGCTCACGAACGCGTATTTCCCATTTGTATCGTGTGTCGCGTCGAGCAGGATCAACAACGGACGCGCGCGCAAAGTAACGCAGCAGGAGAAGAACGGGATCAAGGTCCACCGGTCGGTGCGGATGCGGATGGAGGCGGACGCGTGGGCGTTGGGGAGGAAGTATAGTCCGAGGGTGAAGTTTGAGACGGAGCCTACTTGGGTTGATTGAGAGGAGGTTGGGGGGAGGGGCAGCGGGAGGGGCACATTGCTTGTCTCGACGGAATCGTATCATTCGTCAAAACCATGCCTTGTACTAGTACTCGTCTCCCGCACCCCTCCATCCCCGGGGAAAGAAAAAAACGGAATTCGGGGTCGGGTTCAAAATTCAAAACGTTCGTTGTCTTCTTCCGTCGCATCGCATCGCATCGTCTCTTTTTTCTTCGTGTACCATACCCTTCAGCTTATCCGCATAGCTTTACATCCATACATACTGTATTCCCCCTCCCCCCTCTTTTAATATCAATGTCCACATGCATCAGTCGCACTCATCGTAACTCGTGCATACAGATCCCTACTACGATTCTACGAGGAAGATCATACTGTACAATACCCGTGCATGTACGGCAAGGTTTAGATGGATCCAAGCCGTCACGGTAAAGAAGCTAACAGTACGATCGGGAAAGGTCGAAAGCTGGGTTGGGTGTGTCCCAGTGTCCCAGTGTCCCAGTGCCCCAGTGCCCCAGCGTCCTAGTGTCCCAGTGTCCCAGTTTCCGAGTGTGCGAACACACACCGTAGTATACGCAAGTATACAAGTGTCAAGTACCAGTGATGGTTACCGACTTAGGAAGTTATAGAATCAAACGTCGTACGCGTAACGTGTGATGTCTTCAGGTCTCGTCTCGTTGTATTGTATTTACAGGTACATGTATTATATATACGTATATTATATTTATATATACAAAAGTGCCCCAAGAACGTCCCAGTGTAAAGTGTAAAGTGTAAAGTGTCCAGCGTCGACTTCCCTCCCTTCCGTACCACACTGTACCATACTGTACTGGTCATTGGTGTCTGCATCCGAGTCACCGCTTGCCACTCCCCACGTCCTACATCCTACTAGTACTAGTACTAGTACATCGTCCGTCCGCCCCACTTCTGATTTTTTCTTCAGGGTCGGGGCTCAGAGCGTCGGAGCTCGGAGCGTCCGTTGAGGAAGCCTCAGGAAGGGAAGGACCTGCCAGTGGTTACATCTAAGCTTATCTCGCCTGGTTCCATCTTCGGCGCGCGTACTAAGTTACGCACGTGCACGTGTGTTTGGCTCGACGACTCGGACGGAGAACCCGCTGACGTTGGGAATGACTTCGAGGAGTTCGAGGACTCCGTGGATATCGGAGGAGGCGGTGATGACGGTGGAGGTGGTGGTTGTGAACGTTGGGGCTGCTTCTGTTGCTTCTGTCGTATTCGTGCCAGTGGTGCATGCGGTGCGTGTGGAAGGGAAGTCGCAGAAGAAGTGCCTGTAAAGGTACTAAAGGCTAGCATGGAATCGAGGTTGAGGAGGGCTTGGAGGGCTGGGAAGACGGGGGAGGCAGCGGCGGGGAAGAGTTTCCTGCTTCTGTCCCCCTATACCGTGGGTAAGGGTCTTTCGTAGACTCCGAGAAGATCGGGGTGGACCCGAAAGAGGAGGTCGACGACGACGACGATGAAGACGACGAAGACTCGAGCCTTCCCACTGGCCTCGGTCTCAGGATTCCTTTTCCTCCTCCGACCTCGAATTCGGCTCGGGTATTATTGGCACTGCTACCTCTGGTATTGCATCTGCAGACACAAGGCTTCGGACTCTCCATCATCTCTAGCCCCATCTCCACCTCTACCTTCGTACAACCAGAATCAGATCCAGATCCAGATCCAGATCCGGCACTGCTGCCCACAATCGCCGAGCTCGTCTCCGTCTCCGTGAGCGTGTCAACGCTTCGTCGAAAGGTAAGCTCCAGTCCATCCGCAAACGAAGCGTACGAAGAACAGGATCCTCCGGTCCCCATTCCCGTGGCCGATTCATCGAGATCGATATCCCGCCGCTCCCTAACGCGCCACGGGAGATCTTCTCCTACCAGCCCTCTGCCCGCTCCGGAATACGGAATTCGATCACGGCCTCGGCCCCGGCCCCTACCACGACTCCGACCCCGGGAAGCGGGATGCGTTTTGGCGTTGGCCATGGTCACGGGAAACTTGAAGCGTCTACGGATTATCCCGAGTCCGGATTTGTCGTTATTTGGGAGTGCGAGTGCGTTTGGGTCGGCGGCAGTGGCACGACTCGGGGGTGGGTGGGCTCGGTTGAAGGAAGAGAGAGAGGGAGAGAATGAAGAAGAGAATTCCATATCGTTCTCGTTCTCGTTGTCGTTCTCGCCGAGGAGGATGCTGTCGAGGTAGACCATCTCGTCTTTGTTGAGTTCCTTGCTCAGTCGTGTGCGGACGTTCAGGCTGTTGAGTGGACGGCGAACGTGAAGTTAGGAAACGGACGGTCGTTAGGCACTTTATGCAAGGGGAACGTACACGGCGAGGAGGGAGAAGGAATACGCTAGATGGTTGAAAGTGTAGGGTAATTAATAATCATTCGTCCAAAAAGTGCAAGATCCTGACTGAAAACAATGACACTCACTCTTCGCGATCAAGGCTCCTACCGAGACCCAGATGACTAGACAAGACGAATGAACAGGTTAATAGCCGATTAATCGAGCCATCAAACACACACTCACAATTGTCCGGCATCGTGAAGTACTTTTTGGCCCTAGGAGTTCATTACTGGACGGATTTGAAGGACATGCGATACTCACTGTAAACAACGCAGTCAATCCGACTATGCTTCGTAAGATGAAATATGGTCGTTATTTAAAATCGAGGTTTCGGCAAATGCATCTTTACTTACTCGGTGAAAAATAACGTTTCTAAATGGATAGTAGACGTATTAGGCGAGCTTGCTACTGGGGGAAAGCCTTGGACACTCACGGACAGCCAGATTAATTAACTTGGTAACTATCCAATCGGTTCTTTCAATGCAAATATCGGTCAAGTCAAGAATACTCTGCAAGACATTTATGTACCTTCTCATGTTGATTCCGCTACTCTTACTCTTCAGGTAGAATATCTGCATCCCGGTTATCAACAAATCATTCGCGCCGCTCACGAGCAACGAGGCAGGCAAAGTCCACTTTGATCTTGCGCTGAACTCCGTTCGTGACGTGGACGTTAGATCTTGGGATTGGACGAGTAATGTAAGCGCGAAGACGATGGTGGATATGAACCAGCTTAAGCCCGCGAATTTCCAATGCTTGGACAGGAGACGGACTCTGTTCGCATAGAAGACCTAAGGAAACAAACGAAAAGGAAGTTTCAGGTTCATTTTCGATTGAATTGGTGGAGCACAAATGAATGAGGCGACTTACTTGGACTATGAACGACATGAAAACGCTCATAGAAACGCAGAGCTTTAGGGTCACAGGAGAGTCTATTCGTGCTTTGGGAGAGCAATGTGTCGCAACGCTCAACTCATATGACGCGCAACAAATAAAAATAGTGTGAACCAGCTCAAGAAGCCTACATCGAAGATTGTCTTGGTGTTTAGCGCTGAGGATTGAGCCCGATTACGGGATATCGAAAACGAGCTCACCATACTACAGAGACCTGTCAGAAACATTAGCGATAGCAGACGAAGGGATTGTTGTAGCTTACCAGCAGCTTTACAAACCACCGATCGTGCCCGAAATTGATAAAGTAGTTGTAACACTGAAGGCAGATCACGCCGAACAAGGCTGCCGCAATATATGCTGCGATAAGGACAGCTCCGTAGCTGTCATGCGCGAGATCGGTCTGGTATGGTTGAGAAGCGTAGTCGTGCGACATGGGATTTCCAGACCACCAGATAATCGTCTGCCATATCGAAGGTCAGATGGTTTTATATGGAAACGAGGTTGAGAAGCGAACCGCTTTCGAGGGCACGGCGGGGAAGAACAACTATTTAAGGTAGCACACCGTGTTTTCTCTCGTCCCAAAATAGTCCATGGACTGTCGGGGATATGCACTGAGTCCTTGGTCACATAGCCACTAAGTTAAATAAGGCGGCACTTGATCGTATACGATTTCCCGGAGCAGTGCTTCCTTTAATGAACTTTGGCCGCATCTATTCAGTACAATAACAGATCCCGAACCTGCGCGTTGAAAATTACGTTCGGGTATCCACATGCATGTGAGCATGTGAGAGAAAGACATGAATTCCATTCGAGACGAAGCGTCTGCGGTCGATTTCGTTAGACTCCGTCAGTATCGCTCCGAAGAATTATAATGGCTGACATTAGCAGAGATGCGTACTGTCGGGATTGATTCTGCTGAGCGGATTCCGGATCACGCGTGCATGGGAGGTGCGACCCGCCACATATTACGCCTCGAACCAAATTTTCTCTTCGGCGAAACGAAGGGGGGCCACCATGAAACCATGAGATGCGTATTCAAAAGTGCTTCTTTTTGACGCGAAAAGATCAAAAAACAGATGTTAGTTTCATCATACCCAGAGTCAAACTTCGGGATCCAGGTGCAAAATCCGATTTAATTAGGGCCTGTTTCGTACAGGGAGTAACGAAGGGCTCTGTACAAGTAGCCTTACAATCAACTCATTGACACAATGGAAAATGAAAATGACTGGTTTGACGCACCAGGCTATACATGCATATATTCAGAGGGATGTGGTTAGGAGCCCACGAGCAAATGAAATCTTCATGGAGCACGCGCAAAGTTTAAATTAGCCTCCTTCACCACAAGCTTGGAGCCTTTCAGTTATCGGATATTACGGGTGAGCGGGCGTAAAGCACTGCGAATTTCATCGCATCTTACGTCTCCGGAGAGGACGCAGTCACCAGCAAGTCAAATAATACGGGATGCCATACCTGAAGATTTGAAGTGCAAAAGGGTCCCATCTGACTGAATACACTACAATTTTGAGGTGCACACATTTGGAATCAAATTTCTTGTTTGTAAACATAAAGACGACTCTTTAGCAACGCTGGGAGTCAATATCAATATTTGTGCCATTATGCTAGAAAATAATAAGTGTCTGCTGGACGACAAAAAAAGATAGGAACGTCCAAACTCGCGACATGGAGATGCTCGAGACATACCGGAGATATTGGGGAGGCGGGGGATTGTTGTGGTTCGCCTTCCGAACGCTTCCATCCACTCCTTTTTGTCATCGTACTCTCAGCATTCACTTCGTCGGGCATCGCGACATGCTCATGCTCAGCTTCCGGTTCGGTTTCTCCGACCATGACGCTGTTGAAGTAGATGGTCTCTTCGGCATTTAGTTCTTTCCGCAATTTTGTCCTAATGTTCAATCTACAACGGCAGCCCGCTCAGCTTCGCTTTTGGTGATACCGTCGATAAAGCGCATGCGCCAAGTCACTCACAGTGAAAGAAGGGAGTTCGAATACGCTTGAATTTGGAAGTGAGTCTCAGGTTCGAACATACCGGCGCGTTGGATGAACGAACCTTTCGCGATTACGACCGAGATCGCCGTGGACACAACTAGAGGCAATGTCAGGTCATATCATTCAAGATTAATCTCACTTTGCTTCGCACAATTATTTGGCATGAGAAGCGTCTGCATGAGGGAAAAGAAACGAGTAAGCCTTCATACTTTCTTAAAGGATTGCCCCACTAACTCACGCAGAGTATCAAAGATATACCAAGGATGCTGTGTTTTTATGAATAATCGGTCGTCTCGGACATTAAGTGAAATGCACCTTGTCAACGCCAGGGTTTCTTCATGACAAAAAAAAATCGTAAGTGCGCTGAGTACGGCACTGATTCCGAAATACTTACGGACAGAAAATAATATTATCTTGGTGACTACGCGATCAGTTCTGTCAAAGAGTTTGAGCCACGCGGCATACGAGGACACCCCAAAGGAAGGAACTCGCCTCTTGAACCCAGAAGCACCTCGCTTGAGATAGAAAATCAGGCCGGCTGTGATAAAGAGGTCGTTGGCTCCTGTAATAACTAACATGGCGATGATGCCCCATTTCCGACCAACAGTGAAGTCGCTTCGTGTTCTCGACGTCACGTTCGTAACTTGAACGAAGAGCGCTTCTGCGAACCCAAGAAAGGAAAGAGTCCAACACAGTATTGTAAGCTCCCACCGACCAGACAAAAGGCGAATCCTGTTTGCGTAGAAAACCTGTGGGCATGGAGATGGTATCTGAAGGAATTCGACTTGTTATTGTTATTTGAACAAAACTTACTTGAACAACGTAAGCCATGACAACGCTCACGGATACATTAAGCTTGAGGGTTATAGGCAAGTCCATAACGCCGTCCATCGAGCCGAAACCAGTGATGCTAATCTCATAGTACGCGGAACAAATCAATCCCGTGTGGACGACTTCAATAATCCTAGCTCGCTGTTAGCGCTGCACGATAGTATACGTAGCCAAACCATTCTACCAGATTCCAAGCACCTAGGTTGCGTCCTTCAGCAAGCGTCTTTCGAATAAATATAGGAGACAGCTAACCAAGTATCTGACAAAGCGCCTGTCTTTAAAAGTGCTACTGAAATAGTTGATGCATTGCATCGTTGCAACGCCGAATAGCGCAACAGCAACGAGCGTCCCAATCAGTAGTGCACCCAGCGTGCTGTGAACACTCGTGCCTTGGGTGTCCGACATCTTCATTGAAGTAGTGGTTTGCATACCGATGATAGATGCGGATTTAGCTAGAATATTCAATAGATTCGCCGATTAAAAACGAAGCCAACAGGCGCAAGGACACTGCTAATTGTTCGGCGGCTGCTAGTGAAGTCGAAAAGAACCTTAGTGACGGGACTGGCAACTTTGGCCCCGCCGTGCGTTGTACGTAGTTTAAATAGACTTTCAAAAACCGTCGGAAATGCAAAGCAATGCATTTATGCATGCGAAGGCGTCCATCCCGGGTTCGAATAACAAGCGTCAATGAAACAAAACTAATCGCGCGCCTCTGTTCGGATCTGTCAGTTCTTCCCGAGTTAAATCATCACGTAGAACTACTCACTAGCACAGTAGCTCTTTACTTCGACTTCTTCAACACCTTCTAAATTGTTGCTCAACTCAGTTCCGATGGGTATACGGAATCATTATCGGAGATGAGAACCTCATTGGCCGATATACCATATCAAGTGAAAAAAAACGTCGCCGGCATGCGCCACAGGGAAGATAAAAACAATGTTTGAGAGTCGGCGGTTATTAATATTCAAAGCGGGTCGCGGAGTTGTCAAGATGTCGTTGACTCCCATACACAGGTCATTTGCCAACTCTGATAGGGCATTCATTAAAGCAAACCTTTCTTGCACACTCTTCGATAATTGATAATACCAATGGCCTTCAGATCAAGAAATGCCCTCCATCAACGTCCACACGCTGGCCTGTGATGTACTTGCACCTGAGACGCATAATGCGTCAGTTGCGACAATGATAGAAGTTCAAGAAAAGTGCTTGCTGTCTTACTTCATCAAGAAGACGTAGGCTTCAGCGACCTCATCTGGATCGGCGACATGCTTCACAAGAAGCTGCTCCGCTGCGTCGGCAAGCACCTTTTGACTCACCGCCGGATCGAATGCATTCCAAAGCTATGAGCATGCGTGTGAGTCCCCGTTAAAAAAAAGAAACATGCGGAAGTTCCGCACCTCCGTCTTCACAAAACCTGGGCTGACAACATTCACACGTGTAGGAGCAAGGTCAACTGCAAGTCCACGGGTAGCGGATTCAACAGCTCCCATGACCCCCGCAGCCAGCGTCCAGCCCTTCTGAGGCTTCTTCACAACCTCGCCTGCCAGATGTTATTTAATTTATTGGACTCCGAGAATCAATGGACAGCACGATGACTTCAGAACTTACCAACTGTAAGGACGACTGATCCGCCTTTTTTGATCTTCGCCGACTTTGCAGCCTCGAGCGGACCCCAGAAACGAACGTCGAATACATCTGAGCAGGGTCAAACTGAGTCAGCTAATAGGCATCAAGCATTCCTTATCATATGTACCCTTCATTGTATCCAGATCCATCTGCGCGAACCCGAGCGGCAAACCATCTCCACTAGTCCATACCAAGTGATCGATTTCGCCGACACGAGCCAACATAGCTCTAACATCTGCTCCGGACCTTCCATCAACAACTTCTCCAGTGATTCGACCCTTGACGGCGGAAGACTCTCCTATGCTATTGTATATGTCAGCGAACAGGCGCGAAATGGCGTTATCTAGCTTTGGTTTGGACGATGATGCTATGATCACCCGAGATGCATTCGATAGAATAGAGAGTTTGGCGACGCCATAGCCGATGCCGGAAGATCCTCCGACAACGAGCACTGTCTGTCCTTCAAGAGTGGTCATTCCTCTAAATCGCTCGGAGAAGGTTTTGCGGGAAAGTTGGGTCTGCAATTCAGACTGTCCTCTTTATAAGGGCTGTAATTAGTGATTTTTCCAGATACCTCGGGGTCTGTTGGATTCCGTGAGAGCACAGACAATCTCCTAGTCACTTGATAGAAAGCAGGCTGAACAACTTGGTCAGGCAGATGATGATACAGCCACCTTCCTGGGTCCTTTTCCGATCAGATCATACAGTAGCTTGCTAGCCTTTTACGAGTCCGTAGTGAATGTAAACGTTGACGATTTCGGCGCTCAAGAGCTGGAGCGTGAAGCCAGATGATGATGATTGAACGATATGTTCGGAGGGTAAAATGCGACTTCTCCAAGAGGAAAGGAAAGAAGCAGCGTGAGAAGCTGTTACGTAACTTGAACATGCCAAAAAAGACGTCGACTCCGAGGGATAATCTGCTTCCTTTGCTTTCTCCGATCATTCTAAAATTGATGTATGGATCCAAGATTCCATGATAATGAGAACTTTATCGTTATATATTTCAGGTCATTACAGAGCTATGCAGTCATATTGTGTGCCTCCGGCCTCGATGAAAGGGAGAAAAAAGCTGGCCAGGGCAAAACTTAAGCGTTCTAAGGCGAGTAACCAGGACAATTGTTTACCGACGAGCTTTCTGAACTTTGCTCTAGACAACATAAAACATATACATTTGTTGTACTGCCCGGAGGTTTAATTTCAAGATGAATCGGGTACACATGTAAATGAGCTCAGTTTAGCGAGTCCAAAAGGGGATCGAGGAAAATTCCCTAACTCTTGATGATCGGTTACAACAGCATAGAACGTTGAAAAATCCAGAAGAACACGGACTCGATCTAGCGTATAAGAGGACGACCCGTTCACCGAATGGCGCTTACTTAGAGATACATGCCCTCATAGGCACCTCTTCTTATTCGTTCTTTAAGTCCTTTCCTCCCTTTGTTTCAGTTGCCTCTCGTGCAAGTGTAAAACGATATGGCGTCCCCAGTCGTTCCTCAACTTAGTCTGGATTCTACTGTGAGTCTCCGGCAGTGCTTGATAGCATGAGTTGCTCATTGAAAGATTCTCAGTTTGGCTGTCTTTTCGTTGCATCGATGTGAGCTCCACTCTTTTCTTTCGGTAATGCGCGTCCTCTTACACAAAATGTCTGCAGTTATACAACCGCGTAAGCTTGATTCCCGAGTCAAGAAAAGAGTTCTGCTGACAATACTGGAAAAAGATTGTGGGGAGCCGCTGCCGTGCAGCTCTTTGTGTACATTGAAGTAGGTGTTCCATATATTTTAATGTTTGTCCTTACCAACCATAATTTGTGTTTAGAATTCATGGAAGACAGATAAGTGGTGGCTGCGGTTGACTACCTTGACAATCGCGGTACTCGACACGGTCCACCAAATCCTCGTCTTGATGTCGATGTATCTATATTTCATAACACATTTCGCTGATGTAGCGCATCTGGGCTATCCCGAAAGGCATGTTCCTCTGATCATTTGGGCCGGTTTTGTACGTTATCTGATCTCTGCTTTGCACCCTTAGGTCAATGATATGCAACGTCATCTTCGCTGCGATCATTGACTTCATGGCCCAGGGCGTTTTCCTTGCTCGAATCTGGAGGAGTGAGCTTTTCCTCGCTCATCTGGGGCCATCAGCCGGAACTTATCGTGTGTTTGCAGTGAGCAACAAAAATGTCCCCCTCATGGTCACCCTCGTAGTGTTGTGCACAGCTCAGTTTGGAGCTGTCGTCTGGTACTTCGCCCAGATCTATCCCTACAAACAAACCACACAGCTGTTTGGAGCCCTTACCACCGAGCGTGTCATGAACGGCACGGTCACCGTCGCGGATACCACTCTTGCTACTGTCATGTTCGTACTTTTGCGTCGGCACCGTTCCGGATCCGTGAGGACGGACTCGGTTCTCAAGAAGTTTGTCCTATACGCGGTCGGGACGAGTTTAATCACGGGCCTTTGGGGTGCAATCGGGTTCATCAGCACTTTTATTCTCCCCAACGGCTTCCTTTTCCTCACTTTCGACCTTGGCTTCCCGAAACGTAGGTATTCAATGACATTCGAAACTCAGTTGATTAACCACGCTTCCTGTTGTAAAGTGTACTTCAATTGCGTCCTTGTCACGTAAGTCACTTTTTTTTCGATCGTTCTTCTCGAGCTCAAGATAGTCTTCAGTCTCAATTCGAGGACAAATATACGTGAGAAGCTCGAGACAGACGCAGAACGTGCTCATCGCGTCAACGTCAGCGACTTCCATGCCGCAACTGGCGCTGGTCTTTCAACATCGGGTCTCAGTACCGAAAGCGTGAGTTTTGGGAAATTTTTAAGCTTCTGATGAACTTGATATAAACTAACGCGGAACCCAAAAATCATCAGAGAAACGATTTCGAGGCGGTCGGTGTATCATCTGGCACTGAAGATTGGAAGGTGAGCATTTCCTGATATAATATGGGTTGGTAGTCAATGCTCAACGATTTGCGCGTCATAAAGAAGAATCCAAACCAGTCGACGTCTTTTGGTACTGTCGAGCTCAAGCGCGAATCATCTCACGTTTAAACGCCGCGTTCAATATGTCTGACTCGGATATGCAAATATTTCTTGGATATACGTGAATGGATATACTTGGGACGGGCGCCCTACGTGCCATCAGCGATGTACGAACATGAGCTGGATATTTATTAATGCCGGTTGGAACTCAAAGCATAACTTATTACATTTGACATTCGTTACTTTTTTGTGTATAGTATTATTTGACCGAGTGTCGCGGCCGACCACGTCTTTCTTGATCGAAGAATGAGTATACCTCTGAATGCTGCCAGAGTCAAAGGCCACTCTCTAGGTCATGTGCATGTGTTATTCTCAAGTTTATCATTACACATTCATCTAGAATACTGCGACGCTTTTAAGTGTACATTTTTTGGTGGAGAAATCTTTGATATTCTACATAGGAAAGCGATAACAATCAAAAACGGTAAGAGAGGCTAAGGGAGAGTAAGCAAGGCTGAGAATGGTGCTGGGGGGGAGGATATTTTTTTTGGAAAGGGGGGTTCAAGATACAAGTATCGTACATTTTGCAACCCACGGAAAGGCTGCCTCAAACTCGATTTCACTGCTCCCATTTCATCCTAGAGTTTTTGAATACAGACACCATCCCAACAGGCACTGCAGAAGGTTCAACAATCGCAAGGCCGCCAAACTTCTTCACCATCTCATCATGCTGTACGGCGACGACCCATTGCCAGTACGGCTTGAGCGTGCTCCAGTTACTAGCCGAGTCAAAGGCCCCAATACCGCTTTTGAGCAACTTGAGCGATGCGCCAAGCTGCGGAGTGCATGCAAGCGTACATGTCGTCGGCTTCTCAAGAAGAGCTTGGTACGCCGTATACCACCACAACGCACGCTCCTCCCTCCCCTTCGTAAACTCATCGAAACTGAAAAATGGACTGGATGGCGACACTCCGACTGCCTCTTCCCAAACTTCAAGCTTCCTGACTAAACCAGCTTTCATTCCTCCGCTTTCCCACTCCCGCTTCGCTGAAGAGTAGCGCCGTTCGTCTTCAAGGTGTGCGATTTTTAATATTTCAGGGACTGAATTGTGTTTGTAAGACTCGCGGACGAGAAAGAGGTCGACGATGGGGTCTTTCACTTCGAGACCGCCCGCTGCGTTCGGCCAGAGGTACCACCCGCAAGGAACATCTGCCGCTTTCATACCGAACCGAGCTTCGAGCATACCTGAAACAGCGTTGACGAAACTGGACGGCCCTCCGCCAGATGGTGGGGAGAACAAAGCCTCCTGAATCCGTACAAGAGTGTGAATGATACTGTCAACGTGCTCAACCCCGTATACCATAACTGGGGCTCCACAGTTACGAACAATGAATCCCATGTACTTGTTGTAAGCCTGTGTCCAGCCGAAGACAGAGTTCGTAGCCGCGAGCTGGCGACGGAGCTCGACGATGTGCTCGTCGATCATCGCTTGATCAATCTCGAACATGCCCTCTGCATTCATGCGCAAGAAGCCCCACCGAACATCGCCTTCAGGAAGACCCGTTTCAGAAACCAACTCCTGGCCAGTGGTGACGGAACCCGTCTTATCCTTGTTAAAAGCCATCCCTGCTATTTCCGCAAAATGTCGCATTTCCTTCCAAGCCGCGGCGCATCGACTATTATCCACGTCCCACAACCAGAAGTCGTCGTGAATCCGGTGCAAGAATATGCCACCAGCCCTCTGATTGACCGCAAAGTCCATGATGAACAACACAATTTCACCGCACAATGAACTTAGCATGTAACCGAGTGGTGTTCCCCGTTTACGCATTCTCACCTCTCCCGACGGGTCATCCTTAAAAACAATTGGGCAAGAGAGGAAGCGAGTGATAAAGGAGATGTCGTTGGGAGGCATCCCGAAAAACTCGAGGACGGTGGTAATTGTTGCAAATGGTAGAGACGGCCCAAACCATTCGAGATCCGTACGCAAGACTGAAGATTGCCCGTGGAGTTCTTTGTTCAGAACCAAGTCTGCCGTCATGATATGAAGTAGCGATTGCTTTAACTCTACGGGTGAATCAAAGAGAGGTCCTGTACTAGCTCCAGGCTCGGGAGCATCATCGTCATCCGTATCCGCGTAGTTATCCTTCACAACCTCAAAGGTATCAGGAAGCTGACACATGAAGAAATGATTCAGCTGATATTGCGAGCGGAATTGGTCAATGTTACTGGATGCGCGCGCCACTTCGCCGAGATAGATATCGCGTCGACGATGCTCTATTCGAGAGAGTTTCCGAGGTGAGACGTTCCAAACGATACTCCGTCGAATGCCGTCGATATTTTGGCGGATCTCAACTGACCATCGAGTTCCGATGTAATGAAGGAGTAGTCCGGTCAATATTTCGGCATCAAGATGAAATCGTATCTTCCCATTCAGATGTCGCCGGGGTTCAAGCAAGACACCTTCCTTCGGCCACTCCCAAGTATTGATAGTAGAGAGCTGCATGTTCAGGACGCTTGCCAGCTCAGAAAGCACCGATGGGCTACGTAAGAACTCTTTCAACGTTGCTCGCTTCTCCTCCGAGAACGTATCTGACTTGAGAACGGATTTAATGACCTTCTGTAACTCGGGGATCGAAATACGCTCCTTGTGGAATTGCTCGGAAAACTTTCTGAGGCGACGGCGTTGCTTTTCGAGGAGTTCTTTAGATGCATCGGAAGCAAAGAGCTCGAACAGATACGCCTTCAATGCCTCCTTATCGATCTCCTTCGCTTCGAAAATAAGAGATTTGAGCTTGGCCTTCTGCTCCATCGTCTCCTTCCGATTGACTTGCTCGAAGGTATCATGTGCGGGGGACGACTCGGACTCCTCCATAGACTTCAACCACTCCTTGAGCAGCGAACCAAACAACTTCGCAAAAGCAAAGCGCGTCCCCTCGTGTTCAATCTCGGATTCAGCCCGGCGGACCCATTCGATGAGTGATTCGTTTGAAAATGAGGGATCCCGTTTGGCCTGATCGATGAACCGTTTGATGTCGGTGACGTTGAAGTCAGCCGACCATGATCCAGGCCAACTCTCGATACCCTCTACGAGTTCCATAAGCCGTGAGACCAAGGCGCTGGAGTCATCTTGTTTGAAATCACGTCGATCTGCAAAAAGCTTGGATGCATGGGCGTTGAATCCAGAATTGAGCCTCTCGAGTTCTTTGAGCTTGACATCGGTGATGAATTGAAGAGTTTGGCCGAAAGCTTCGCGGGGCATGGCGCAGTCGTGTCTCGTGCAATATTCCGAGGACAATAATGTACTGTGGAGAACGCTAGAAAGAATGGAACGATGAAAACGAGTTTCTTTTATACCGGTACACCAGACTGAGACTCATATGACGTAACAATCAGAGTCATCTGCGCGGACCCGGCGAGCTTAGACTACGCTCCTGTGAAGAACTTGTGCATGCGGCGACTTCATGTTCCCCCACATGGTCCGACTTGCAGTCTTTCACGTCGAGGTAAGAGGCAGGAGAAAAAAGCGGAGCCGTACAAAAAAAAGGGGGGGGGGGGACCGTCCATATCATATGTAAGTACGAAATTGAGAGAACGGAGTCACCATGAATCACCAGCCAGACAAAGGTACTGCATCGTAACTGGCAGACTGCACTGCACACATCTGCGGTCCCGGTCCCGGACAACCACTTTCTTTGCTCCGTTCGTTTCGCACATATACAAGAGTATCTAACCGTACCCCTCAAAGCGCTTCGTTAACTCGCCAAAGAGCCTGAGCAGATCAACAAAGAAGAACGACTTACGTTTCCCGGATGTTCACTACCCACCGAATTTGATAGTTCCTTGACGTCCATTTCAAAATTCTCCATGGAAGGCGTCCATGTTTCAAGTGTGAGGCTATTCGAGGCATGAGAAAAAGGTCTCTGATCTTGATGAAATAACTGGTGTTTTCCATGTAGCTTCGGATGCAGCTAAGGCATTAAAAGATGCGTTGCTGGCAGTGAATGATCTTTTGCTACGAAGAGTGCCATTTGAAGAGCTTTATATGAGAGTAAGCGACGAGGTCGGACGCCTTCTTGAATAGCCAGTTCATGCACAAGGCAAAGTTTATCTTCCGCATTCGTTCTCATCGTGATGTTTTTTTTTCGAACTTGGAGACGATTGAGGATGGTTGAAAAGCCGAACCGACTCTCGAAGAGCGTCTCGCTGCAACTGTGATCGACAAAGATTAGATAAGCTGAAGCCAGACACTTCGCTAAGTCTTCAAACATCACTCTTACAATTATGAATGATAATCGTTTTAGACCCATTTCCATTTGTGATTACTTCCTAGACAAAGCATACACGTTATACACGACGAAGCACAACGCGCAAAAGGGAACGAAATATTTAAAAAAAGGGAGCGAAGAACGATAACCCCGCAAGAGGCCCATGATCGCTAAGTATCGGAATCCGGTTGAAAATAAATTTTGAAAGGAAAGGACAGTTGAGACCATGAAAAAAAAGAATGAATTTACAGGAACACGGAATGGCCGAGACTAAACGGAAATACGAAAGAAAACATGAAAGAAAACAAGGTCAAAACAACTCAACTAACTCGAGAGAATAAGGACTACATCGCGTTCCCAAATACCTGCATCCTCCCTGTCCTCCCCGTCTCGTACTTCTCACTCCCCGTCGTCTCCAACCCATCCATACCATCCTCCCCTCTCAACGCGTTCAACATCTCCCTCCTCGCCTTCTCATCATTATCACGCGAGATCCCATCGACGCCCATCCCGGAGTAATTACTCGACGAACGGATGGAAGACCCGCTTAGACTATCATGTCGGTCTTCGGAGTCCCTCTCGTCCTCGCGCTCGTCGTTGTCGTTGTCATACGAGAGGAAAGCAGTGGTAAGAGGTACGTTATCGTTTGAGGAGTTCGAATTGCGGGCTTGTTCTTCTGTCCAGTCGCGATGAGTCACCCATGAGGCGTACCGGTCTCCTTCGTTTCCGGGTTGAAGGTCCTGGCCGAGCACGTCATCCGCACTCTCGAAGATGTCGGGGACATACGAGGAAGTAGGAACCCGGGTCTGGTCTGGTGCCTTAAAGGTTGATTGAGAACTCTCCAAGCTTCCCGAAGCCGAGGTATAGCTTGCATTACTGCTATTACCACCTCCCACTGGCCGACCAAAGGTTGTCGTAGATTCTGATGCGTCCTGTTGCTGCTGTTGCTGTGGTGATGAGCCCATCATCCCTACATCTGCAAACGGGTCGGACGGTAACGATAAAGGCTGGAAGCTCGTTCCCGGTATCGCACCACCACCTCCTTCCCGAACCTGTTGTTCTGCCCGTGCTGTCGCCTCTTGCTGTTTGCGTAACTTACTGAGGCGCATCGCAGGCGGTAGCAGATCATCCGGGTCCCAGAACGGATCTTCCTCGCGCGTCCGCGTATTCGAGTTGGGGTTCGGACTTGGGGTGCGGTACGCAGCCGCGCTTCCAACACCGAGCGGGGTCCCGTTCCTCTCGTAGACCGGAGTCAGAGCACGAGGAACGCCAGCATCCATGAACGGATTCATCGGTGCAATGGGTGATATCGGCGAGAACCTATCAATAGTCGGGAGGTAATCGCCTTGCCCAGCTACTCCAGGACCTGACAACACAGGCGGCAGGGCAAGACCCATTCTCGGTTTCTCCTGCGCCTCGTCCATAATCTCCCATTCCTTTTCGTTTGGTTCGGTCCGGCCGCGGATACCCGCAAAGGCGAAGACTCTTGATACCAAACGTTTCGACGGTCCGCGTCTGACGCCAAGTCCCGTGAGGAACCCGACGCCGGAGGGTGTCGAAGCATGGCGCTGGCCTCTTCCGGTACCCGGCAAAGGACCGAGGTTGCCAAAGCTCTCGTGAGCAAGGACACGCTGGTTGACGCGTTCGCGTCTGCGACGGCTCAGGAGGATGAGGATGAGGATCATGAGTGCCAAAGTCCCAATGATGGAAACGGAGATGCCAGCGATGACGCCGCCCGAGAGTTTTGATTGGGTGCTACCAAAGTGACGATGTGTCAGCAATCGAACAAGACCAGCGCATTACAACAGAAGGTACCTCGTGTTAGAATCGGAAGAGTTATTTGTGTTAGAATTGTTGGTCGACCCACCCGTGCTGGTGCCCGTCGGGGTCGAATTTGGAAAAATAGTCGTCGAGAGAGAAGTTGTCGGTGTTGCTGATGTAATAGAGGTATCCGACCTACAGACATATTAGAACCTCTGCTTCAATTTCTTAAAGCGATAATCCCTCACGCCGAAAGTCCGCCGTTGGCACCGGTAGCCACCGCACCAGGAGAATCCGTAGTCGTTGGCGCCTCTCCATCGGAACTTGGGCTTGGTAAAGTACTCGAGACACCCGCATCACCATTCCCGCCCGCATCTGTACTCGTTGCAAAAGCTGTCGCCAATGAAAGCGCGGCCGAGGTAATAGAATCGAACGGAATCGCGACCTTTTGAGGAGTCGGTACACTCGGCTGAACGCCATCCGATTCGGTCGTCGTCGCAAACGCGGGATCCGGGGTCGTCGTTAGTGGGTCGAAAGTTATTGAGGCGGTGACGCTGGTGTTGGCGGATGATAAATCTGTTGTTGATGTGAATAATGGGTCGATGCTAGAGGTGCCTGCTGTTGATGAGATCGCGCTTGTGGTAATGGTAGAGTCCACGGACCCGTCCGCTGACGTCGAGATATCGCCAGGCGTGGAGAAAGCTGATACTACAATAGGCGAATCCGTGGATGTCGAAGACGATGCATCAGTCGTTGAAGAACTTGTCAAAGTGTCAACCGAACTGGAAGATTCCACGTTTGGGCTGATGCTTGCATCTTGCGTCGCTGACTCTCCAGCCACGCTAGTACTTTCAGCGCTTATCGATGAAGAAGAATTAGACGTCGGTATAATGGTGGATGAATCTGAACTTGAAACGGATGAATCCGGGCCTGAAGTTGTCGAATCCGATACAGAAGCAGTCGCACCAAAGAACGTCAATGTATCTGAAGAAGATGAAGAGCTCGATGCTGAAGCCAAAGCCGAGCTTGAAGCAGAAGTCGTCGAAGCCAAAGAGCTCGTAGGGGTCAAAGTTGATGAATCAGAGGTCGAAATTGAGCTCGAAGAGGTTGAAGAAGCTCCTTCGGTAGAAGATGAAGATGAAGTGGACGATGACGACGATGAAGTTGAAGTTGACGAAGAGGAGCCCGAGTCGGTAGGCGTAGTACTGGTAGCTGAAGAGATCGAAATCAGAGACGTCGACGTTGACGCCTCTCCATCTGTGCCTACCCATGCGTTCATTAAGACTTTCTCTCAAA
Organism: Hymenochaete sp. R1; assembly: GCA_019400425.1. Lineage (NCBI taxonomy): Eukaryota > Fungi > Basidiomycota > Agaricomycetes > Hymenochaetales > Hymenochaetaceae > Hymenochaete > Hymenochaete sp. R1. The sequence goes on along the minus strand of JAFREE010000009.1, from coordinate 160,160 downwards.
GGAAAATAAACTGCTCACTGGATGAAGTAACCGTACTCGAGCTACCATCGTTACCTCCGCTGCCCTCTCCTCCAGAGTCCTCGCCGGCATCCTCATCACCATCTCTCCGCCAAATTTCCCAAAGAGCGCGCGCAGCGCGTAGATAACCTTCATCCAAATCCAAATCCAACGAAGTAAAGAACGCAGGTGTGTATGCGGACGTGGTTGCAGGGGCCAGCTCGCCAGGAGCCGTCGTCACAGCGTCGGATCCATTTTCGTCAAAGGAGGAGGATGCCGCTGTCACCGTCAAATAATGAATCAAAAGCACGTCAGCTCATTCCCGCGAAGATGGACGGGGATGCGACACTGGCAGAGTGTAAGGCACCAAGACAAGATGAGACACTCACCGGAAGGACGTTTCTTGAGAACGTACATGGTACGTGTACGTTGTAGCGGCGCCGTGTCCCGGACGGACACACTCTATCCCTCCCTTCTACCGACGTCTACCAATAATAAAAAACGATGATACGAGTACAGAAACAATTCACTCCGCCGCCGGCTGTCTCGAGTCCGAAGTCGACAAGGAACAAAGAAAGGAAAGGAACGCCGAAGAGAGAGGGAGAGAGGGATAAAGCTTAAGGAAAGGGAAAGATGGGTAGAATTGTCAGCGAATCTAAAGCGCTGGGCGGTACATCACACGGCTGAGGCGCTGTCCCGCATGCGATGGTGATGATGGTGTAAGTGTAAGTAAGGCTAAGAGATCAGATCATGGGAGCGGTTGGTGCGTAGTGCGTATGCATGTGCGTTGTCGTTGACGACGAGAGCAACGAAGGAAGTTCATCATCGCGCGTCGCGACGCCGGCAGCCTCTTCTTCCTCTTCCACCTTCATATTCTCGCGGAACAGAGCAGATGAGATGCATATAATGACCGAGACAACGGCGCGACGGACGCCATAGTAGTTTATTTTCCCTTTCCCTTGGACTTCTTGTGCGTGCAGATGGATATATCTAGAGATGCTTGTATTTACTAATATATTAATGAGTTGAGCCGTGCATGTGTTCCATATGTATTGTACAGATGATGGTATGCTATAATACTATAAGTTGACAAGAGAGAGAGAGAAAACAAGAAGTTGAACTGGACATTCACCTGGAATTGGGATCGCCTTGATTCGTATCAGCCAACGCCATCATCAACTCCAGTAGAGCATTCGTATCATTGTCAAGGTACTCCCCATCGCTCAAAATATCCATCTCAGACTGTCCATATGCACCCTCACGAACACCACCACCACCACCACCACCACCTACAAACCCCTCTGAATCAGAGCCCGTGCCCGTGCCCGTGCCCGCAAAACACCAGTCACCAGTACCCGTACTGGTTCCATAAGCCCCCAGACTCAAGGCGGTCGCATCCATGAGCCGCATCCCAGGCATGGCGACATCCAAGTTCGTGTCCACATCCGCGCCCACGTTCATAATCGCCGGCATAGTACCGCCGTTAGCGTTCTCATCCAAAGAGAACGCCCCTATCCCAGTCCCAGCCCCAGCCCCAGGCCCGTTCCCAGACCTAAATTTAAACAACTCGTTCCAGTCGACGCCGAAATCAAAGTCGAAATCAAAGTCGAGGTCGGAGTCGAGTGCGTCTGTGATACTCGTTCCGGGATCAAGGCTCGTGTATGAGGACGGGGACTCGGAATTCGGGGGAACTGTGCTGTCCGAAACTGTTTTGAAAGGAGCTGGCGCATGTGAGGTCGAGGCGTACGAACCCGACTCCGAAAGAAGGCCCAGGCGGAAGGGCTGTGATGGAGTGGTGGTAACAGATATGGTAGGCTGTGTCTGTGTACTATAATGGCCACCAATGCCGTTCGAAATGAGATGAAGTGCTTGTTCGCTATCACTCTCGTGAGAGCGAGCCGCCTCGGGAGGAGAACAAGAACAAAATGTCTTCCTTTGACCGGGAAAACGTCCAATTTCTTGAGACCTCGATGACGCTCCCAAGTCCCGTTCCGATCCCGAAGCAGCAACTTCAACTTCGCTCTTCCGCCTCTTACTCTGCCTCCCAGCCCTTTCCCTCCGCCTCGCCCTAACCACTCCATACTTGCCCTCCCCAGCCTTCCTCTGCTCCCCCAACAGCCTCTCAAACGTCTCCGCAATCCTCCTCGCGCACTCCCAGCTCTCCGCACACTCCCACAGAAAGCCAATCAACTCCTCGAGGTTCTCAAGCGCCGTTGCCTGGCTCACGATCGCGTGTCGTCTGCCTTCGGCGGCCTGGATGGATTGCAGGATATTGATGGTGCCTGCGGCGAAGATGGCTTGGATGAGTGTGATGGGGGAGTAGCGGACTGAGCCGTAGATGGCACGCCAGAGCTGGAGAACGTGTAACACCTCTTTCGCGGCGGTGTCGCATCTCTAATAATCCACAACACGTCAAGAGCCATCAAACGGAGGACAAACGGGAGGGAGATATATAGGATCAGTATAGGCGTTAAGAAATGACAGGTGGAAATGATACTGACTGCGACGCTGAATTTAGAATCGACAAACTGCGCACGGTGGCGTTGGTAGAAGGGCCGATGCAGGAGAATACGCTGCCACCAAAACGCAGCGTGCATCATTAGCTTATGTGGGTATGCGGCTTTCTCGTTAGCAGGCGTCAGTCTGAGCTCGGGCGGAAGGTCCTGGCGCCATGCGTCGAGTTGGATGCTACAAGAGGCCCATCGGGAAGAATGAGTAACTTTGCGGCCGGATTTCATAGCAGAGTAAAGAGGACGTACTCGATATCAGCAACCATAAGCTTAATCTCAGTACCGTTGGTCGCTGTCGCGAGCCTATTCCTGTCAAAGAAGCAAAACTTTCAGGAGTGAAAATCTCTAAACAGCTAAGACATGCTCACATGAGGTTCATCACCATTCTACTGATCCGCATCAGTTGGCATGTCCGTTGGAAAGCTGTAAAGACCTTCGTGTTCGGGAACTCATCGGCGTCAACACCTTCTTGCACCCCAGTCGAGCGCCAAGTCAGCATGTCAAGCCTCTCACCCGCACCATTACCAGCCAAAATACTGAGATATAACGGATCCTCGATCGAGATGGACGAGACATCGACACCGTTGTTCACGCTGGACTTGAGCTCCGCCTCCGACTCGTTTGTACGTGAATGCGTCTGTGCTCTATGTGAACCGTCCGGAAGCGCAACAGTGAACCCACACTCCCGTCCAACGTACAAGCTCCAACACGCATCCTGTGCGACGCCCATATGGTACGCCCAAACACGGTCCAGAGCCTGACTCGCGCAAAGTCGGCCCGAGCGAAGCAGCGAGCTGCAATCTGCGCATAGGCCAAGCGCCTGAGCGATACGGGCCGACATGCCTAAGGTTCTTTGTTTAGAGATGTGGTAGATTAGATTGACGCGTGAGGTTCTTTGCGTACCGAAATACATGAAACCCAGCGTCTGCTTGCCCAGGCCGCTGTAGTAACTTGCAAGGAGTCCGAGGGCTTGGACTGTACTGATGTTCGGCCTCGAACACTCTTCTTCGATGTATGATTTGGCCTCGTCCGCAAAGCGGTTCCGGGTTTCGTTCCTGCGAATCTCCGGATTTGTTGAAAATGCACTCGCGACTGCTAAGACGCTATTGTGAAGCATCGGAGAGTAATGTGGGAGATGTGGGGATGACCCGTTTCGAGATTGTATATGCGTGTGAGGCCTCGGCACTTCTGGGTGCAAGTACGAGTACATGTCCCGTAGAAAGTATTCAGGGATTACCCTCATACACCATGAGACGCTGAAGAAGAAGAATCGATCGATGAGGCTAAGAAGTGGCGCGTAAGTTTTTTTTTTCGGGAATCGAGTATAAGAGAGTAAGAATCGGTCTCACAGGTCATGCTCTGAGCGAGACAAAGGTACACTCTCCGGCAGCCATTCCTTCCAGCATTCGCTCGGACAATGACACCCCTTCCACGCATCCTCATTACCGTTCAAAAGACGATGACGGTGGGTTATCACAGACACAAGTGACCGTGGAGGAGCCTTCCGTGGACGACCTCGTTTGCGGCGAGTTGGGGGCCGAGATGAATCCGAATGGAAGGGCTGACACGCATGGCCCATCGCATTTGAATTGTGCATTGGGTGCAGGTGCTGCTCGGGAGACGACGACAAGGAGTCGTATCCGTCCTTTGGTTTCAGAACGGGAATCCTTTCCTGACGGACCTTTACAAGAGACGCTTGTCTCCTCAGTCGAAAGACAGAAGTCAACCCGTACTGATAGAAATCATCTTGCTCGGTCTCCACAATCGCTTTTCAGCCTCGAGTAGAGTGCGGGAAGAACTTTGCGGGCCACTCACAAATAGCTTCTTCGTAGGACTCGCAAGCGCCTCGTCCACATCCTCGTCGCTATCCGATCCCTCGCTTCCTCCATCAGACCCACTATCCATTTCCCCCTCCGAGCTCCCAAACACACCCTCACTATCGCTCGCGACTCGCCCAAACGCAAACGCATCACCACCAAGATCGTCAATTGGCAAATTTCCCCAAGTGCTCGAACCAGCTTGCCCGATGATCATCTGAAGAGGTGGTTGAGTCGGTATTGAGTTTGCACAAAGTAATGATGAACGAACAGCATGAGCGCTGACAGAGGCAAGGTTGGCATCCGGACTTTTTCTAAGCCCGGCGCCGTTCCCGTCCCCAACACCTGTAGAAACACCATCGGACTTCGTATTCGGTGATGATCCGTCCTCAAGCAAAGCGCCCGAACTTGACCTTGCGCTTGCGCCTGAGCTCCCATCCACATCCTCGACGACTTGAAGTCTGAGAGAAAGAACTTCTCGACTGAGGCGGTCGACTTCCGCGCGTAAGAGTGCGTTCTGGTTCTTGAGTGCCCGTTCATGATCCCGGGTGAGCGGACGACGGTTGTCTTCGTTCGTCCATACACACTACACGTCCGTCGTCATGATACACGTATAACAGGTAATGAAAAGGGGACAGTAAGTTGGTGCTTTTCAGATAAAAAAAGCATGTAAGAGACCCACCTCATGCCCTGTCTTCTGGCATCGCTCACAGGTGGGCTTAGTGCCATCGCATTTGGTCTTTCTGCAATATATAACGTAGCATGATTAAATATATAAACTTCGCTCTCTGACAAAGTAGACCTACCCCTTTCTGCACTGTGCACACGCCTGGCGTGCATACTTCTCCTTGACCGAGCGTTTCCCCTTCCTCACGAACGTCGTCTTGCGCGAGTCAGACATGCCTTCCATGCTATCGCCGTCCATTGCAGAGTCAGACGCAAGCAGTCGTAGCTCGATAGACAGAAGCTAGTAGACCGAAAGAGGGAGGCATGAAGGGTGAGATGACTGTTGCTCCGCCCACTCGGAAGCGCGCTCGTCTTTTATATCTCCCCACCCACACATGGTCTTTCGGAAATGGGCCGCAGCTAAAAACCAATTGGAATTAGCACTAAGTGACTCGTCCGTGCGTCTCTCTATTATTTCATAAGCTCAATTCTGATGGTGGAAGTTTGGCAGATGGATGATGGAGGGATATTACAATGTGTGCGAGAGCGTGCGTGGACAGAAGGCAAGGCTATGAACCTGGTCGTCGCGGAGACCGAGCTAAGCTAACCTGAACCTCCTCACCTCACTCACCCAGTCTCGGGCTCTCTCTCGGACCATGCTCATCATCATTCACATGCAAAAGAAACACACCCGGTCATTACACACCTAAATCAGGTTTGATTATCGAATAAAAAGGCAGGTAAGGCGGTGTGCTATCATAAGGCCAAGATACTTCGCCTTAACCCCTCATAGGCACAGGCAATTGCACCGGAACAAGGTCCAAGGAATATCAGAAAAAGCGTATGAATTCTGGAGTTGACCCACAGGGTCCGTTCTGGCACACGAATCCGTCATCATTGGATGTCTGTAGTACACACCGAGTATGAGCCAAATGCACAAACGGGATGGTGGAACTTGGAGGCGGGCATTGAAAATTCATGGTATGGGAATGCTTATACTCTTATACCGCATCGCGTCGTTCCGACTCAATACCGACCGACCGACACACACATTATCTTCTGAATCAACTATCATACCGCCATGTCCTCCAATGCATACGATCCAAGAACGGAACTGACGCTCAGCTCAACCGTCTCTATTCGCGCTCTGCCATCCGAGTCGTCGATGATGATAGAGATGCCTGTGCTAGGCTTTGGCGTCTTTGAGAACGATGACTGTGCTCCCGCTTGCGGTGCTGCCTTGGCGGCTGGATATCGGTGAGCGAGACTTTTTGACTTTGTTTTTCGCTGTTCTTAGTATGCGGACCCGATATTCAACAATTTTTGGGTTCTTTTAGGCATATTGACAGCGCGGAGTATTATCATAATGAGGCCGAGGTGGGGAAGGCGGTGAGGGAGAGCGGGGTACCCCGTAATGAGGTGTTTATCAGTGAGTGTGAGGGGGACTTCCACTTCCTTCTTCAATGTTGGTGCATCTTCAGGTCGACGCTGACGCGGGCTTTCACTGGCAAACGTTCGTTCTTAACTTCACTCCACGAATGGCGACGACTTAGCAACGAAGATATATCACCCCGACCATGGTTATGCATCCACGCTTGCCCATGTCGATGCGTCGTTAGCCAAGTTCGGATTCTGTGAGTCCCTACCTCTTTTCAGCTCATCCGCGTTCGCGCTTTTTTTCTGACTCCTTCTCATTTTTTCTTCCCCTTGGCTTTGGTTCATCTGGCTTCCCTCGGCTTTGAACGCATACTGTGATGGGCTCCACCGGTAGCGTATCTTGACCTATACCTCATACATTCTCCGCTTTCGGGAAAGGAAAGGCGGCTTGAGGCGTACAGGGCTCTTCTGCATGCGAGGGGCGAGGGGAAAATTCGTGCGGTGGGGGTGTCAAATTAGTGAGTCGATACACTCGTTGTTTAAGGGAAAAATAAAGTTGAGAAAGCTTACAAAACATGCTTAAAAGTGGTGTAAAACACCTTGAAGAGATCCGCGAAGCAGGCCTTGAGACGCCAGCTGTTAATCAGATCGAGGTGGGCTCTTATGTCCTTTCTATCCTCGTCAGATCATGACCTTCAATCATGTTCAATTCAAACGAACTTCATAAAAATGACGTGTCCAATTTTGTCTTAGCTTCATCCCTACAACCAACAGCGCCCGATCGTAGACTACTGTCGTAAAAATGACATAGTCGTGCAGGCATATTCACCGCTTGCGCGCGCCGGAGAGACGGATGGCGGGCGATCACTCTTCAATGACCCGGTCGTCCAGCAGATTGCTCAGAATGTATGTACATGTACCCTGCCATATGTACCATACACTCCTCCAGATTGTTCCCTTTCGATATCTGAGTGGTATACTAATCTTGGATTTACCTTCTGCCCACTCTCCCCCTCGGCATTGTTGGCAGCATGCACCCAAGACGCGAGCACAGGTGCTGATACGATACGCCCTGCAGAAAGGATACGTACCGCTACCCAAGTCTAACAACGCAGATAGGATACGCGAGAACGCAGAGGTGTTCGGGGATGATTTGGTGTTGGGTGAAGACGAGATTCAGGCATTGGATGGGCTTGATAGAGGAAGAGATGGAAGCGTTACGTGGGATCCTGTGGATGTCGACTGAGAGCGAGGCTCTATGATACTATGATACATACTGAACCATTCCCTCATCATTCATATTCAAGCGGGTATACGGGACAAATCTAGCTATACGCTCAGATTAGTCAGGTACTGTTATCATTCATTTGGGTTGGGTAAGGTAGGTAAGGCGGTGTAAAGTCATGAAAAGGAGCACTCGCCCCAACCCTTCAGGAACAAGGAACATTAAAATCCCGCTGCGGTTGGCTCAAATGGTCCATCCTCGCACACAAATCCGACATCATTAGATATCTGTACGAAGAGCATGAATAAAATGCGCGTAAGTGGAGGACGGATATCGGGAAGCCAATCTCCTCACCGCATCCGGATTGCATAGGACCGCCACTTGGGCACCCGAGTTCGTCACTGCGTGGATATCTTTCACGACGACGTTTGAAGCTATGTGTTCGGAGGCGTATGCGTATGGACGTTGAGCGTCTGTATGGCACATAAGCGGTGTACATGGAGACGTACTGGTGTTTGGATACAGGTCAAATATGATTACCTCCCTTCCAGTAGCATTCGCCACAGTATACCAACAAGGATCGCTGACGCATGATCCTTCGAAGTAATCCGTCGCACTAATTTTTTACCCTTGGTTCAGTCGAACTTGTATAAAGAATCTTGGACGGATCATAGTACTCGTTAATAGTCCCAGTAAAGTTGTGAAAGAGAAAATCTTCAATGTGCGTTTCATTGGTCGAAGTGCTGTTCGGTTTAGGTCCGACCTGTGGGAAGAGCGTGTTAGCACAAAGATTCGAAAAGAGAATTATTTGACAACGTACGCCTTGATCCCAGTAGCTATAGGAAATATATATTGGTCAGTTTCCAATTAGAGTGGCTTCGTCAAAAAACTACTATACTTTTGCGTCACATAAATCTACGATTGTTAATTTTCAGCTCGTTCTCCAGATGTTCACAAGTGTGTTTACTTACTGGCATTCGCACATTGTTGAATGTAATATCTTTCCAGGTGATGCTGAAAGTAAATTGAGAAAAATTGGCTGATATTTCGAAACAGCTTAAGGTCACTTTTTGGCTACCCCATTACCTCCTGTCCAGCTTTTGAATCGGGCACCATAAAGGGTGTTATTCTTCGTAGAAATATATTAGTACAGTGAAGCGAAGTGCTTCTAAGTTCATCACCATGAAATTGTTTTCGATCCTAAGGATGAGAAGTAAGTATGCACATGTCAACTAAAACACCCCCAAACACTTACAAGACATTCCGTACATCTGCGACATCCCCATCTTCCCCTAAGGATCCAATAGAGAGGCCATGGCCGCCTTCGCCTTCAATTCGGGCCCTTGACATGAGTTACCTCACCCGAACAATGTGTATTGTGCTTACAATAGCTGTTTCTGAAGCTTATGGTCAACCAAACGTCCCTTCACGCAAAACGAGGCGGAACGATTACCTGAACGTGATGTTCGCAGCACCATTCCCAACCGTCAAACAATCATCACCGTTCACAACGTAGTTGGATTCAAAGAGTAAGTTTGTCCCACCAGCAGAGAACCCGTCTCTGTTTTGGCTCAGACATTGCCATCAAGACTTCAAACGAAATACTTGCGTATTGAATGGGAAAGCCTGACTCAAAAGGCTCAGAGATAGTGTCACGATTATACAACGATGTTACTGACCGAATTCCAATTTGTCGACGAAGCCAAAATAGTATTGTTGAAGATGTGCAAGTTATCAGAACCACTCGTCGCGAAGTTCCACGCAATCGGCTGTAATAATCGGATTGGCGAGTCATACAGGCCAAACAACCCCAGCTGACCTTCCAGAGCTTCATATCCCTGATTATGCCTCCCTTGATCTTACTGAACGCGATTCCATGCGGTCTATTTGTCTGATTCTGTGCGTCCCACCACTAAAATGCGAGACGAATCGTTCGCTTTAATGAAAAGAATCATGCGCATGAATGTCGAGAGGAAAAGGACCCACCGCTTGACCGTGTCCATCAATCCAACCCCAATTAGGGTCATTGGAACCTCGGAGAGTGACATTTGTACCTCCCGTGAATGCGATCCTAATAAATGTCAAGACAGGTTGTAGTACACACGAAAATGTACCATACCAAGATCCTGAATAGTTCTTTGAAAGTAATGGTTTCTGCCTTCAATTCTCCGGCAAAGGAACGTCCAAGATGACTCACAGAAGACGCAACAGCATCTTTGTTATACACATAGACGATACGCGCATCAACACGATTTCTCGGATCTCTAAAAGAAAACCAAACTCACCCTGAACGACCGAGATGTCCTCCGGATACGTCAAGTTCCCTTGTACACTGACTTCCACATTCGTAAACTCAGGAAATGTCACCGGGGAGTAAATGTTGTATGTCACGCCCTCCTCGAAAAGGATCGTCGCATCTGAGGAGACATTTTTCGCCTCAATGGCGGCAAGCAAAGCGAGAGAGTCGTCTTCTCCATCTGCGTGGGCGACAGTGAGGGTCGTCCACGCCTTTGCTGATGTTGCTAGGAGGAGAATTAAGAATAGAAATCCTGGATTTGAACGATGGAACATTTCGTTTTTAGCGCAGAATTTTCAATCCGAGATGTAGGGTAGAGATCAAGTGGCACAAGAAGAAGTTAGAGATACTCCAGTTAAATATGTTGCCAGAAGTCTCTGCAATTGAAAGTCACCGGTACCACTTCTTCCTCGACTCGGAGAAACATCGACGACCATCAAATGAACATACAGGTCATTTCGTTTCATCAAATAGCCCAAGCGGGCCGCAACGTGCTCTTGTATGAGTCCGGTGGACTCGAGAGCTGCTTCACCTTCGAATATCGATTTTAGCTTCGAGAGAGGCATGTCATGAGCGCGCTGAAGAAGCCTTCCGGCCGGACCGGTTAAAGTTTTCGGAGTGGAGTGTACAGCACACACAGCAGGCGTAGCCGAATCATTTGGCCGAGCATATTCATCGAAAAGTGTGAGATATATTCATTATATGTTCTGGGGTTTTCAGGGTTATTAAAATTCGAAAATATATTCTAATCCCCCTGCCAAAGTAAGGATATATTTTGGGATTTATTGACACAAAAAAATCCCAAAACATATAATGCATATATTTCACGCTTTTTGACGAATATGTCCAGCCAAATCATTCGACTATGCCTGCTGTGACAGCAAGAGATCGACCTCAAAATTTTTTTATATAGTTATCGATTCTCACGATACTATGTAAAAAAAAACATCGATCCCAACTTACTTTCTTATTGGCACCTTCTCATGTTGCTGTAGACGCAAGCTGGAGCGTGGATACCCTTCTTTGATCCTTTCATTTCCCTACCCTCGCCTCTCCGCCTCTTTCCAAGTGAGCTCCAACAGGAACGCTATCTAATCACTGTTAAGTTGACGGTCGCATCTTTCATCAACTGCCATGGTCATCTCAGGCTCAAGTTCGTCATTGTTGTCCCACACTTTGTACTGATTCCAAACTCAAGAGAGATTGGCAAACACATTATAAAACTCTCAATATTTCATTTGTTAGGCCCTTATTTGGATAACCAACCGTGAATTTCAGATAAGTACGTGGCCTCCATCAACTTCAATTCTTTGTCCTGTGATGTACTTGCATCTGCCGGAAAATCAATGAGTATTCCATGAAAATGGTAAGCTTAATCGAATCATACTGACTTCATAAGAAATATGTAGGCCTCGGCGATCTCGTCTGCATCCGCGACATGCTTGACCAACAACTTCTCTTCGGATTCGGTGAAGATTGTCTCTCTTACAGACGCGTCCATCCGATCCCACATCTATAGCAGAATCACATCAAGCTGCAGTCGCATCTAAACGAAATCAATGCGTACCTCTGTCTTCACCAAGCCCGGGCTGACGACGTTTACACGATTTGGTGCAAGATCCACCGCGAGTCCGCGTGTAGCTGCGTCGACTGCGCCAAGTATCGCTGCCGGCAGGGTCCAGCCTTTGGGAGGCCTATTGAACGACTGGCCAATCGTCAACGTGATGGATCCACCTGTCTTGATTGTAGCAGACTTTGCAGCCTCAACGGCACCCCAGAAGCGGACGTCGAATACATCTGATGGATAAAACCATTGCAATAGTAAGGAGTGAAGTAGATGTAAAGAAAGGTGAGACATTCGTACTTCTGACAGTATCAAGGTCGATATCGGAAAAAGTGAACGGTATTGTGTCCCCGCTCGTGTACACTAGATGGTCAATCGCTCCGACCTTGTTCAATAACCTCCGCACGTCCTTTCCAGAGCTAGCGTCAACCGTTTCGCCCACAACGCGTCCTTCCGCACTGGGTCCAACGTCCTTGACGAGTCTTGAGACAGCGTTATCGACCTTGGCCGTAGTCGACGAAGCAACAATGACACGCGACGCGTCAGAGAGGAGGGATTGTTTTGCTACACCGTAGCCTATTCCAGAAGAGCCCCCGATAACAAGGATGATCTGGTCTTTCAAGGTCGTCATTGCTATTGCAGTGATTGATACTTGTGTGCGTGATTGAGATGGGGGACCATACCCACTTCGTTGCCTTTATATCGTATAAACTTATGCATCAACTTGATCAAGTGTTCGCGATCACGTCAATCCGTTTATCTTTGTCATTCTTGAGGGAGGTGACAGGCGTTAGTCAGCAGACTGCAAACTCACAAATCAATTTTCGTCAGATGGCCAATAGTCAGCCATTTAGTCATTCTTGTTTATGCCTTGAATGAGGCACGAAATGAAAGTGGTCGAGTACGGTTTTCGTGTAATCAGCGACTAACACATCAAAAGCTACATCGATACCGATTAAATATGGTTAAGACATGCGATGACAAAGGTATGATACACAGCCAAGATATTAAGTCACCTATTCATTTCTGATATTGGAAGTAATGTATAACTAAGCTTCTAAACGCGCCCTTTCATGCGTTAGGTGCGAACCCTGACAGTCCTCACTCTCAGCATCTCACTACAGTCCTTACATACCGTCACATCGCTCCGAAGAAGTCTATCACTTCGCTGTTGCCGTCGAACGAGATGCAATCGACCACATACTCCGCGTGTCCTTTGCACGAGACCTCTTTCCAGAAAGTTGAAGAGGCGATCTTGTCTCCGCAGCAAAAGTTCCCTTTTGGATGAGACTTGAGGGTATTTAGATATGGAGATACCGGAGGAGCGAGAGGAGCGCGTTGAGGACGTAGACGTGGATGAAGTAACTGGAGAAACCGGAGAAGGGGGTGGAGAAAGAACGCTGGACGAGCCCGCAGAGCTTGGGGTGATAAATAATTCGCTGTGTAGAGTTCAAGTCAAGTTCAAAAAACCAAGTCTGCCAGAAGACCCACCTTGATTCTAACACATCCTTTTCTATGCTCACGCTCCCGTCCCCTTTCCCTTCTTGCATTATATGACCATGGAACGCAAGCCATGGATGCTTCAGTAACTTCTTGGCGTCAGGCCTTTTCCGAGGATCAAGTGTAAACGTTTCACTGACGAAGGAAGTGAATAGCGGCTTCTCTTCTCGTGATAAAACGGAAAAGTATATATCGAACAGCAGGTCCAGACCTCTAAGATGTACTTTTTTCTTATTTTCATGGATGACGTCGCCTGTAACCTTCGCTTAGACAATTCAGATAGATCGGGAGAGAATTTCCGTCATTTACCTTCTTCGTCGAAATGAATATTGCTTTCTTCGCCATGTAATAAGAGTTCTTTAGGCATGCGCCCGAACATTTGATACAGCTGTTCCACTTGCTCTTTGATGGGAGTCCGCAGACCGAATGTTAACAAAGGCCTTCTTGTGATCGCGGTAAACAGCTTCCAAATGGAAAATATCAACGTCAGGTCGATACCAAAGAGAGAGAGAGGAGGACTACTGACGAAATGACCTAGGCACCAGATATCGGCCTCGGTGTTCCATGGTGCTCGAACATAGATCTCGGGAGCGCGAAGCTGGGGTGAGAAAGCATACTTCGTCCAGTATCTTTCAGTTTGATGTGCTTCCCATGCTATAGCGAAGCACGATCACATGAATTATTCAGGATTTTATTCAGGTATGAATCGAATATGTGCATCGACGTACAAACCCCGAAGTCAGCTATCCGTACTTTTAGTATCTTGTCTTTCATGTTGGGGGCTGGAAGTGCCGTCACAGATACGTAGTTTATTGTGTCCCCTTCCTTATTGCACACCGGTGGATAGTGGTATGGCTCACTCGTTGCCAGGTACTCTCGGACTCGTTTCTCCATGTCATCCAGCTCGACGACAATATTGCACGATTTGAAATCTGGAAGCTTCCGGTGAGTAGAGGCACTAACCACTCAGACAATGCTTCAGAATGGTACCTGCATGCACGATCCCCGACGAATGAATGTAATCCAGACCTAATAGCACTTGTCTTGTAATGTCGCTCAGCACGACCGTATCTTCCAAGTAATGTCTAATGCATGAAAGATCGACAGACATGAGGGGCATGACAAGGCAGAGATGCTTGCCATATGGGCCTTCCAAAAAAAAGTCGTCGAGGAGATGCATGACGTGTTTGTGGCCAGGATGAGATGTGTCATTGTTGGTGAGGACTTTCATGAACGCAACCTCCCGTATTACCTCGTCCCCATCGTCCCAGGTATTTGCTAGGAAAAAGGATACCATGAACAAATGAGAACATGCTAAAAGTTGATATCTTACCTTGAACGACTTTGACGCAGACGTGCGTATTCGTCCTTTTATTTCTTAATAAGTCCAACGATCTGAAAAAGCACTGTGAAGCATGAAACGCACTTCAAATCCTCCGCGAGCCAAACCGTCGCGTATGCCCCAAACCCAACTTTGCGCTTTACGCAGTACCTATCGTTCAGGATTTCCCCAAGAACCATCGGATGGTATCCACCCGCAACATAGGACGAAAGACATTCCTCTTTTGCAAGAAGGTCCGGTTGCTTATAGACGGGGGAGGAAGTTTTCTCGCTGTCGCGTTTTGACGTCGGAGAAGATGCCGGGGACATTGTTTTTGGAAAAACAAAGACGGAGACGGTACACTGGGATCCACTGGGATCCATCAACACCCACATACTTATACGTGATTAGGCGCAGTATCAGTATCAAGGAATGCAGACGTGCCAGGCCGGGTTCACGTGTGTAACCCCTAGGACACCAAGTATGCCGAAGATGCCAGTGATGAAAGCAGGGCGGTACATTGATTACAAGTTGACCTTCCAGAAAGGGAACAGATAGACGCTGAGATACAAAAAGAAGCATAAGAAACTGACTCGTGTTTGACGCGCAGCACCGGATTGACGATATCTATGGTAAGTTGGAGGTTTTATTAATGATCATGAGAAGTGACTAGTGGAGGCGGGAGTCTGGCTCGGTGAACGAGGCAAGGGGCAGAACGGGCGCCTATCGATGATCGTAAATAAAGCAGGTGTAAGCCAGAACAAGAAGACGGAGTCAGAGTCGACATAAAAAAGGTGTGCTTCTCGCTGCGCCGCTCTTAAGACCCCATTATTTCACTCGAAAATGAGTGTTCTGCTGCGCTGCTGCGCTCCCACTTGAAGGCCGATGGAAGTATTTTCAGTTTTGCAGCGTGTTCCGAAGTTGTAGCCGTTGTCTGGCCACGGCTTTGCTGCGCAGTAGGGTGCCCAAAATTGCTTCCATGCGGGCAAGTGAGGGTGGCAACAAGTAATCGAGCCAAGGTCTGCGATCGGGATGATGGCCGCCGTCGAGTTCGTTCTGAGATTCAGTTTAGTGAGAAGTTCAATTTCAATTTTCTGCCAAAGAGTCAAGCGACTACGTCGATCATTAGAGATCGGCATCAGTCATTTGTTGGTGGGATTTGACTTGGCTCTCTCTGAGCCGAGTTGACCGACCGACCGATCACCTTTCCTTCCTTCCACCATCTTCAGGATCTCGTTCAATTTCTTGTTCTCATCAACGTCTGTGACAACTGCGACGACGACGAGCACGGTGGCCGGCCTGCATTCATATAGCTGGTGGTGACGAGCATCCTCTCGGCAGTTTTTCGCCCAGCTCCAACGCGTGCACGCGAAGAGCTTGTCGGGTGACATACGCCGCCTAACCCCCGATCCCTGTGCTTTTCCTGTGTCTCTAACCCCCTTCTTTGCCAAGAACCATCACCATCCGCCATGCTTTCGTCAACGTTCTCCAGACTTCCCAGTCGACGTCAACGAGGGCTAAGGAAGAGGTCGTCTGCGACGACCGCTGCGTTAGGCTCTCTCACTTTGGCATCAATGGTCAACGCCTTCTCTTTCAACATCGATAACACACCTTCCCAGTGCCAGAACCTGTCTATTAGTATCACGGGCAGCGGTGGAACTCCCCCTTATCGCGCTCTTGTAGTCCCCTTTGGTCAGACGCCGCTTGAAAATAATGTAGAAGCGCGGACAATCTTGGATCAACCATTCGACGGTGATTCGACATCAGTTTCGTTTCAGCTCAAGTACCCAGCCCTTTCCCAATTTGTCGTAGTGGTGCGTCAATACTTCTGACGGTCTTGTTGTTTTCTTATTCATTTGTTTCTGCCAAATGCAGGTCAGCGATAGCAAGAACTTTGGCGCTGGCGGAACTAGCTCCGCAGCATCCGTCGTTAATTCATCCGACTCGAGTTGCTTCTCGACGTCCCAATCCGTTCAGTCAGACTTTGTATTCAATACCGATCCCTTAAACCAAATCGTACAGTGCTCCGCGTCTCGACTTTGGTGGAATCCGAGCGATGTACAGGGTACACCTAGGTTCTACGGCATCATTCCTGGTGGCGACTCGTTCAATATCACGGTGCAAAACACGACGCCCAAGGACAACGAAGGCACTGGCTTCAACTGGACCCCCAATGTTCGTGGCGGTACAACGCTCTTAATTGGCGCGGGTGATGATAGGGGATTGGGTGCAGGCGGCAGCGTGACCTATATTGTCTCAGGCCAATCGGGTTCTGATACGTCTTGTCTGGGTAATTCCGCGCCATCATCGACAGCTGGAAGTCCTGCTGGCGGTTCATACCCGACGAGCACACAAGAGGCGGAAAACGGTGGAAGCAGCTCAAGCAACGGGACAAACGTGGGAGCCATCGTTGGTGGCGTCGTCGCGGGTGTTGTTGTCATCTGTGCATTCATCCTGGTGCTTATCTTTTTAAGGAGACGCAAGCAGAAGGAAAAGAACAGCAAGGAGAGACCCGATTTGTTCACGGACAATGAGCGTCCCGGAACGTCACAACAAGCCGAAATAGAACGTCTCGCACCACCAGAACCGTATATCGTCCCGTCTGATACTGGACCCGGCTCAGAGTACGGTGGTGCAAGTAGCTCGGGCGTACCAGATTCTTCATATGGTTACGGTGTCGGAGCGGGGGCGGCTAACGCTAACAGGGGTTACCACAGCCAACAACCCTCGTATGACAGGCGCCAATCTGCACATAGCCTGCTCACAACGACGGATGGGGATCTGTACAGACCTGGCACACCGGGAACGTCGGCGGGCGCAAGCATGGCCCCAAGCCGAAAAGGAGCTCCGCCGGTTTTGAGACCTGTAAACATCATTCAGCACGAGGACGCAGGAGCGCCGCCTGAGGACGGTGAAGGGGGAGAAGAGGAGACCGTCGAGCTACCTCCGGCATACACGAATATTCGGAGGACGTAGTATCGGGCCTAAGCGGGCTTCTTATTGTTTCATATGTCGACCTGGTATGTCCTCATCGTCGTACTGCATCCTCGCTTTGCATGCTCTCACGGGGTCCTGATCTTTGGCCCACTGTTGTGCGCATTCAACCTTTTTTTTTCTCGTCGGCGTTGGCGAGCCTTCTCCTTTCCGTCCCTTCTTAACCCACTTCTAAACATTATGCGCAAAATGGACTATGGACTCTCAAAGAGAAAAACACACTCACGTCTTCCTAGGTTAGATATCGGATGCCTTCCGCCTTATTCATCTTCTCACCTTTTTTATGTTCCTTGCCAAATGCCTCCTTTTGTTTTCGGTCCAAGTGCATGCACATACGGTCAATCCTTCGACTTATGTTTTATTATACCCTTCATTTTACATTTTCTGCCCTTTTTCTTGGTCGTGACCTCTGCTACCAAACTCCGATTCATTTTCCTCTTCGCGCGCCATTTCGTTTCTTCGACCTTTTTTTAACCCTTTGCTTGTCCAAAAGCTTTCCGTGATCTATTCGTTTGTTCGTGCTTTTCCCTCCCTCTTTCCGCTTCGTCAGATGCAAATTTCTATTGGTTTCAACTTTTTTTACTCCAATGCTCCGACACGCTTTCACGAATCCTGAATCCCCTTAAGTCTTTTTTCTTCATTGACGTCTCCCTTTTCTGAGTTGTTGACCGAGTGTATTCTACCTCACGTCGTTTCAGAATGCTCCATTTTTCTCTAATGCGATTGAATCGTGCTTTTGTTCAGGCTTGCGAATACTCTTCAGCCTGGCTGGTTCTCAGTTTATTGTGGTTGATGTTTTGAGGCAGCGCTACGAAAGATGAATAGCAACCGGTAAGCACTTTTCGGTCTCGTTTACTTGGCTTTCACCAATTATGAAAAGAGTGAATCCATTCTGCCTGCGAGGTGAGTGTTCTTCAACTTCTTTCTAGTAGCTCATGACGTAAGCAGCCGCAGTCGCAGCAAAGCATTAGTATCACTATTTCTGGCGCGGCATTGGGCCCGGGTGTTCTCATGCAACCCTAGCCTAGCGAACCAGATCAAAAGCACAGCGTAAATCACTCACTCGTTATCCTTGGAATCCCAAGCTTGCTTCTGCGTACGAGGGACAAAGTACCAGTAGCTACGGAGGACTTACCCTGGTCGCCTCAAGAACAAAATATAGATGCAAAGCGCTTCGTCTAGGAGGTAGCGAAGTAGTACCGTGATCTCCGCTCCAAGTTTTTCAACTCGACCAGCTATCCATCCAATAGTTGTATCTACTTTCGAGACAACGATGTCAGAAGGCGGCCATTCAGGTAAGAAGCGTAATCAAAGCTCCACCCCAGAGCCCGAATCTACCGGCCGGCCATCCTCCGCATCTAACGCTGGCTCTCCGCTGGCATCATCCCCTGCTATGAAAAAGCAGCCTTCTGAACTTGTCACTGCCTCGACCGACTCCAGCAGTCAGTCGCATAGAGTGACATGGGAGACGTTGCAGGAGAAGATGCGCATCATACACCCATCTATTTGTACTTCAGGTATGAAGGCGGCTGACGATCGCATCTTCCTACATCATCGCAAGGTAAAGTCCATTCTCAACATGAATAATTGGGAATATGGACTACCGGCGACCACCCCAAACGGTATCGATTTCGAGTGGTTCTCTATGAATGATCTCGATAAGGTGTCTTTCGAATACTACCTTTCTGTCGTCCGCGAAGAGAATAAGGCTATCAATGAGGACCAGAAGAAGATATGGAGTGACATGTGAGCTTTCCATACGCAGATCGAGGCAGAATGGCGGGCGCCTTCTCGTTCACTGCCGCAGTGGTATTCGTCGCACGGCCTTCGTCTGCATGGCTATCCTCATGAAAGAGGAGGGCTGCAGTTTCAAAGAAGCTGCGTTGATTATGGAAGCGTGCTAGAACATATCCTTGTGGGAAAGTATGACCAAAGCTCTCGACAAAGTTGCGCAGGAACTGGGCGTGGGCGACAGTACAGAACTACCAGAGGGGTTCCTCCCATATGAGGCTCCCGGGACCGGTCAAGAGACACTGTCATTTTTAAATCAGAGGGAATGGAATGGGACGGAGAAGACGAAAAGTCTACTTCGCGATTCTGCGCTGTTCAAGGAGAGGAATAAGTTTGTGGAGGAGCAGAAGAAAGAGTTCAAGTTTGAAGCTGGAGTCAAAGTCGGGTCAGACCTTTAGAGGCCATCTATATTTAAGTTTATGTATACCAATATTAATGCATATATCATCAGCTGGATATTGACAAGAGTACTGGTGTTCGTCTTGCTTGCAGGTCTCGCACAAACAGAAAGGTCGAATAAAATACTACAGGCCGCAACAGGCGGTTGAGCTACCGTCGATTGCCGCTGCTAGTTCTTATTTTGGTAGTACATTCTCACGACTTCAAAATTGGTCCAAAATCGTTGGCCTAGTCGCCCTCGTCGGAATCGACTTCCCCAATCCCCCCTACCCGCAAAACGATACTTTCACCAGAGGCTATGAGCGTGACTCTAATGCTGGGAAGGAACAGGTGCTCAAGCGGAGTCAAGCTTCGATCAACGGTTGCGTTGTTGCAATGGTACTAGTCCATAGCAACTCCCATCTCGTACGTGTGCAAACGAACACAGTCGAGGTAAACGCAATCTTGCAAGGTGCGTCTTCACATTAAACGGTGCTGCTAAAAAGGCTCGTTTGGTCTTATCAGGACCTTCAAGTATGCCCCTAAGTATGGAAAGCAAAGTACTAGTACTTCCAGAGAAGAATGTTCGCACACAATGAGAGCAAAAGAAAGGCGCAAAGGACCTTAAGTAGTCGGAGGTATCTAAAGTAACGTACTTTCTGCTCAAAGATCCCTCCGATTAATCCTTCACCAAGCCCCTTGCAGCATTCTTATTTCAAATTCAGACGAGAATGTCGCAAGACGACCGTTCAGGCGCTAGCATAAAACGTGGTAGGAGTCGCACTCCAGAACCTGCGGAGAAGCGCAGGAAGGTTAGGTCTACTGGCCAACTGGCCTCTTCAGCCGAGACCGTCTCTCCACCAGCGTTATCGACCTCTACGAAGAAGCAGCTAGTTGAGCCTGCCACTGCTTCAGCAGACGTTAGTCAGTCGTCGCAAAAAGTGACATGGGATGAGCTTCAAAAGAAGATACGTATCATACACCCATCCGTCTGCTCATCCGGTTGGGAGGCCGCCAAAACCCCCGCCTATCTGGAGTATCGCAAGATCGGATCCGTTCTCACCCTCACCAATTTGGAAACCCATGTACCGACTCATAAGGATGGTATCGAATGTGAATGGTTTCCGATCGAGGATTACGAAAGGGTACCTTTCGAATACTATCTTGCGATCGTTCGCGAAGATAAGACAGCTATTTCTGATAAACAAGCGAAGACATGGGCCGACATGTGGGCTTTCATACGCAGGTCGAGGCAGGACGGCGGACGCCTTCTCGTTCATTGCAGCCAGGGTATACGCCGCACAGTTTTCATTTGCATAGCCATTCTCATGAAGTACGAGCGCTGCAGCTTCAAGGAAGCTGCGTTGATTATAGCGTCAGTTCAAAACATCGGCTTGTGGGGCAATATGATCAAAGCTTTGGACGCACTGGCGAAGCAACTTGAAGTTGGAGATAGCACAGAATTGCCTGAAGGGTTTTTTGGACTTGCGAGTGGTTGGAAAGATTGGTGGGCTCTGGAAGATGACTGGAAGATAACAGATAAGACGAGAAACTTGCTTGCCGATTCCGCTCTGTACAAGGAGAGGGAGAGGTTCGTGGAGGAGCAGAGAAAAGTTTTCGAAGCTGGGATGGATAAAGGCGAGTCGGGCCCCTAAACGATTCACTTTTAATGTATGTCGACTCGGAAGTATGCTTATTCGATGATTGATTATATTTATAAACGCTCGCTTCTTTATTCTCCAATTACACATCCACATCTTAAAGTCTCGATTTCAGCTCCGAGTCGAAGTTGAACTTGAAGTCGGCTGCAAAATGTCTGAAAGGCGAATGGATCACAGATCATAACAACGACTAATACTCAATCAATATCTCAAAAGTGATTTGAATGATTTGTCCGACGTATGAACTGGTTATAAAGGTCTTTATTGCTTGTACCAAAACAATGCTAAGCGGTGCTGGGCGGTGCGCACTGCGCGGCGCAGTGTGCCTAGGTTGAGCTACTCCCGCTCCCGCGACTGCGACCTGATGGCGCAGCACCTCGTTGGGCTCTTCATTATCTACTTTACTCTCATACTATCGTGTCACTCCGTAATTGCTAGCAGGTGTTTAAATCATCAAGGTCACCGGTTGGTAAGGCCATAGTTCAGGATGATCATCAAGGACGACAAGGAAGTGCAGGCTGAGCTGGTGCGCCTTCTCATTATCTCTCATACATACATACATTGTTCCTTGCTGACCATCGTCTCTGCTTCCACCCCCCGCGCTTTACAAATGAAATGGTTGGATTGTGTAGGATAAAAGTCCGCCGACGGAGCCACTGCCACCGTATTCTCCAGCAGCAACTAGAGACGTCGCCCCAAAACCTCCTCCCAAACCCACATCTGCTCACAATACCTCTTCGTCTTTCAGCAATAAACCTGAGACCAGTGAGGCTCTAAGAGCCGTACCAGTCCCAAATGTCCAACCGACAAACTTTGTCCACATTCGCCGGGTGCATCAGTCTATCATGGACCGATTCGTGGTTGACCTGTCGCGTTCCGTACCTCCAATTTTCTCAGGAGGTCTGGGAACAACGAACGGATCCCAAGAAATTGATGATGGAGAGGATTGGAGTGCCGATTGGTCAAACAAGTCTGATGAGTGTGGAAAAGAAAAGGGAAGCAATGATAGGAAGCGAAACCTGATGCTGGAAACCAAACATTCAAGTGTGAATGCAGACGTTTGGATCGTGGACTCTAGTACGAGTCAAGGTCCTGATTTTGGGGCAGTTCCAGTGACCGTTGAAGTCCGGAGTAAATTCAGCAGCGCATCACTCAAGATCGTAAGTCGTTCACCATCGACCCCTTGTTCATCTAATTCAAATACAAGCTCTCATACTGCATCTTTTCACAGAACGAGACAGCGTCTCTATCATCTCATCCTCTCAAGCTCACAGTCGAGTCCAGCTTTGGAACCGTCAGGCTAGCCCTCCCGCGCTCCTTCACGGGCCCTCTGACCATCCGCACGAAATACGGGTGGGTGACAACCAGTCCTGGGCTTGCCCCAAATGTCAGTGTGTTCTCTGAGGTGGGCGGGATTCGCAAAGCGTTCGTCGGGGACATGTATGCAGCTGAATTTGCGATGCGGAGAGCAGTCGGAGAAAACGGAGACGAGGAGGAATGGATGGGCTCGAGCGCAGAGGTGACATCGCTGCATGGGCGAATTCGGCTGTGTTATGCCGACGAACTGGATGGGAAAGGGAGCTCGTTATTGAAGAAGATGGTTTCGATGTTCTCTCTCTGAGGTGGGAGAATCGTGTAAATTGATTCCGTAATGTTGTGCTTGATATGTCTCCCATGCCGGAGGGTAGCGGAACAGTCGGGATACATCAAAGTCCGTAGAAACGCAATCTGGAACGGCGTGTCAAAACTCGGGCAACGGGGTGGTGCATCTTCCAGGCGAGATGGTTTGCCTCCTAGGCCCCGGCGT
The DNA here is from genome assembly GCA_019400425.1 of Hymenochaete sp. R1. Lineage (NCBI taxonomy): Eukaryota > Fungi > Basidiomycota > Agaricomycetes > Hymenochaetales > Hymenochaetaceae > Hymenochaete > Hymenochaete sp. R1. The sequence continues at coordinate 137,256 of JAFREE010000009.1, read as the reverse complement.
ACGGATGGTTAACAGGCCACGTTGTATTGAAATTTCTTTTTATTTTCGAATTTTTGTAACTTTGTAAGGCCGCAGTACGACTTGTATTTGTTTTCGAATGTTTTCTATGATGTACTTTAATTCTCACAGGCGAATGAGAACCCAATTTCAGCACGCCCTGAAAGAACAAACGACGGAACTGAATTAACCCGCTGCCCCGAAATCACCTGGAAGCTGGGGATGAGATGACTCTTACACGGGAATGACGACGCCTAACATATAGAACAATCGTGCCCGTGGTTATTTCGATGAGGTTCACTTGAGGCTCCGTTCCTATTCTGTGACAAGGACAAGATGTTATTTCTTATAAATAAAAGTAGTGCATTGGGAAATAAATATTAGTATGGTACGATACATGAAGCTGAAGTACTCAAGATGTTGAATGGATACAACTCGAGAATATAAATTAAATTGGAAATACATTAACTGAGAAAGTCATTTTCGGAGACGCCCCGGGAATCCTAAATGTGCATGCTTGCGCGCTTATCATTAAGAGCGGACAGTTGAGAGTCTGGACGAGAAAAAATATTAGAAGGAAATGGAATGTAAAGTGGCAAAGGGTACTTACCAATAGTTGGATACACGTGTATCAGCATCCTTAAACAAGTCATAATTCGATTTAACTCGTCTGTGAGAAGATCTGGTGGTGTAAAATCTTGGGAACCAGGCTGTAGTTGTCGAACACGTGAGATTTCTTGCATGAGTATCTTCGATGAGATCACGAAGCAGGGCTTGATTGCGGAAGGTTGGCGTCGAGCCACGTTCGAAATCGAGGCAGGATCGTCAGCGCCAGGGCAAAAGGGGTTTGCGAGTTTAATTAGAATTAATACAAATTGAAGACAGAAGGCGCTTATTTAGGGAAAAGGGCATGGGATACGGAGATGGGGTATGTGGAATTCGGAAAGAACGATAAGATTAGGTATGATGGCTTACCAAAGCGAATGGATTCAGTTCCATTATCTCATCAGATGCGAATTGACGAGGTAGCATCGCAATATAGCGTGCAGCTTGCACACAACGGGAATATGCGCCCATGTCGGTCGGTGCGTTACGCTCATGCAGGCGTATAAAAGCCAGGTATGCCACCGCGTGGATACTGAGGAAGTACGAGCGCTGTGAACCCTGACCGGGGGCGGTTCCATCCAATGGGGCAAGCGAGGACACATATCTGAATATAGTAGAGTCCAGGTGTCGAATTTCATCATCTATACGAATAATTAAGGGTTTGCTGGACCTCCGTTGAGAAAAAACTCACCTGAGGTCGTTCGTGCCGCGAAATGAGAAGCGTATTCGCAAAGGAACGCGGATTTGACTTCCAGGGCTTGATGACTGAACCCAGATGAAGAATGACCGCCTTCTTCTCCGACGAAAGTCTTTAAGACTTGTTGGTCCGTTCCACCTCCATGAGGGATACCCTTTGAATCGAAGTTAGATGATACTCATATCATTCAGGGTTGAAACGAAATCACCTGCGAATATTCCTCTGGAGACAAAGGCCATGGAGTGGTGATTATTACACTTGATTCACCCCTTACTCGCATTGTTGCGGGTTTACCGTTGGCGATGGCCCACAATCTGTCAAGACAAAACACTTTCCAAAAAATTGCGATGCGTTCTCCTTCCGAAGGGTCCTCAGGATTCCGGGCTCTGATGCGGTTCATCCCGTAACCAAGAGCCAATCTCACCGCCGAGTTCACTCGATAGTCTGTCTCAAGTGTTCCTCCTCCCATGGAAAAAAGAAACACAGCAAGAAGAATTTCGGCTTGGATAGCTGTCGCGCTCACCATGTTAGTTCAACAAATAATTGGCATAAACATCATTTACTGCTTACCCTGCAGACCGTGCTGAAGAGACAATGAAGGCAAATCCTGAGCTTGAAGTCGGCTTGAGGCCCTCGTTAAAATTGCTCTTTCAGCTTCAGGCGTATTGAAGCCCTGAGAGAAATGAGCGCCCCATAGAAAAACCGCATCAATAAGAGCTAAATGTGGATAATTGGGACTTCCACGAGGGTATTTCAAAGCTGCCAAGAAATTGGGGACGTGCATTGCCCATCCTATTTGCTGATTATGATAAGAGAAAGAATCAAGCCTGTGGCGGAAGGCGTGGTTCATTATTGTAGATTAGAAAGTCGATGTGTATCATTTATTGGAAAAAAGACGTACAATGCTTTCGCTATTTGTGGATGGGGCACCTCGGATTGCCACCAATGATGCGTGGGCTGAATGTTTATAGGTGGATGACGAGCCGACCTTCTCATTCCTATTTTTTTTCAAATGGTAGAGTGAACCCAGATCTTCAAAACAAAACAAAAAGTACACAAAAGGTAGTACCTCGCTCAGCGTGTTTCCTTTCGAGAGTATCCGCATGTATGTTGAGCCTTTCCAAGTAGTTTTGAAGGATCTCCGTGCGAGTTGGAGCGAACCCATCTGCATATTCGCAGTCAAGCTCGCGACCATTCGTAGCACATTGAGTGCAGATCGGCCGCATGCCGTCACATCGCTAAGAAGAAATTAGTAAGTGCATACCACCGCTAGTATAGTATACGTGCTGTCTTTCTACGCCTATAAGACGAGTGAAAAGTTAGTTTAAACGTTTCCTTAGAAGAGGGCGGAGCCCTACCTGCAGCATGTGCAAGCTTGGCCCTTCTTGAGGGTTGAAGGCTTCGATTTATCTGAGTTCATAGTCTGCAATGAAAGTAGAGAGATGTTCTTGGCTTTGGAGATGTTGTTGAAAGTTCAGGAGCATTCATGCCTTTATTATAAAGGAAAATTTCCGGCATTCAATCTTGAAATTGGTCTTCAATGCTGAAACGGAATGTTAAGGGAAAAATACTTACCGTGAGTGAAAGGGCCGGATGCTCACCTCTCTCCCAACGTAGGGCCACTGCGATCAATACGACTATCCATTAAGCATAGCAAAAGTATTCAAATACCTATCCCATTTCATGTCGAGTTCGAGGTGGCAAGAGTGGCGCGGGCATCCATCGCAATCTTGACAAAAGGAGTCCCGACGAGCGCAAAAGCCTGATTTCGACAGAGACGAGTTATGCAGTGTCCTAGAGAGTATTGATTTTTAAAAGCTCAATACAGGCATTGCCCATATACGTTTGGTGGCCGACTCGGGACTAGTGATTGAGTCCCACACCGCCAACCCACTGTCTGCTTCTTTTGCTTTGCTTGACGTCAAGTATGACGGATTCATGCGACCAGAGACGGAGAAATTGCAGAGCCCAAATGATGTTAGTCCTGTAATAGCACATATGTTTTAAAATGTGTGCGAAATGTACGAAGAAACGGGCAAGGTTGCTCTGTGTGAGCGCGGAAGGTTGGTTGTTTCGCAGGCAAAAGATAGTTGCTAAGTAAGATAAGTGACACGTGACGTAGGCGCGTGTTTCTCGGTTTGCTTGTCTTTGGCTGGACACTGCCACTGTTTAGCTTGAGCATTCGGAACGTAGCAAGAAGACTGTTCAAGGGCTGCGGAAGGGTCGTTACTGAAACCAACAGAATTTTACTCAAAACACTGAAGCACTCTCAGACAACACCGAGATTCATTCATGAATCAAAAGTGTGTCCGAGTCAATGAAGCGTCCTTTTCATTCCGAGTGGCCGTGTAGATAGCTGCACGAAACTTGAGACATCCCCCTTTTTCTGACTCGTTGAGTTCGAGTCGAGTGAAAATAGATCTCCTACAAAATCCGAATTCCGAAGTTATTTGAATAAGAAAGCACACTCTAGCACCGAGTCGTAAGGTGATTTTCGAAGGCTAGACTATGCCTATACGCAGATCGAATAGAAAAGGAGCATTCGGCTCCAGTCTCTTAATAAGAATCACTATTTTTGGTGAACATGACATCAACTTTTCCCAAGACACTCGATTTCTCTCTGAATGCCGTCCGAGAGCATCGTCTAGAGAGTATCGCCATAAGCTGTCCAGGATTAATTACGCTATAGCCATCCTCGAAGAGCCTTTGTACAACAGAGAATTTGTTTGCATTGTCTTATCCTTTTAACGCGCCGACTCCCCATGTGTGCCAAACTCTTACTAGAGTGTTTCCAAAGAACATTTCTCAGCGGATCAGATACGCAACTCCTTTTCGAAATTCAAGTGCGGCCATTACTTTGCAGGAGCAAAAGTTATTTATCAGAATGTGTGGGTCCACAGCATCTCCGCATAACCAATTGATAACTAAGTGACGAACACATTGACCCAGTTTCTCAACCCGTGCATCAATCGGAGAGCGCTAGACCAAGATCCAGCGAACCATAAAATCTGCTTAAGGCTTCGGAGTCACGACTCGAATATCAGACGAACCTTTAGAAAAAGCGATTGCTCGTGACCCGCAGCTCCTCCCTGAAACATGACGCCGATCAAAAACGTGCGGTGGCTATCCCTAGCCGCAAGTCATATACAGTCACGGTCGGGGACCTAATGAGTCAAGACAACCATTCTCCGATGGACACACAAGTCATATATCAAAAGAGTAACGTACAACAGGGACATATATGAGAAACAAACACAGCGACAGCTTCTGCAACGACAGGGACATTGTCCGAAACTTCACAACTTGGATTCATCAATCTAGGAAAGCAAGCTCGCTGAGACGGCGTGATTCGTCATCTTCGATAGCATGTGCCTCGAACAAAATACTTCCCCGTGTATGCATTCGCGGACTAAGTGGCTGTGGACGAAGGCCGACCCCAGTTGTTCGGATGGGCGCCCCCGAGTATGGAGACGGGCATGTAGAGAGGCTGGTAGTTTTCGACGATGTTGGTGACGCGGATGGGGAGCGGTGTCTGGAAAGTGGTAAGGAAGAAGCCCGAAGTTTCGGAAATGATAGTTTCTTGCGAGGAGATGACAGGTTCGGGACGGCGATTGCTGAGGCGGCGTTAGTAAAAGCGCTCATATTCGTACCATCGCTGAGACTTTGTTCACCTGAGACGCCGGACTTCAATCCACTTTGAATAGGAGTATTCCTTTTTTCAGATTGAGCCGTTAGCCTGATGTCTTTTTTGTCTACGCCCGTCGATGTCGGCTTATGTGTCTAATATGAATTGATAGAAGGTCGGAGACACAATCGGCGATCGCCATAGGAAACGGTGGAGGAACCATTTTTTGCGTGCGGGAATACGTCGTGAATGAATCCGTCAAAGCCGGAAAAATCAAAATCCGATGGCAATCGAGCAGAGCGAAAAACGATAAAGTCAGTAAGTTACGTGAGATTCATCAAACACAGAAGAAGACCATGTGGATGTATGTGGTAAACCATAACGGTGTGGAAAAGAAACCCGAAGAGTCGCAAAATCTGAAGGAAGGAAATGAGAAGGCAAACCTGGTACTTACAGGTTCTGTGTCAGTATTGCGACGACGTCTGAAAAATGCCCCTTTTTTGTCAGAGTCTACGTTTACAGGCGCCTGGTCACTTAGTGCTTGAACTTGCGAAGTGTGCCGTTGCATAGAGGTAGGCAAAGAACCTAATACATCGTTCTCGTCCACGTTTGCGAGTCCAGCAGCAGCACTGAATCTCTTTGCTGGTGAGGATTTTATTACGCCGGCTTCCGAAACTAAATTGCCAACGGTCAGCGATTTATCCTCTTCGCTCTCCATTGGCGCATTCAGTATCTTCGCGGTATCATATTCATGACTCGATGCACTTGGGGTGCGCGGTGCGTGGCAGCCAGAGCTCGCCGAGGTCCTGATCGAAATCGTAGGTGATAGAGACGGTACTGCTGAAGAAGATGCGCCGGAAGCAGACGCTGATGTCGTCGAAACGGCGATACCTTTTGTGGTATTTCGATTCTTTGTGGATGTCGGAAAAGTTAATCCAGAGGGGACAGCTAGCGACTTTGCATTTGTAACAATAGGGTGGTTGCGCTCTACGATGGGTGTGGCCACAGTTAGGGTTGGTTGAACAGAAGCAGTGACATCGTCGCCCTTGAGATTTGTACGATTTGTCTCCGAAGAAACGAGTCTCGACAAATGCTTCTCCAGAAGGACTTTGCCGGGGCTGTCATTTGTTGCGGGACTCCTCGACAGTTTCAAAGTAGATTCATCAGATGCTGATAGTGCGAAAGACTCGGAGTTTGCGTTTATCGCCAGAGGCTTCGATACTAATGCATCATTGTTCGCAGTGATATTTTTCTTCATGGAAGAGGGAAACCGCCACGCGCCAAGGGCAAGTTTTTGTTCTATATCACCACTTCCAGTCGTGTTCCTCGTCTTTTTTCGTTCAGGACCTGTGACTGGTAACCGAGGAGGCGGTGGGAGTGAACGAGTAGAACATTCATCCACATTGGCGACGTCCTCAACAGCAGAGTCATGTCGCTCGGCACCGGCTAACGTAGGCTCCTTTCCGTCGCTTTCTTTCGATGAACAGATGGGATCCATCTCTCGATTTGGTCTGAGAGTTCCTTGGGGTTGGTCTGGTTCGTCCCTCGCGCTCATGCATGCGGCTACGTTCCGTTCCCTCCATTCTCGAACCAAAGTTTCAGCATCGCTGAGTGCACCGTCATTACCATCGTGGCTTCTAATCGTACTCGCGCCTGGCTTTGGGGGCACAGGAGGCACAGATTCTTCAAGATAGGTAAGATCAAAAGAATCTGGGAGCGCCTCGGAGTATCGCCGGCTCGCAGGCAATAGACCACGAGCCTGCAAGGCTGCTGCTCTTCTGGCGTCGGTAGCCTTTTGATACTCTCGAGCCTTTTCCTCCTTCTTCTCATCCCTTTTACGAGACTCTTTTTCCATAAATACGGAGAACCGTGCCCGTGCATTGAGTGTTTCTTCCGGATGTGGTTCGTGGTTCTTTGGGTTTGGCGCAGTATTTGATCGCGAAGGACGAAGGATAGGTGTTGATCGCGTAGCAACAAGACGCGTTGATATGCGTTTCAATACACCTGCCTTGAACGAAGTGGGTGGTCGGTCCCTAGGAGAGTGGCCATGGGGGTTAAAAAATATATCCAGAGCAAAAGAATAGAAGTAGAGAGAGATTAAGCTAAAAGACTATGACTACCGCTCACGTTTCTTCCATTTTCTCTTTGGTTGAATTGTTTGGATCTCTGGGTTGTCGATACGCTTCGCGAGGGTCAGCCGACATTGTCTGAGACCAGCTACGCAGGCAAGGGGGGGAAAGTATCGAGAGTTGCAGAGTACTGTAGCTTTAAAAACGGTTGGTCGACGTTTCGCTATTAATTGAATGTCAGCTTTCATGTGCGATACGTCCAAAAGCTCATGCGCACATAGCCTGGACCTGTCGTTCGACTGCTGCTGACTGCCACCCGACTGAGTTGTCAATCAGGCTTCCTGCTCTTTGACCTGCAGCTTTTGGACAGGAAACCTAGTGGAAAAATACAATATCTTTTGAGGGTTTCTTCAAGTGGGGGCGTTCCACAACTCACTAGAGTTCCTCGAGAGGCAGAACTTCGACCCAAGAAGGCTGTCGTGGTGTAAACGCAAGATGCAGAGACGCAAGAAAACACGTTCCAAGAACCTTTCGGTGCTTCTCATTCGACCGGCTATTGTTGAGCTGGACGGTGTTTCCTGTCCCACGTCAGTCTGGGAAAGGGGCAAGATTCCGGCTCCAAAAGAACCCACAATCCGGTCAGGCGTGGACTTTTCGAGACATTGGCGACGTGTTCAAAAACAGCGTGAGCCTCGACCGTTTGGACGGACATTGGCTACCCTTTCCAGAATTGATGGATGCATTTTGGCGAAATGTGGCGAAGAAGGGAAGCGGATCACAAGATGATGGAAGAAGGGAGAGATGCACAAGTCCTTCTACCACGTGAGACAACATCCGAGCCCGCTACTCTCGCTTACTGCATATTTGAAAAAAAAAATAAGTACTCTACATTCAGAGAAGTATTCAACATTATTTTATGAGTTTTCCATCGTTACAGGCTTCGACGCATTTTGTCCAAGGTGTCCCAGTACTGGTACTGCATGTGCCGGCATATCTTACCACTTTGCGTATTTTCGTGTTCATCACAGGTCGAAGATGGTGCCTGTCTGTCCATTCTCGTCTCAATTAAATTGGCCCAGCGGATGGCCTTCCAAGACAAGGGGAAGACGTATTTTTACTCGAGTCTAGCCACAAGTACTTTTATAAATTTTACTTGAACGCTCGCCTTGCAACCATGGACATGGGAGCTTTACTACCAATCATAGGTTCTCCTTTGACTAGCCGCTTGAAATGTAAGCTGGATGCGTCTTCTTCCTCGGCACTAATTAACAATCGCGAATTTGGAGACATTATACAGCGCACTACCAATTATCTCGTCGTAGTCGCACATTCGGAATACATTCGTTACAGTAAATTTGTATGGCAGGTTGTCTACTAGAGAAAAGCAATTATTATTGGACACCACATCGAAAACAGCGTCGTGTCTTTTCATCTGAAACAATCATTACCGCACCGCAGCCCTCGCGGCCTCCGATCAAACACACTGAATATTTGCTTATCAGGCACAGTCACGAATGCTAATCCGTCCCCCACCGTACTAACCTCATTTACTCCATGGGTAGGAGGTTCTCCCAGTTTGCCTCGGTCTTTACCTCAAAATCCTCTGGCAGAGCTGGAATAGGTACTTGCGCGATCTCTCTCAAGAAAGCATCGCTCGAGGTCGCTCTCGAGTCGAAGCGTGAGTCGCTCTCTGAAGTCGATCCAACGTAGCTTTCTGGACCCATTTCTTGATCTTCGAGTAGGGAGGCATGGGAAGGTGGGGGTTGTGATACAGGCACAGTATACCGCCAACCTTCTACCATGCCACGTCTTCGCTCTGGTGATCGCTCTCTCGCGCTCGGAGCTCGGGATGAAGGACTTTTATTTTTCTGTCGACTTCTTTGTTTGTCGAGTTCCTGAATTTCTTTACGAGGATCGAGTGTGGGAGGGAATGAGCTGACAGCAGTCGTGGCGATCGTTGCCTTTGCCATTTCTCTGAACAAGGAAGCGGCAGTGGAAGATCGGATTTCAATTTGTCGCTGCGGATTGGGTCTCAGAAGTTCTTGAGCGTAGCGTTTTGGTTTCTCCACCAGCCAACGAGGCTTATTACAGTGAACTCCAGGCAAATCGATAGTTCCCAATCCAATGTCACCTTCATCCCTCCAGGTGTTTTCGGCCCCATAGTTGTTTTCCCAATGGCGTCGAAGCTGCCCAAGGAGAGTCCGCTCCACCTGGTATTGGTCCATGAACGCCCGACTGGTGACGAGAACCATGCCTTTCTTGCAGCGAGTTAAGAGCACGTTGACTCTGTTTATGGACGCTAGGAAACCAGGCACAGTGGATCTAGTGACTGACGCTATGATGTAGTCCGACTCGTTTCCTGCAGTAAGTCATTATCTGGACTTTTATAAAATATGTAAATAAAAAAACCTTGGAATGCGTCGACGCTGTGGACATTGTCCCAACGCAGGCCCTCTTGTCTAAGGGAATCTTGAACCTGCTTCCTCTGAGCATCGTAGGGCGTCAGGATGGTGTAATCAAGATCGCGATAGTATTCCTTTACAAGGATTTTCACAGTCGTGGCTTCTTCGCAATTCTTTTTCAATGTTAGAAGCTATTCATGCGACTTCAGTTCTCAAACTCACTCGAAAGCTCGTACCAGAAGCCAGCTCTTGGCTTTTATGGACGTCGATGAACACCAAACAAGAAGGCGAATCAAATGTATACTCTGAGCGGAGTCTGTCATGGTATACTGCAGTAGATATGAAATCGCCAAGCGGTGAAGGGAGACGATCTGAACAAATGATATGTAACTTGACTTCGTGTGAAAAAAGAACCAAGACATACATTGCGTATTGAGAAATAGAGATCCAACTTGAAGATGAGCTAGATCGAATACGGTTTGAATGGTAGGGACAACATGTTGGTTATGATTAGGCACTTGAATCCAATAATTATGTTCATTATAAAAATCCTTTAACGCATGAGCAGGTACTCACGTTGATTTGGGTCGCCCACAAAGCACATCTTTCGAAGACGCTTGAACCTGACAAAGAAAGGCTGCGAAATACTATGAGTTGGCTTTCACAAAAGGATAATGGAAGATGCACTTACCAAGTAATCAAAAACGTCTATTTGTGATGCTTCATCAACGATGACATGAATGGGCGGAACAAGGGTGAAGATTCGTTTATGCTCAAGCGTGGGGCTCAATATCGTCCCCAATGTGCACAAGACGCAGGAGATGTTCTCAAAAAGAGCTTCAACGTCTCGAGGGTTGGAAGGTAGCTCGCTCGTTAGTATGAGAAAAGACTTCAGAGGGCCTTCATATATATATTCATTCCTGCAGGTTTGGATGCGTAAATAAATTGCTTTCGAGCCCTTTGGTAGAATTACTCGAGCACTTACCAACCCTCGTAGAAATCTCCTGACACGAGCAGTTTGAAAGGGACACCATCTTTCATAAGCCGATCGGCAACGTTCTTTACGGCGATGTTGGACGTTGCGACAACCCATACCGAGCTTCTCGACTGCAACATATTATGAACGGCAATTGAAATTGTCGAAGTCTTCCCCGTTCCAGGGGGACCTAGCGTCATTAGGGTTAGCAACTACGACCAATAACAATGACACTTGAAGTACCTTGAACGACAACGAACGGGTCAGTGGAAGTTACAAATGCCCCTATAGCCATTTTCTGGGACTCGTTGATTTGGCGAGGAAAGCTCAAGTCCGCGTAGCTCAGAACGCCTTGACTTCCTACGGTATACCTCTCCGAGCCGTGTGTCATCGACGGGATGTAGAACTGCTGGAACAACTCATAACCAGGATCGCGGATATCCCGCTTACCTTGCAAAAGCTTGCAAATGAAGCGTTCGCGTTCGAACTCTGCAGCCTTTAACTCATCCAGCCCTTGCACGTATATGGATTTGATTGGACGTTTAAGTTCGGTGTCGCTCTCTAAACTCACACGAGAACGACGTCCTTTCATGGCTATGACGCGACCGTAATGCCACTGGTGTTGATCGTCTACTAAAATCACCTTCAACTAGCTCAGATGGCATAAGTAACTGGAAAGCAGGTAGCTATGAGAGACTCACCGCCTTACTTGTCCGAAGTTTGTTTCTGAAACGCTCGTTGGTGATCAAGTAGTGTCCGCTTGCCTCGCGAATCACTTCACTGAACTCGTTTTCGACTAATCTTGGAGCAGAATTCTTTGCCAACTCCAGTTCCAAAAGCATCTTTTGAACCAATTTATAAGCCTGTATAGGATTAGCAAATTTTTTCTCTTTGAAAACTGAACGGAGGCACGTACTTCCGGTGGTAGCACCGAAGTTTTGACTGGTGCGCATCTCTCAAGTGAGTAGAAGCCAGCTTTCTCGGCCATCCTTGGTTCAAGTAATTGACACAAATCAGTTTTCGCAATCCTTATCCGTTGGCGCGGTTAGAACACCTACTTCATAGTCAACCAAGCGCGAAGGCAAAGATCGTTGATTCTCTTGATATCGTCCTCCAGTTCCGACGGAGCTCTATGCCATAAGCCGTCGACGTCGGTTTCACGCGCTTCCGGGTCGAGCAGCTCTTTTGCCAGTTCCGATGGTAAGAAGCTCCCGGCATTTCTCCCCCTAGGCGCAGTCGAAATGTCCTGAACCTCCAAACCTCTGACATTACGCTTGAGGGTACGTCTGAGGTGCAGCGCAATCTGCGCCATCCCATAACCTACGAGCATTACGTCATGTCCGAGCAACGTGTTGAAGTGGCCTGTTTTCGAGTGAGTTGTTATTGAAGAGCTTGACTCTGACGATTTCGTGTGTGTTTTGGAAGGTCGAGGGCAGCAAACGAAGATGCGGTCGTCCGCGGCGATTGCGAAGGCCTCCAACGCAGCGTCCTTGTCTCTGAGAAGCAAGGAGATCGCTAAGTATCGTCGAGTATCGCGTGTACTATCGAAGGCCTTCGTGGCTGATTCTGAAAAGTTGTTTAGGCTTCTAAAAATGGTCGCTTCGAATGACCTTGGCAAACTAGGTCCTTTGACCAAATTTTGCGAGAGATTAACACATCTAGGCATTGAAGATATAGGTAGGCTCGTAAGAGGGGGTTTCTATTTTGTCAGGGGCGCTCATTCTTCTGTACGCTGTAATCGTAGTTGCTGTGCTCCTCGTAGTTGTATAGCACAGGCAAGTCAGTTCCACTCGACTTGTATCTTTTTCATAGTGTTTGTATGAGCATTAGATGTTTATAACCCGTTGATATGCATAGCTATGGCCTTATTGGTCCAGAGAAAAGGTGGTATGGGTCTCGGCCAGAAATTGAAGACGACCAAGAGCGCCGGCATGAGAAAAACGATCACCGGTACCAAAAATGAGCGTAAACTCACGTTATATAATCATGTGTTACGTAATAACATATCGTCTGTTTTAGGCAAGTCCTGTTCGTTCGGAATCGAAAATCGTGTCTACGCGTCTCAACTGCTTGCCTCTGTACGACGATGAGCACATTTAGGCCTCCCTTTCCTCCGTATGACCCTACCGATAGGAACGGGTAAGACAACGTTGTATATCACCTTCTAGCTGAAGATAGATCCAAATCAGATTCTCGTCAGTGCATTCGAGCGTCCTTATTCACACTAGACTCTAGGTGCTAAGATGGTCGTTTAGCTACGAGACCGTCACCAATCGCTGGCCCATCATTCTGACGAAGCTCGTGGATCAGGTTCATCAAATCAATCATGCTCTCACAATGAAGAAAGATAGCGAGGGCGATTTGGACTGGGAAAAACGTGTTGAAGAGGGCAAACGTATTATAGAGAAGGTCAGCAAGCTTAAGTATGAGATGGCTCGCGATCACACCTTAAAGTCAGTGCTGTTCAAACTGACTCTCGGAATGATCTGAAATAATGTCCTAGGCAGATTGAAAATGACGGTGGTGTAGACGTGCAAGCGTACAATGACGCTCTAGTCGAACTGGGAAATCGAGAATGCGACACTTGGTACAGTACTCCTTGGCTGTATGCTGAGTGAGTGTACTCTTTCGCTTTGATGCACCGATATCGACATGTTAACTTCTATTTAATAGATGCTATCTGTACCGTTTGCTTCGATCGTGGACTTCCCCAACTATATATTGGAAAGATTACGACCCCTTTCTGTCCAGTAAAGAAGAATCTTTCAAGTCATCCTCAGTAGCCATCTATCGTAAGTTCTTTCCACGACGCAGAATTCTCCTTATTGTGACGCCCATCAGAGCTCGCGGCGACAATGAAGGAGTTGGAAAACACGAAATCAGAGCTGGAAAACGATTCTGAAAAGCTGGCGGTATTGTACAACGAGATGGTGCAGATGTGCCTCTGGGGCAATGCCACGGTAAAAAGCAGCGTAATGATATGTCCTCGAGCTCATATCTTTGCAATAGGACTTGTCTCTGCTGACGAATCTTACCCATGACGACATTTTGCGACTTCAGAGCGTGGGGAAAGACGCTCAAGAAAGCCGCAAGCAATTCATCCTCCATGACGATGAAAAAGTTTCGTTTGAACACCTGTCCTCGTTGAAAAATGCAAGAGTTGACTTCGTGTTGGATAATGGTGAGCCTCATTTTCGTTCCCTCCGAGAGATGATCTCACGACCTTTTTCCAGCTGGTTTCGAAGTATGTCCGGATTACGGTTGGTTAGGATCCCTTTGACCGACCCAGATCGTAGCTTTTTACAGACATGGTCTTCGCCGATTTTTTGGTAACATATACGCCCTATGTGTCCCAAGTGGTCTTCCAGTGAGTTTGCTCTATACTTTATTTGACGCAGTATGCCAATTACTTCCCCTTTTAATCAAAATTTCCAGTCCCAAATGCATCCCATGGTTCGTATCAGACGTCACTCCCCCTGACTTTTCCTCCATTTTTACTTCCCTCGAACAACCCGACTTCTTCGTCTCCGACGCGCCCTCGACCGAAGCCCGAGAACATCTTGCCGATCTGGTTGGACGGTGGAGAGGATATGTCGATTCCGGTGTGTTTGCGTTGAGCGTGCCGATGGAGACGCCGCTCGGAAAGCCTGCTGAGATGTACGATTTTTGGACCGAGGCGCATCCGTTTTGGGAGATGGAAACACGCGCACCCGCGCTATTCAAGAATTTATTGGAAAGTGGGCTTGTGATATTTAAGGTAGGTTGCGTCGTGTGCGTGAGATTGCCAAAAGCACTTGAATTGATCAATGAGTCGCTCTCTCCAGGGTGACCTCAAGTAAGTTTCGTTTCAATCAGGTTATAGGAAGCTGACATACCGACTACTCCAAGTTATAGAAAGTGAGCGCTTAGTACATTTATATAAACTTCTATTCATCCGGAGCTCATGCTTTGTAAGGTTGACCGGTGACGTTCGTTGGCCCGCATCGACTCCAGTCGCCGAAGCTTTCGGTGCGTATGCTTTGCAATACCCCAGGAATAACATATCGATCCTTTCTCAGGGCCATTAAGCGGTGCTTTCCCAATCTTAAGCCTGCGCACGAGCAAAGCAGATGTCGTTGTTGGAGTGGAGCAGACCAAGGCGGATGCGCTTGATGCCAGTGGCGAGAAATGGAGGGTGAACGGAAAGTGAGTTCTGACTCATTCTTCATCATTGTGACTTAGGATGACATTGTCGGTGTCAAGATATGCTATGATATCGTTCGTTCCTCGAGGGAAATTCTAGATGCACGTATAGAAAGAAGAATCGGAAAGATTTTAGGTTTGATTTTCTATATTCTCTTTTGAGTCGATTCGGAAAGGCGTACATATGACATTTGTGATGATGCATGCGGATGTTTTTTCTTCTATGATGCTTGCGTAACAGTGTTCGTGTAGTATGGTCATATCTAGTCCTAGTCCAAGTCCCCGCTTTCCTTCTCCGATGTTCTGGATGAGCTGGTGGGAAACCTCGTAATTCTATTCATCCACAGAGGCTCTATATCCGACGCAGTCTCTTCCATACTCGACGATGAACACGGCTTGACTCTCATCTTCTTTTCCTCTTCTACATCCTTCCCCTTCCTCCCTGGTGGCTTCACTTTTTTCCCGTTTCCTTTCTTCTTCGGCGTGTCCGACTTCTTCAGTTTTGCTTTCGGTTTCGACTTTGCACTGGCAGGTTTCGGCTTCGCTTTCACCCCCAATCTCGTGTCCGTGCCCGCACCCGTGCTCCGCTTCTTCTTTTTCTTTGCTCGTGGCTCGATTTTGGGTGTCCGGAGAGTTTGGATCTGCTTCCGTGGCGTGAAGACATGATGCTTCAGGAACTCTGCGATCTCGAGTACGATGGTATCCTGGTTCTGGTTCTGGTTTGGTGATTCGGAAGCCTCGAAATTTGTAGTGTCGAGGACCTGGAGCCGATCGTTCGCACGGACGAGCAATTCCGTGGCAGTGGCGCGACACCTTGTAGAAGGAGTTACCCGTCAATTCGAGTCATTCCAAGGAATATACGACAGAACCTACCTAGATTCGGAACCTATGGCCTTCACTGGGAAAAAAAACAAATATCCTGATAAGCGATCTGGTTGGAGAAGGAGAATACGGTCTGGTACTAACGATCTCTAGAACATAACTCTCCGTATCCTTTGGTCTTACATTGCGTGCACGGGCGCTTCCTCTTTGTCCCAAGATCACATGGCCGATGGTCTCTGTGAGCGCATTTTATATGAGATCATCGTCGCCCCGTGTAGAAGCGACGGGGCACATACTCTTTGCACTGCGCGCAAGACGTGTTTCGTGGCCGTTTGGTTGCCTGTCGATGAGTCGGCCGGGTTGAAGGAAGGGAAGACGAGCATGTAAACATGAGTAAATAAAGACATACAATTGGGGAGATAAGTCAGACCTTTTGAGAGCCACTGCTAGAACGAGAACTCGCGGCTCGCTCGAATCTCATTGTTTTTTTGTTTCAAACTTGATGTTAAGTTTTCAGAAGCGATTGTTGATGTTGAGAATTGAAGAAGGTGAATCGGGAGGACAAGGGAAAGAGGCAACGTTGAGATTCACCCCCCTCGTTTACTGCGCCGCGGTGAAATAGTGTTTTTGTATATTTGGTGGCTGTACAGACGCGCTTGTAGCACGTGAATGCAGAATAGATTTTAGAGCCGGGCCGACGGGAACTGACTGGGATTGGGATGGACTGCACTGACGTCGACCGAAGCCGGGGAACCTTATCATCACTCACTGGCACGCGCCCGCATGGACGAAGTCTGAGTCCGCTCAAGTCCCCATTCAATACGAATGTGGAATTACAAAATACCAGAGATAGGACCCATCATTCTGCCTGGTACTTCTTATCGGCGCTCCCGACAGAGGAAGATATATAAGTAGGGGTAGGAGGTGGTGTAGAAGACATGAACGCTGTTTGTTTGTTTTCTCAACTTCTTCATCGTCAACTTCGAGTCCAAGACTACTGGCAGAAGCGACTTTCCCTCATCAAATCCTCGTACTTAACTGCGCGCGCGCTATCACTATCGGGCTCGGATCTGGTACAACATGTCTGGGGAAATGAGGGAGAGGGTGGCTGCGGCGGACGAAGAGCTGTTGGCGGAGCTGGGGTACAAACAGGAGTTCCAGAGGGCGTTCACGCCATTGGAGGTGTGTCTTCTCTCTGCAATCTTCCTGACACGATACCCGCAAGACTAACGTAGCGTCGACAAAGGTCTTTGGAATCGCTTTTAGCATTATTGGACTCCTTCCTTCTATTGCGTATGGCGAGCCTTATGAAGTTTTGGAACCTGACATCTTCAGCGTGCTAACCGCGTCGTTAGTTCCGTATTGTTTTACGCCATCCCTAATGGTGGACCGTCTGCCATGGTCTGGGGTGTAAGTCATCAATATTGAGTATCTTTAACTGTGACAGTTTGTGCTGAAAGGTTGCATATAGTGGGCAGTCGCAAGTATCTTCATATTGTTCGTTGGGATGTCCATGGCGGAGCTTGGGTCTGCGGCGCCGACGTCAGGTGGGGTGTGTGAAATTTCAATTTCTGCCTCCGTTCTTACGCTGACGATATTTGCGCTTGATGTGGATTGTGATGGTGCTTTTACGTTTAGCTCTATTTTTGGACACATTCATTATCTTCACCCCGGTGGCGGAACCTCCTTGCTTGGATCGTTGGATGTGTGTTCTTCATTTTAATATCAATTCAACGAGTAAATGAACCTGAACACGTTGCTTTTGAAAGATGCAAACACGATCGGTACAGTTTCAGCTGTCGCCTCTATCAACTGGGGCTGCGCGGTCCAGATCATGGCAGCCGCCAGCATTGGATCTAATGAGTCGTTCTCAGCGACGGATGCTCAGACATTGTAAGTGTTCCACATTAATATCGCTTTCTGGGAGTTTTGTTCGTACTACTGAAAATGGTGTACAGCGCGGTGTACTGCCTTATTCTTATTACCTGCGCCATGATCTGTTGCTTTGCTACCAACGTTCTTGCGCGTCTTCAAACAGTATACGTCGTTCTGAACATTCTGTGAGTAAATTAACATGTTGCCTCCCAGTTGCAACTCTAAATCCCATTATCAGACTCTGTTTGGCAGTCATCATTGCCCTTCCAGCGGCGACCCCAAAAGACCTAATGAATGATGCTAGCTATGCTCTTGGTAACTTTACGAACAGTGAGTCATCTCGAGATTATTGAAGATGAGTCATACATTGAAGTCCGCAAAGTGACGTCGTACCCTGCTGGTTTCGCCTTCATCCTCAGTTTCTTAGCTCCTCTATGGACCATCTGTATGATGCAACATCCCGTTTATCACTTCTCAAACCCGAACTCATGTATCCGCAGGCTCCTTCGATTCCGCCGTCCACATCAGCGAAGAGGCGTCTAACGCGGCCATCGCCGTCCCCTGGGCCATCATCTCCGCCATCTTCGTCTCCGGCGTCCTCGGCTGGGCCATCAACGTCTCCCTCGCCTTCTGCATGGGCACCGACCTCGATGCGATCCTCAACAACGCGATCGGCCAGCCGATGGCGACGATTTTCTTCAACAGCTTTGGGCAGCAGGGTACGCTGGCGCTCTGGGCCATCGTGGTCATCGTGCAGTACATGATGGGGACGTCGATGCTGTTGGCGTCCAGCAGACAAGTGTTTGCGTTCTCGAGAGACGGGGCGTTGCCGTTCTCGGGTGTGCTGTATAGGATGAACGGGTATACGAAGACGCCGGTGAATACGGTGTGGTTTAGCGCGGGCTTGTCGGCGCTGCTGGGGTTGCTTGTGTTTGCGGGGGATCAGGCTATCAATGCGGTGTTCTCGATATCGGTGGTTGCGTCGTATGTTGCGTACGCGGTACCCATTGTGGCGAGATTTGCCTTTAAGAATGACTTCAAGCCAGGACCTTTCAGCCTTGGCGCCTTTGTAAGAAGCTTTTTCCCCTTTCCACAGAGCATTATTTGTCTAACTTTTTTTTTTCGTATCAGAGTCTTCCATGCGGGATCATCTCCGTCCTCTGGATGGTCTTCATGTTTATTGTTTTCCTCTTCCCATCCGACATGAACCCAGCTGCGCCAGACATGAACTACACGATCGTCGTCATGGGCGGAATCATGGCCCTCTCGCTCATTTATTATTATTTCCCGAGATATGGCGGAGTGTATTGGTTCAAGGGACCTGTGCGGACCGTGGCGAAGACACCTTCGGATGGTGCATCGAGCGAGGGAGGGTCTATTAAGGACGGGAAGACTAGGATCGCGAGGGTTGGGACGAGTGAGGTCGACAGCTAGCTCAGTGACCGGACATGTCATTTAGTAGTAGTATCATAGAGTGAAAACGACGTGTGTATCTTGTTGGATGCTGTACCGATACTTTTATAATCCGAGCCGGCACGGAGTATCTGCCCGTGCCGAAAGAGCCGAAAGAGCCGAGGACCGGAGAGAGATTGATTCCGAAAGGAAACTTTAATTTTTAACGCGGAATTTCCTGCTTTGCTTCCTTCTTCTCCGACGCCATCCTCTTCCGAGCTCTCGCTGAAACAACAACGATGTCGACTAGTTCCAACGAAGTTGATGGCTTGCTGCGGATGATTGGAGGGATGCATGCTTATCGTAAACAGTGATAATCGAGAAAAGGACCAGGCTTAAGGGAGGAGCCGTCGAGCCGTCACGAATACGGCGACGCTGCCGAATTCGCTTGGCGGGAACGTTGCTTCGAGCCACAACAAAACGCTAGTCCTTTAGTCCTGGCCTGTGCTCAACCCCACCCTTTTCTTCTGCTCTCTCCACCCCGCCGTGTCTCCCCATGGATTCGGCCAATAATCCCTTTCTCAACAATCACCACGAGAATCCATCCCACCACCAAGCCTTCGAGATGTCCCACAACTCCCAGGGCCAAGCCTCTGCATCGCATAACGTGCACACCCAGAGCGCTTCGCATCTCCGTCCAGATCAACAAGTGCACCATGATCACGGCAGAGAACACCTCTCGATGCGCATCGAGGAAGGGTTCCACGAGCTGGCGCATAAGGTGGAGTATGGACTGTATGTGGGCGAGGAGGGGAGGTCGCGCCGACAGAGTGTGTGGAATCGGTTCAAGGGGAAAGGGAGGCGGAAAGTGTCTTGGCGGGAGAGCGCTAAGAATACGTTGTTCTCGAGCAGTGCGTCCTCAGATCGAGATTTTGGTTCCGTTGTTGACGTTGACGATTGGCTTTTGAACAGTCTTGAACGTCTTCCTCGTCTTTGTTCCGATTGCTTGGGCTGCGCACTGGGGCTCATGGCACAACGAAAATGCTACATTCGCTCGTACGTCCGACCGCCTCTTCTCTAATTTAAACCTAGACGCTGTCCTCACTACCCATCTTTCAATAGTTTGTTTCCTTTCACTCATTCCCCTCGAAAAACTCTTCGATTTTGGCGGTGAACAAATGGCATTATACACGGGCAAAGATTTAGGCGATTTGATCATCGTCACCCTCAACAAGTACGCGATGTCTTTCCATTCTATTCTATGCAATTCAATAACGCCGACTCCCGCTCAATTTGTGTATCCCGATTCTTCTAGTGCTGTCGAAGCCACCCTAGCAATCATTCTATTGATCAAATGCGAGTGAGTCTTATCCACTTCAATCCCTATCTCGTCGGAGAGAACATCCAGACGCTGAAGCGACCACAAACTCGATAGGCTGCGGATCCTCCAAGCTACAATAGTTGGTGCGTTGACGTTTAATTTTAAATTTTCGAATCGAAGTCTATTTTTAGAGATCGGCACTAATGTTCTTCTTTTCTTTTCTTTCCGGGGGATACGAAATGTAATGGGGGACGTTGTATGCATTGTTACAGGCGTCGTACTGCTCCACCTTCTACTTGTCCCGGGAACCGGCTTCCTGACGGGTGGCGCACGCATTTATCAGCAATCTCTGCATCCCCACTACGTCCAACTTAACCACTCGCTGTTGGCGATAGGGTACGTGCACCCCCGAAGAACTCTTCTCAGAACTGAAACAAGTTAATTTTATATGCTCCAGCGTTCTGAGTTTGCTTGTACCTACGGCATTCTTCGCTGCGAGTGATAATGGGTCGAATGAAGCTGATCTCACGAGTGGTGGGTCCACTGAAAACTTTTTGAAGATGAGCCACGGTATTGCAGTTTTACTGTTGACAGTGTACGCTTCTCTTTGCCTGACAAATTGGACAATTGTTAAATGTTCTGTTCGACAGATACATCGCGTCGCGGATCTTCTTGCATAACCCGCCAGGCGACGACAATGCTTTCCGGCCGCACGAAGGCGCCCCGAAGGAGATTCACCAAGAGGAAGAACATCTCAAGGAAGAAGAGCCGGAGGTGAATCCGTGGTTCTGTGCTGCGTTCTTGATCGTGACGATAGCAATCATGGCCATTACTGCTGAGATGGTGTGTTTTTTTGTCCTCTTACCAGTACCGAGTTCTCGGAGTTGGTGCGAGCGAAATTCGCTGATGATTATTTCTTCGGGGTGATGAAGTTCGTCGAGTCCATTGAGCATGTTCGAACGGAAGGTCACATCGGCGAGGAATGGTTCGGCTTGATCCTCCTTCCCATCCTCTCTTTCAGTGGTGACGGGGTAAGTCAACACTGCTTCCTTTATCAAAGGCCACAAAAATTAAAGCTTTCTCTCCACCTTCTCACCTCCTTGCAGGCCGTAGCCGTCCTCTTCTTCACCAAGTCCATCCTCTTTATGAAGCCACCGCCTCCGAAGACTCTCGCAGAAGACCGCGCCATCGACCTCAGTATCCAGTTCACTCTCTTTTGGATGCCGTTCCTTGTCCTTTTGGCGTGGTGGACCGGCAGACCGCTCATGCTTCTTTTCGGTGCGTGTTCATTTGAATACGCATAAGAGCAGCCAGGGTCTCTGACATAGAGGTCGTTAAAGATATGTACGAAGTCGCCGTACTTATCGGAGCGTGCTTCTTGGTCAACTACGTCACGGCCGACGCGAAGACAAACTGGGTGGAAGGCTACATCATGGTCACCTTCTATATTACCATCGTACGTTCCTTCCTCTCATCTACGTCATTCTCACCTTTATGTATTGATGCTGTTGTATGCAAAGGCCCTCTGCACGTGGTTCTACGGCGGCCAAGAATCGATCGCGACGATGCTTTCGACATGCAAGGAGTCGGAGCTCGAAGGAGACCCGCTCGGGGAGGCGGCGTCTGCGATCGAGAAGGCGGTCGGGGAGGTGGTCGAGGATCTGACGAGGCGGTCTCTTGTAGGGCTTTGAGCGAGCTCGCTTCCAACAAACTTCTTCCTTCTCAGCTCACTCGATAACAATTAACGCTGGTGTTTACGCGGCCAAACATCGCATCGGCATTGATCTTTTTGACTCCGACTCGTTCGGTAACTCGACACGATTCGGTTTTTAGGTTCTAGTTTTGTATCGGACATATCTAGACGATCGGCATCGTTGCTCCGTCGTCTCACTCCTCTTTCGCTCATATCTACAGCATTTTGATTCTTTCCTTCTCCATTCTTCTCTTTTGATCCACATCACCCACGTTAGCATACAAGGCCCCCGCAATCCTCTTTCTTCTTTTCCCTTCAATTTACTCGCCTTCACGTTCATACCAACCCCTTTCTCCGAATCGTCTCCCATGCCAGTGTATCCATTCCTTTCATCGCAGAAACCCTTCCTTCATTAGAAATTTCGTAAATCTCGAAGCCCCTCCTTTCACTAGTATATTCTATGTATATAAAGACCAAAGTCAAGTCGCTCAAGGACAGTGCTTGGACATCCGACGGAAGCAGGGTCCCTTCCGGTTTGTATAGTATTTACACTACTTTTCCGCTTCTATAATTTTGAATTTCAACAAATCAGATCTACGGACACTCGTTTTTTGAAGCCACCCCCCGGACTACGATCGCAGAAGTACACAAATTGACGTTTGATGTTGGATACTCAGACTGCTCATGGCGTTGGGCAAGCAAGCCAACTGGGACTTTGGGTGGATTTTTAGCTTACGTAAGAAACAAATCACTCACAACAATGTTGAACGCAGGTCTGGCTTGATGCTTCTTACACTCATGATACATACCACTGCTAAGCATGTTCAATTTCGACAGTACGCACCGACGACTTAAATCATGTTGCACCGCATTGCCAGTGGGAAGCACAGCACTGCAAGATGATTGGTTGCTTCAATGGAATTGGCACAGCAACACGCATCGCCAACGTTGAACGTTCAAAAGAGGCGCCCACACGGCGTGTATAAAGATTGCTCATTGACAATCGTATTCTGCACAAACGACTCCCTCGCTTCGGTACTCAACCACTGGCAGACATTCAGCATCATGCTTGCACCCATCGCAGAAGAGGCTGAAGAGCCTTCCCACCCCAGCTCATGCTCCCATATTCCGACGCCCAACGACCCCCCTCGGGCAGATTCCAGCAACGATGCTTTCGGGCTATCTGCATCTACAGAAAGAGCGCCTACGCCTACTACGGGGTTTAGAACGGACGCTTACTACTCAAGGCTTCACGGTAGCAGCAGCTTCTCGCTAGCTTCTACGTACAGCTTTAGCACAAATTCAACGTGCTCGGATTTGCCGGGCCCAGGAAGATCAATAGACACATATATCTATCAGCCACTCGGTCGGATGGTGGAGGCAGGGTTAGGGATTGTAGCCCATCGTTTGGGCTTCGGTCCCGAGGCGACTGAGCAGAGGATACGGAACTTGGTAAAAATATGTGCTCGGAACGATGATCTACCCAGAATAGGTACGCATCGGTTATTATCGAGACTCACTGACGTCATCTACTGCCTTGGTACTCAACTCATTTTGCATCCTAAAGCTCCGACCGTGAAGGACGAACTCAATAAGCAGACTTTACAGCTTATCGGCTTTCTCAGGCAAGTCAACAGACTTACCAAATATCCAGATAGTTGTAAGCTGATTATGTGTGTGTGTGTGTTTTAAAGGCCCGAGTCAACGCATAATACTCTTTGGAGTGTGCTACGCTCCATAACAGAGTTGTCAATAGACTATGTCGGAGTTCGATCATCCCTCATAACACACGGCGCTTCCAGGCTCTTACAAGATCTGTCTGACTCTTTGAGGCCGACGCCGGAGCTTCAGCAAGCAATGACGAGAGCGTTCGTCTCTGTGACCGATGACGATCTTTGGTCGCTTTTTGACAAAAGCACACCTATCAGGAGCATTACGGCGAATATTATAGATAAAATTTTCAGGTAACGTCCGCCTTCAGATTGTGGTTTGAACGTCCATCCCTCGAACTAGATAAAAAATCCATCAGCAATCCTGATCGTGCTTCCATTTTCGCCCGACTCTGTGAACGACGAAATATATTCACACATGCTGCTGGAGAGAAATTGCCCTGTTTAGCCCAAATGCTCCGATCTCTTGATAGACGCTACACCGAAGAATTCCACTCATTCGATTGGCTTGCTATCGACACCTGCATTTTACACATTATATGGGAAAACTTCGGAGATGCCAAAGTCATGTTCGACGATGCAACCGTCGACCTCATCGTGAAGTACGTACGCGAGTGGTATGTCTATGGTGAAATAAGTAGGCTGATTTAGGATTATAGATATCAACACCTGCTGCCCACTTCAGCCGAGTATTGCTTTTATGAGGACTCGAGTAAACCTGGATTCTATCACTTGGAATTTCGCTCAGATGGACAGGATGGGACGGAAATGAAACTTGAAGTCTCGCCGGGCTCGATCGATGCAATGCGATTGTAGACTGGGACGCGATGCGATTGTAGACTAGGACGGGAGCCGAACGTCTGAGAGTCCGAGTCAAGATCTGAGTTCGTAACAGTGACTGAATACAAGAAACTTTTCACGCGAATAGATTTATATTTTAGATGGCGTACATGACGTACAGCCCTCTTTTCCGAGCAGATTGGAGGTCGTTGTTATCAACACGGCCATGAACCCGTCACAATTAGTGCTACAACAAATTTGGGGTAGAACGGCGAATGGCACACTGAGCACTACAAGTGAAGTATGAGTTCACAGATAAGCCACCTTCGTATTTCCAAGGATTGCAAAATAGCGAAGCAGTCATCCATGTTTTCGACATGTTTTACAGGTTTGCATCGGTTCACCATTAACATTAAAATGATCAACTACATTTATTTTGCTTCAGAGCTGTTACAACAAATTGGACGACGAAAAGAAAAATAGTTTGAAAGAATAATGGGAGTATCCCGACTGCTACACAAAATGTTTGCGAAGTACACCAGCGTCCCCGAATAGAATCCTAATGCCAACAAGACCATCACGTAACGAGGAGTGTCCAAAAAAGAAGAAGAGCACCGTCAGTCGCAAGCGTTTAGACCTTGAGGACGATACGGCCGGCGACCTTGCCAGCTTCCATCGACTCGTAAACGCTGAAGAGGCTGGTTAGAACTAGGTGTGTCGAAATACAACAGAACAATAACTTACTCTTTTAAGTCTGCAAGAGTCTTCGACTCGAAGACAACCTTGACCTTGCCCTGCGCAGCAAGATCAAGTGCCTCAAACGCATCTTGGCGGTTTCCGACATAGCTTCCCTGTATACGGATCGACTTGAAGACAGTCCAGAACACATTCGCAGCCAGCGGTGCATTAGGTAGTCCAACAACGACAAGCGTTCCTCCGGGCCTCAAATAGTCCACAGCCTGCGAGTATGCACTCTGGTGGGACGCGACTACGATAGCCGCATGTGGTCCAAGGCCGTTCGGGCTCGCCTTCTTGATGTCCCCGACGAGATCCTTCGACGTCGAGAAGTCGACCCAGGCTTTTGCACCGAGGTCGCGACAGAGTTTCTCTTTGGCGGCGCCGGTGTCGATGGCGATGACGTTGAGGCCCATGGCGGCCGCGTATTGGATGGCAAGATGGCCCAGGCCTCCGCCGGCTCCTGGGATAGCAACCCAGTCGCCGACGGTGGTGAAGGAATTCTTAAGGGCTTTGTAGACTGTGACGCCGGCGCAGAGGATGGAGGCGGCTCCCGCTGGGTCAAGGCCTTCGGGGATGGGAGTGACGTGTTGGACGAAAGAGACGACGTATTGGGAGAAGGTTCCATCTGTGGAATATCCACTAAGCTGGGCGTTGACGCAGTCTACAAGAAAGTGCGCATATAGTCAGTCATTTGAGACATCACCAACCCCCCTAATCGAAACTAATATGCAACTCACTCATTTCATACCCTTTCCTGCAGAACTCGCAGTTGAGACACGAGTTTGCTAACCACTTGATACCGACGCGGTCGCCGAGTTTGACGGGGGAGTTGACGGTGTTCTCGCCGATAGCGACAATTTCGCCGACACCTTCGTGGCCGCCAATGAGCGGGTTCATGGGTGGCACTGGCCAATCGCCCTTCTTGGCGTGAAGGTCTGTATGGCATACACCGGTATGGGAGATCTTGACGAGACATTCACCAGGTGCAAGTTCGTTTGGTTGCTTGACGGGGTGAGCTTCGCGGACTTCGATGGGAGCCCCGACTTTTGGTACGACGCATGCCGTTTGGGTTGTCGGGATAGTTACACCCTGAAGCACGGACATGTTACGCCTGGAAGATGGTGTCGAGGAGCTGGAGTTGAGATGAGACAGACGGGTTAAAGCTGAGGTTGTTGCTGAAGATGATGAAAGGGAGATGGAGGAGAGGGATTGCGGGAAAGGAGGGTTTATATGCTTGATCTTTGTGGGGAGTCGGAGGAAGACGCGAGAAGCAGAGGAAGCCATTGCGGTCAGGGCGCTGATCCAATTCAGTTCTGTTCCTTTTTAATCCGTTTCCTACCTGCCTTATTTGGACATATCCGGACCCACAGACCCCCGATTCGGCAACTCTCCTCGCGCGTTCCCGGGCTTGCTACCTCCGTCTCCGAAGTATCGCTCCGAACAACCCCTCGACGACAAACGACGCTGACATCCCCGACCGGTCACCTGAACAGGTTCTCCATTCAAAGCAAACGCTCGAGGTCATTCCTTAGAGCTTAAAGGTGGCAAGCAAGCCGATTGACACGCAAAAGCTCAAGCTCACCTCTCTTTTTCCTTCCGCTCTTTGACGAACCCTCATTCGTTCATTTATCAGATGGTTATCAACTGAATATCAACCCGCAGCCGGGACTCCGAATCCCTCCAGTTCCCCATAACATACACTCACCTGACCCTTTTGCGGCCCTGCTTGGCCTGTGCGAGTCGTCGAATCAGCTTTGGTATACACCGCCTGCCACGAAAACGACTCCCCCGAGCTCTTGTCTAACCGATTTCATTGGTTCCTCCGAAATGATACGAAGGACGTGCATCATGGTCCGTGGTTTGAGTCCGGAATATGCCTTCTTGAGTCCGTCCTTTGATATCTAAAACACGCGAACTGGAACAGTAGTTTCGACGTCGACGGTTCGATTGTGAGAAGAGAAGCAAAGCCAGAAGAAAGCTTCTTACCCCGCATCAATTCGCCCCAGATTCGCACGTCGCAGGGTGTCGTGCTGTAAAGCACGAACTTCTTGGGCTTCTGTGACAAATTATACGAAAGGTAACGTTATTGTTGGTCCTAAACTATTTTCCCGCGAGCTTCAGATCGAGGTGGCCTAGATTAGTGTGACATTACGAGGATGACATACATGAGCCGACGGCCTGCAAATGCAAATGATTTCGGTTCTCGTTGTAAGCTCGGTCCCGTCTGGCTCGGTCTCGGTACTGGCGACTGGTACGGAACATAAGGTGCGTATGTAATATGTATTACGTAATCTCAAGCACGCTTTTTTTTTGCTTTCCGGGTATCGGTATCAGGCGTGCTTTCCAGTCATATTGTGCTCAAAAAAACATTAATTGTAAAGGTTTCGGGTACAGTTCGGATCGATCTCGCAGAATCCCAAAACCTACCTATTTAGATCACCAAGAGGGTAAGCTCGAGTGACAACAGCCATAGACCCTTCTTATCAGAGCGTATACTCCCAGGTGGCAGTTACTCTGCGGCCTGGTGGGACACTGGCATTCGTCATTGTCGGATCGCCAAATGTACGGTTGAGTTTAATTACGCCGGTGTCGGAATTTACTAAAAAGTGCTTGCTTGGTGGCGCGTTCGAGATCCTTGAACTTGCGGCACAGCCGAGTTCAATTCGAGTCTCAGACATTTGCGGAACCTTTGGGGTGAGTCATGATTCCGTTCCTTTTCCTAAAGCGCAACCTGACGAGGATACTTACTAGGTAGCCAGTTTTTTTAAGGAAAATACAGTCGTCTTCCTCGTCCATCCTACGCCTTCCACTAGCATCCATTTGTTATGGAATTGCTGCATTTATAGCAACATGCATAACGTAACAACTCACGAGAAGGTAGCTCCCTGATCTTTGGAGCCCCGAGCGAGCCGGGATCATGGCCCAGATAAGAGTAAACTTTTACATTTATGGCAGTGGTATTGCCATCTCGGCATCAACACCAGTGTTATGATGCTGCTGTCCTCGTCGAGCAAGTGTCGACCCTAGATTCCGTAGGGGTTTTTTGCTCCCGGTAAAGTTGAGAAGACAACCCGCTGCCCCTCTTCCTGCTCTTCCATACTGAACAGTAGGAGAAAAGATTGCCCCGAGGAGAACAGAACATGATTGATGAAGTCTTCATTTGTAGGAAATTCGTTTACGAGACAGATGAACTGCTTTTGGTCTTCTATCAGGCACGAGTCACTTGAAGCCACAAATGATCGGTATCGAGTGTTGTGACGGAGAATGGCGCCGCTTGCTGCAATTCGACTGGTGCATACCATAGGTTCCGACAGGTACACAACCACGAGTAAGCAGATTTGTCCACATTATGTATATTGAAAGACAGCCAATGGCTGGCTTCGTTACTCTACCTCGATAGGTCCGTCAAGTTCACCGCGCAAACCAATACCATAGAAACTTATTTCTCGTTCTGTGATATCAAGATAAGGAAAGAAGCTAGCGTATCCGAGCTGCTCACGTATAAATAACAAAGGATTTCGGAGGGGGTAATCTCATCCTACTCCTTCTTGTCCCTCTTCTGAATACAGCAGTTACCTTTATCTTTGATCATGTCTTCGACGCCCTCTGTCTTCAAGCTACCGGACCTTCTTTCAATGTGCGACTTTGCCTCTCGCGCTTCACCGAAAGAGAACTATCAGAAAGCAGGACAGGAGTCCTTGGCCTGGTTCGATAGCTTCGACGTCTTCTCACCGCAAAGCCGCAAGATCTACATCGACACCCATGTCGACCTTTTCATAGCGTATATGTTCCCGTACGCAGAGGACGAAGAGTACCGCACCTGCGTCGACTTTATCGGTCTCCTCTTTGCTCTCGACGAGATAACGGACGACCAAACCGCCGAAGAGGCCGCCAAAACGACGGCATCCCTACTGAACACATTCAACGGCGCGACGTGTGATGGGTCCGTCATTTCTCGCATGACGTCCAGGTATGAGAGTTTCGAAGGTTATCGCTCTAGGATCGAATCCTGACTTCGTTTTAGCATCCGCTCCAGACTTCTTTTGAAGATCGGACCCAAGTCTATGCAGAGGCTTTTGGGAAGTTGTAAAGATCACCTCAATGCCCTTTGCCAGGAGGCAGAGCTCCGCCAGCGCGGGGAAATACTTGGTCTCAAAGAGTATATAGTCCTACGTAGAGAGAACGTAGCAGTGCGTCTGTGTTTCAGCCTGGCTGAATATTGCCTTGGAATCGATCTTCCAAATGAGGTACGCTTTCGATGTTACCCAATGAATGGGCTGATCTCATTGTTTTCAAACTTAGGTATATGAACACCCTGTTTTTAAACGCATGTTGTATGGTACCGTTGACATGTTTGCCATGGAAAATGTGAGTATGTTCTGCGGTTGCGTGACGGACTTACTGATCGATTACTTTCGCAGGACTTGTACTCCTACAACAAGGAGCAAGCCCGTGATGGACCGTCCTGCTCAAACATTATCACAGTCGTCATGAAGGAAAAGCGATACGACTTGCAGCAATCCGTGGACTTCGTAGGCTCCGAGTTCCAAGCCCTTCTCAAAGGCTTTACGCTCGACAAGAAGGAGCTGCCATCCTTCGGCCTCCAGACGGACGCAGACATCACGCGTTTCCTGGGGGGACTCGAGACATTCATCGTTGGTAACATTCACTGGAGTTTCTCCATCCAGCGGTACTTTGGAAATGATAATGAGGAAATTCGGCAGACTCTTGTAGTGAAACTCAAGCCGAGGACTGCGTAAATAACGGAGAGTAACGTCCTCGCTCGTCTCTGCGGGTGCGATTAGTGTTCCTATGCAGACCCAAGTCCCACGCATGCTCTAGTTGATGAAAATTTGCTTCTTTCTCCTTTGTATATTTTGAAAGCCACTAGTCCTACAAGTACGATCTCTATCCGAATGCATGTACGCCGTCAATCAAACGACGGCCTCAATCAAACGACGGCCTCAATATAAATATATTTTCTAAAAACCACCCATTTAGATACGTGAGTTCAAGTTCCGTGTCGCAATATAAGATGCTGAAGTGTATGGATAGATAATCTACGTCGGATTAGTCAAGGGAGCAGCTGCTTTGATCACATAGGTCGGTTTTACTGCCTTTTCGGTACTACGGTATCCCCCAAAAGTAGCTCGTGCTCGAGAGTGTATTCATCTTAACCAGGATTGAATCCACCGCTTGACTCATTAATTGACTGACGGTATCTTAATTCTTATACCTTACGAATCCATCGTCAAATACGTCGTAACAGCTCTGAGATGGTTTCAATCGCCAGCGGCTATCATTATTGCATACATCCATGAGAGTAAACTCCAGTAACAGCCTTGTAGGCTTGAAGCCCCTCATTGGGTAGGCTCGGCTCATTAGAGAGG
This sequence comes from Hymenochaete sp. R1, assembly GCA_019400425.1. Lineage (NCBI taxonomy): Eukaryota > Fungi > Basidiomycota > Agaricomycetes > Hymenochaetales > Hymenochaetaceae > Hymenochaete > Hymenochaete sp. R1. The sequence goes on along the minus strand of JAFREE010000009.1, from coordinate 107,021 downwards.
GAATCCTCGATTATAAACGCCACATAGTGCGGTAAGTACGAGGATAAAAGGAGCCGCGTGGAAGAGGGAGAGGAATGAGAAAAACAACACCTTGACCGCGGTGAGAAATCGCGACACCATAATAATTACCGTGCCATCCAGTTTGCCAAGAATGAAGCTCAGTAATGCAAGCTATATGCACAACCTTTGTAAATAAGACAGAAAGTTGTTCAGATCCAACATTACATGGCGTTGTGTAACAGTTGAAGAGTTGGACGCTCGTGGACTCGGAAGACCACGACCCCGCCAACAGACAAGAAAAGCGCGTGTTATGTAAGCTTCAGTTGACGGGTTAGAGAACTCGAAAGTACACTATCAAAATCAGGACAAAGGTGCTTTGTCAAAAATAAAAATAGAAAAGAAGTTTATTGAAACCTCATTTTGAATCAATCGAATGTTAAGTTATATCAAAATAAAACACTCATAACGTGCTTACGATGCGATGTCCTTCGAGTTAGGGAGAATGATACATGTACGATGACTAGTATTATGGCGGATAATTGCAATATTGGGTATCAAGGATAAAAACTAATACAGTTTGGAGAAGTGTCACGAGGATAGTCGTTCAGTCCAGTTTTTGTTATTTACAAAGACGTACCCGAAACCACCAGTCCTTAAAGACACAAAATCCGGTGTCGCACCATACCAAGTCCCTTGAAGCTCTTTCAAAAGCAATGATTGACATATTCTCCTGGTTTGCAAGATTGACAAAGCGCGCAGCGTATCACGATGTATCCTTGGCTTTTCTCTTCCGGTAAACAGAAGTCAGCATTGGATCTGAAGAAATACTAAATTTACGCACTTCTCAACACGAGCTGCCAATTTGCGACAATAGAAACGTAGAATAGTGCGATCATTACTGGTTAAGCAGAACGCCAAAGCAACGTCAGAGGTGTTCTTCAGCTGTCGAAAAAGCTTCTGAATCAGATGATCCGAAGGGTATCTAGCTTTATAACTTTCAACAATGAAAGCGTAGTCGGTTCTATCCAATTTATAGGCATCACTTCTCGTGAGTTGATGGATTAGAGATACTGTCATATTAGCATGAGTGTAATCTCCGCGGGGAGTGTTGTCAACTCGACAGATCCAGGAGAACGCATCTGATTCAACAGTTCGCGGAAGTAACTCTGCGAATCTTCAGGACCTTAAGTAAGTATTGATATTATCGTAGTGTTTCTGAGTGTACATACTGCATGATGAAGTGGCCGACTATTCCCGCGGACGCGGTTTGTATCGAATCCCGACTACTGCGGATGTACTCGAAGAACGTCAATACGCATTGATCGATAGCGTGCCAATCGAGGACGAAAGCTGAATTCGAATATCGCCTTTGAATACCAACGAGTATCCGAGCATGTAAGTGGTCAAAGGAACCGTTCATATGGCGACCCGTGTTCGCCAGCGCCCGACAGAAAATCGAGGTACGATGCGGGTTACTAGGCGGATCACGCTTTATTTAGAAGATGAAGAGCTCGGAGTAAATGTGAACGTACTCTAGGAATTTCCCCAACTTGTCCTCTGCAACTTCGAGGTCTACATATTCCTCCATAGAGAAAAACCTCCATAGCTCTTGGTCGGAAAGGGCAACTAGCGCCCTTGCAGCCGCGAACTCGAGTGGGGCATTCTCCGTCCAGACTTCTGCCAAAGCCTTGATCGACTTTGACGCTCCGGAATCAAGCAGGCATTGCCGTGTGGTCTCGTCCTCAGAAGCAAGTTCAGTGATGGTATGCAGTGCCTGCAGTTGGGTAGCTGGTGACGAAGTGGCGCTTTTCAAACACGTTACGTCAATACATCAAGTAACGTCCGTAATGAGCTAATCAAACCTTATAAAACGCAGCAGGCGTGTGATTTCCTCTCTGAATTCCTTAGCGTACAGCCAAGCGAGTCCTGTCGATGACCTGTCTGCAAAGTAGAAGAGTCACTGAGCTACTGCACGAGGACAAAATATTGTACTGACGAATTGGCCATGTACGCTTGCAGCTTCTCGTCGGTCGTTCCTCGGGCTGGCACATCTCGTAGGAATTTTATCCGCCCCGCACTCGCTAGAGGTCCGAACCCTAATTTGTGTGCAAAAGTGGCCAGTTGGGTCTCCAAGCGCTTTCCGAGGAATTGATAGGCATGGTCGAGAGTCCTTCCCGGTCCAGGAATATCACTACACGTGGTTGTTGAGCATATTGTGCTTAGAGAGGTACTGCTTTCGTTGGAAGGGGACCTTCCAAGGATGCTCATGGTAGTACAAGTTGAGGAAATGGGTCCGGCGTACCATGGGGAAGTCAAGCGCTAAAGCTAATATGGGCGGGGTAGCACATTGCCACGATTCATTGATTAGATCAAAAGATGCTATCCGAATCTGCACCCTTGTCGTTCTATGAAACGTGTTCTCCCACCCCACCTGAATAGCCCAGACACCAAAAGACTGGAAATTTGTCATAGTCAGGGCATCCTAGGTTACCGGTAAGAACAAATGAGCATAATGACATTGGTATGTAAAAGAAGTCGTGCAAGTCAAGGAAAGCATACAACATTAACGGCAGTCTACATCGAACACGAACGACATAAGTTACGTTGAAGAGTGGTAAAGAAAGCAAAGACATAACTCCAATGGTGAATCCACGTCAGGCGTCAAAAAAAATCTAATGCTGTAGCACACGCCCGAGCTTTGCGAGCACGCCGCCTTGTCTGGGTATCAACGTATCATCATTGTATGAAACGTAGATGTTTCCAGAGCGGCTCGCCAGTTGGAGCGCATCGGCCAGATGGGAGCGTTCATTCACAACTGAAACAAGGATAGGTCAAAATGAGGCATCTTCGGTTAGTGGGAAGCGGTGCTCACGTTGCTGCGGGGACGTCCCTATTACATATGTCCCCACTCCAGCAGACGCGCCAGCTTTCACCCACCCAAGGCTCGCACTTATCTTTTTGTCACTGAACTGGATTAACGGAAGCTTGCGTTCCACCATGACGGATGTAAAAGCCAATTCACTCGAATCGAAATCGGGTTCCTCAAGGTCTGAATCATCTTCTGCCTCAAAGCTGAGGATAGATTGGTTATGATCCTTTTTCATTAATGGGATGTTAGAATTGGTGTGAAGGTAAGAAGGAACACCATCGGGAGAGGAAAAGGAAAGTGGTTTTCGATTATAGGGTATGAAGTTAACGTAACCCATGAAGAATTGCGGGAGGCCGATGTTGATCGACCCTTTCTTTGAGAAAGCCCTTATGCGTAAGCGTTGGTGTGACTGGGAGTGCTAAACCACAATTAAATCAGTTGTTACTCGGAAGGGAAGAGTGCATCTTTGAGAAGCTCACAATACGCAAAGTGATATCGCCTGAAATACTTCGAAGCTCTATGTCCACGATATCAAGCGATTTCTCCGGCCAGGGACGAATCATTGTCCAGTCCTGCCAGTAGCTATCGTATTCATCGTCCGTAGATCGAATGGAACTACTGGACGGATACGCGACTCGATCCCACGAGGACTGAACATAACTTCCCCTTTTGTACGAGTCCTCACGGATCCAGAGGTCCACGCAGATATGACCACTTTCAGTCTCCAGGCGCATATTCGGTTTCTTTTCTCTCCGTGATTTCCCTTTTCCATTCCTTTTCTCCATCATTTCGGTTTCGGCATCGTCTGGCAGAAGAAAAGAAGGTACGATTAAATTTGGATCTATGAGAAAGTCACCCGCGATAGAAGCCGACTTTCGAGATACGTGGACGTTGTTGGCTGCTCTAACGTGGCGTGGTGGTTGTGTATGGTTCTGAGGGAGAGAGAGACCCAAAACGGAGGGAAGTGGCTGCGGTGAATGAGCAATTGAGGATGAACCGGATGTCGAGGCGGTGAAAGAAGCAGAGGGCGCGTACGTAGATGATGGGGTTGGTAGATGCGACTGCGGCCCTAGCGTTGGTACAGCGAGCGTCTGCGATGAGGCATTACTAAAGACCGTCGATGAAGATGACGGGCTGGGTGTGAGTGATTGGTGAGCGTAAAGATCTTGCTGGAAGTGTCCTGGGCTTCGCTGACGGTTCCCTCTACCAAACTCGGAGTATGCGCTATGGGACGTTTGTGTGGTTGGTTCTGGAGGAATAAAAGGAATTCGAAGAGAGCGCCGCGGCGAGTAAGCGGGGAGTGATTCACTCCCCCTATGCTAATGAAAAGGCCAAATTGGATGTTAAGATGAAAAGGCTATGGTGAATGTGATTATGAATGGCGTACCTTCTCTTTGGCACGGTCCTTCGGCCCCTTCACTTCGCAGTCCACCTCATCCAATATAATCATTCCGAGTTTATTGACTAAAGAAGTAGATGTTTGCGTTTATTACAGTAGCTTTGTATATTAAAGCGATGAGATGAAGTCGAGAACTTGAAGACTTGTTGCCAGAGTTTCGGAGTGCGGACGACAAACGCAGACATGAAATGCTTTCGAGTTGAGAGCACAGCTACTTCAAAACATTTATTTTTCGTTTCCCCGATGCACAGTTTTCCCAACTGTCGGCAGCGGCAGCGGCGAGCTTGCGGAAGATGAAGATAAACAAGAAGATGGTGGTTCACTCACTGAGCCCAGGGAATCGAATCTCCGCATTGGCCTAGCACCCGCGTCGATCGTTCCACTGCCTCCGGGTCGTCGCGGTTGTCTCAACCTCGTTCAGTATTCTAGTGTTCTTCAACTTCTTATGTTGTCCTGTGCTAAGTAGAAGCATAAGCGTCTTCCGGGCCAGATTTCTTTGATGCTACAGGATCAACTCCTGTGAGATCATACTTACTGGTAAGGAGACTGTTTCGAAGGAAAAACTTCGGGTGCTTCCGATGGCCTCACTCACCGACGGATCCGACTACGTCAAATCCCCATAAATGCATCATAACGTCCGTCAATACAGACTGTAACCTTGGACCTAGCGTTTTGTCAAGGCGGACTGTTAATATCACCTTCAATCTGCAAGCCCGACAAGGAAGCGCCAGTACAGGCCCAGGTGCATGCATATTCACTTCCGATATCGCTAACCTTCTTCCGGACTGTCGTGAATTAAAATTTTGCATATGCCCGAAGGTTCGAGGAGCTTTTTCTTTTCTTTTCTTTGGGTCCAAGCTTTAGGTTACCGGCTGGGACCATGAATTTAAGTCACTTAATACTGTGGCTTACCAGGTGAACGGATGCGTTGGAATGTGAGCAATTTATCTTAGCTAGAATTTGACTCGTAAAGATTTGCAGAATTACTCGTTAATCTCCCCAAACTTGAAGACGGCTCGCAACCGTGCTTCCCGGAACGTGCTCCACGAGCCTGGCGATGAAAAGTGTTTCCATTCTCGTGTCAAGAGATGAAATTGCGAGTTTACATGTTCAGAATGACAAGCGGATGGGAAACCTCAAGATCAAGGGACTGAACAACAATGCGGCGATGAAGGTTCTCGAATTTTGCAATGAAACGGCTGAGATTATCGTCCCCAGTTTGCGTACCGTTGGTATAGGCTTGTGGATGTTTGAGTCTGAGTAGTTTGGCCGTAGCAATATTAATGTAACTGTGAGTCGTATTTAGAGCCGTTTAGACACATTTTTTACTCTTGCTGACAACTTCGCATTGGGTCCACTCAAAGCTCCCCAATCAAGATGATTGATCATTCTGTATCCTTGAAAAGTAAAATAGGCTTGCCTGCCAGTGGAGTTCCAGCCATAATGGAAGTGCTTTCATAATGTGCAAGCCTCGTTGGTGTCAAATTGATGGCGGCTTCGATGAGTACTCTGCTTTGAAAATCCGTCAAGGCATTCTTTGCCATCCGCAGGTTCTGGCCTTGCCACCGAGTATATATGGTCGCTGAAGGAAGGAACAAAGAGAAACGTTCGGGGGAGCAGCGCATTTATGCACTTTATTATTAGGTCGTGGTCGTAGGCATCGTGGAGGTCAACTGCTTTGAGTTATGCGTCGACCTGAACATACGATTGCTTCACGAAGCCAATAAATGAAATTGCATTCAACTTGCGCCCATAACCAAACCGATGGGACACGATGTCACATAACCGTCATGTTTAATACAATCATCGGAGACCAGCATAACATCAAGATCTGCTGGCCCATGCGACGACTAAAGAAACGGAGAACCTCGGAAAACCTGTACGGTACTCTTCCATCGTCTTCTGTATGCAGAGCTTCTCCATCTCTTCGGTCCAGCCTTTTTGTCTCAGTATTGGCATACATGCTTCAACGGTCATCTAGGTAACGATTGGATTAAGAAGCATAACGAAGAAACGTCCAATTGCTTACCGGAATCCAGTTTTCCATCAGTTTGAACAAGTCTTCGCCATGAGACTCTTTGGGATCAATCCAGTTACCATTAGACCAACGTCGAACGTTGCCTTCGAGACGGAGATCGTCGTGACTGTTTATCAAGTCTTCCAAGCCGTTCTCGGCATGGAACGTATTATCTATTCCATTGAGTAGGGATTCCTTGAGAAAACGTGTATTCCAGCATTCCGTCACCCCCTCATCGAGTATGCGATCTTCATAGCCAGGTTCAACTAGAACAAGGACACCTCCTATAATTTCAAAAAGAGTGAGCAAAGTTATATGCACTTCGATAAGTACTAACCAGGTCTAAGGCACTTCGTCATCTTATCGAGCAATAAGCTGCGACCTTCGGGTTTGACCTTTGGCAGCAATGAAGATCTTGCCCTAGCTAATCTGAATGTAGACTTACATGAACTAGAACTGTGCGACAATGGACCACGTCAAAGTTTCCTACTAGCTGATCTAGGACTTCAAAAACGTCGCCAACGAGAAAGCTATGATGGAATGATACACATAAGAGTAGACAAGAAACGTTTAATTCTCACTATACCTCAAGTTAGAAGGCTTATTCCTATCGATTTGAAGTGAGTAACGAAAAGAAGAAAGACCGAAAATAAATCACTCACCGGATATGGTCATTCACACGGTCGACACCAACACACTTCGCAGAAGGGAAAATTGTTGCCGCTTCAGCGGTCCTATACGTGTGGAAGTCGGCGTGTGCAGCATTTTGGATATTCGTATACGTACCATATTCCTGACCCAGAGCACACGTCAAGGACAGCAGGCCGCTCGTTCCTTGATTCTCTGGTTTTAATGGCATTTGTAATGGCATTCTGAACGTCCGGACCATACAGTTCCCCCATTACGAGTTCCCAAAGCTGATGCTGCATATTTAATCTCTGTATAACGTTAGCATAGGCCACTGTCCATCAGACTTTTGCCGATCAACCTTCATTTCCTCGTCATCTGACGGCAAGTAGTATTTCTAGAAGCATAGCGTGTCGGCTTATCCAAAAAGGGAGGCAAGAAAACGAGAGACCTACGTTTGCACCCATTTCCGATGCGAGAAATATGAGACAATAAATTGAAGGGGCAGAAAATATAGGCGAAGGTCGTCGGTTGGGGTGATTATGCTCTGAAATCCTTGTACAAAGGTGCGATTGAGGCGTAATTTATACCACTTCCCCGCCTCAAAGAAATGCTCAGCTCAGATCCATGGCTAAGACGAAAAAGTTGAAGCGAAGCTTACCTATTTTCCGCTCTAGCCCGCACAGTTTCGTCGAAAACGTAGAGGTCATGCATGGCACAGGCTACTTCAATACAAACTTTTAGCTGCAGCCACGGGAGATGGAAATATCCGAGACGCCTTAGGTGAATGTAAGTCCAAGACACCGAAGAGATAAGGGGTTCGGCCCCTCTTCCATCAGTTACTCCATCCGTATCTCGATAACATGCTAGACTCGGAACTACGCAAGCAAATGCCTGGTTCGACTTACGCCGCCCAAGTAATTCATGCACATCAGATCCCTGAGACGAGAGCGATCCACCCCGAACTTGTCGCTGGGTTTTGAACTCCTTCATTCTGGTAGGGTCATGTTGGAAGCCATTTCATTTAGAATGCGACTGCAAGAAAGCCATTAAAAAGTTTGTTCACTACGGATAATCTATGACACACCGGCATCAGATGTTCCATCTGGACGCTCGCTCGCTTTTCTCTGCGCGAAGCGGGAAGAATCCCCGATCTTCCTTGTTACTGGGAATAATCGGAGCCGCCGGCCTGCCAGAACGAGACTTAAACTGGATTACGACCTGAATACTGATAGGAGGCGGAATGACGAAGAGGATAGTTTGAACGATTGAAGCACATGGTGAGACTAAGCAGCATGCACCAAAAGACGCGCTGTAAGAAGATGCGACATCAAAAGTACATCATGTTATAGTTCAATACCAAACTGATTCAAGCAGCACCGGTTGGAGGAGTAGTTACAGAGTCCCATATTTCTACGGCACCTCGGACCTTATCTTCATGCAATCCGCCAATGAAGAAACGCAGAATCTCGCCGTTGCTCACCAAGATGCCATCGACCTTGGAGCACGACGACATTAACACGTTTTCGGTCTTCAGTGAGTACGTTGAGGATTGTGATTGCGATCGTTCTGAGCCAACGATAAGATGCCGGGACACTTGACCATGCACTGTGCAAGAATACAACTGCTCGTTGTCAAGGAAGCATCTGGAGTTGAATTATCGATATGAAGAAATATTCTAACGTAATAGTTGCAAACGTACATCGCAGCTATCATGTTCTCTTCGACCTTGGCAAAGAAACTCTCGTCTTTCGACAGGCCATCCCACCTCTTGGACCGCTTTCCCTTCTCCTTGTATTTCAATTTTGATCCTCCGTGACCAATCCAAATTCGACCATCAGCAGTTCCCGCAGCGACAACGCCAGCCGGGGATATTGCAAGAGCAGTGATAAAGGGCGGGAAGGAGGAAATGCCTGGTGCGAGAGCAGGGGCCGGAGCTGGGGGTTACAAGCTTTTAGCATTGCTTCGATGAGCATGCAAATTTCAACATACAGATTTCGAACTTGCTTATCAATGTGCGCAACCTTACATCGAAGTGCAGAAGCGCACAATCATATCCTCTGTCAACATCCATCAGTTGACATCCTCGAAAGAATCGCGCTACCAATCACCCTGTCAGAAGTTCATTGGTTCGATCCGGAATGAACGCTGCTCCCCACGCTACCTAAATAATGCGTCTCGGTCACGAACAAAGCTCTAACGGTTTTCGGTTGAAGCGCCACGTACCGCGGAATGGCCCATTTTCATCCGCAACAGCTCCCCTGCCGAAATATCGAATGCGTAGACCGCGCCTTCATCTGTTGTGCATCCAATATACTCACTCTTCGCACTGAGTGCAAGCTGTGAGTCAGATCAGCGTGCTCTGCCTATTGAACTGGAGAAACAGCAACACGAACGCAGTTGACTGTGTCGTCTTCTGTCTTGCCCACTTCGATCGATTTGATAGCATCCGAGCCGGTCAAAATAAGTTTTTGGTTTGTCATATCAAACCGAAAAAGCTACAAGAGCATGAATTTTAGAGTTCACCATGGCTGTAAAGTAGACTACGAGTTCGTACCATTCGACCAGCACCAATCCACACATCACTTGCATCCGGCAAGCGTAAGACAATACTCGCGACAGGTCCTCCCAATCCCCTTATGGCCTTCCGGATCTTTGGGTCTGGTGGGGAGTACATTCGTACGCTTCCGTTATCTGTCAAATATTGAGTCATCCATCTGGTGCTCCGAGTCGTCTAGTACCTCCACCGACAAATAGGAACTTTTCATCGGGGCACATTGATAGAGTAGTCACTTGAATGGGGGTGAAGATCGTGTCGTGAAGCGATATAGGCATAAGGAAAGAAGATCTGACTTGTTCACTCTACTTTGGTACTTAGATGGATGAATCATGAACGACGGGGATTTTTCTTGAGAATTTCCTCTGAGGAAGTGCGTCGTCACAGAAACACGTGCTCGTGACCGTACGCGTCCTGCGATACTTCCCGCAATTTCGTAGCGGGTCGATATCTTCACTGTTCGCACTTCAAGTAATCTATTTCTGCAGATGTCAGCCTTTTCATCTAAATTATTAAGTGTACAACAGTCACATGTAATCCTGTAGTCAGGCTCTTTATGAAATAAAAGAAGCGAGTAAGCGATGAGAATCACCGGATGAGTGTATTGATTGCGATGAAAATGAGAGAGAAAACAAATATATTAATGCAGAGCAAAGAACGTGAAGGGACTCTGCCCTTTCTTGAAGCAGCGGTCTTGGCTGGCGCTTTCTTTCGAGCTGTGACTGGCTGTGATGCACAAACAGCTGCTTTCTTCGATTTTTTCACGGCAGGCCGAGCGGCCTCCACACTCCTGCGCTTGATCTCATTCAGATACTCCCCTCCTAGCCACGCAAAGGACACTTTTGAGGATTCATAACCAAGTTGGTACCTGAAATTCAGATATCAGAGGTGGGGATCGATCAAAGTAAGAAACAATTCTCACCAAGCAGATGCGCGCAAGAAGCTTGTTTCATCCTCCGGGTCCAAAGGTGCTAGTAGAGCACGTGTAAGCTTTTTTACCAGAGTATGGATTGAAACCTCACTAACATGTAAAGTAGCGCGCTCGGAACTCGTTTTTCAAAGCATCGATCGCATCGACTTTCTTGGGCTTCGTGGTATAGTTCCACTGACTATTCAACTCCTTCTCGAGCTCTGGATAAAGTTTACGTCAGCCTGCATAGCTTTGAAGGGTCCATTCGCCTCTCACCCCTTCGTTCAATCGCTTCCCTCATTTTCCGGTTGAAGTCTCGCATCACGCTCCCTCCTTCATCGAACAGTGTGTCGAAGTCCTCAGGGTTGGTCGGCCTCAGCAAAAGAGTCTCGTCGACCGGAAACGCCTGAATACTACACGACTCGTACGACGGGATCTGAATTCTGAGTGCGTCGACTGGACTCGGAAGCGTGTACTTTAACTCGACTTCCTCTGCGAACCTTTCTTTAAGGGCCTCGAAGTGTGTTTTCAGTTGGTCGTAGTCCGCATTGGTTTTCGTTAGGTCCTTGAGCCTGCTCTTAGAAAACGTACAATGAAGCAATGTGTTTTGCTCACCAAAGCAACTGCAACAATCCGTGCGAGTTCTTTTGGGTAACTGCTATCAGCGAGTTTTGGTGCATTCTCAACGACCCTTTGCCACTCTTTTGATGCACTACCGAGCAATGAACTTCGGTTCAAGCGAATAAAGAGTTCGGCGAGTTCATTCGGAATATTTGATTTGATCCTCTGTGGCACTGAAATTGAGGTCGAAATAAATGGGTCGTCTGCGAACATTGGCATTTCTTTCACGTATTGACGCAGGGGAACGAGTGAAGCATCCCAACAAACAAAATATTTATCTCCATCAAGGTCCCTGTTAAGAAAAATGAACAGAGCGGAATGTTAATATTTTCAAGTATGGGATACTCACCCGCCTCCCATCAAGTTTGGTATAGATGTTGCGCATTTACGAGAGAACACTAGCAGCAAGTAAGCTTTAACAAATATTTGCGCCTTATGGGCAACAACACTCACCGATGCAGTTGGTTAAGAAGGACAGATACGGATTATCAACAGCCGTCAAAACACGAATATCTGCTATGAGGTCAGCGAACACCACATGGAGACTTCCCGGATCGAGTTTCACCTGATGGCAGGTAGCATGGATTTCTGACAAATTTACCAAGACTTAGCGTCCAGGCGTTAACATTTTCAAAGTACTTTGTGCCTGATGAAGCTTACCGCGAAACGAGTACGTCGCCCTCGATGACTCCTTTTCTAGACGGAAGGTTGATATACACTTCTTCGTCACGCAAGGCGCCTATCTCGTCGACAATACCAAAAGCATAACAAGAATCCTGAGGTTGAATTCAGGCGAACACTTGATTCCCAAAGTGGGGACACTCACATTGATGGTAAAATTAAGTTTCTTCTTCAACGACGAGTATTGCAAAGCTTGGTATCGACGAATCAAAGATTGGAGATACGGTTCGTCTATGGCATGCCCTGCTTTCAACATCTCATATGCTATTTTTAAGTGTCAAAATAGTTCGAAAGAAGCAATGCTATGACTTGCCATCTTTAAAGTACCCAGACGGACCGCTGTCTCCGTCACTTAACATACGCTCAAAATAGGAGAGAGCACGTCCACTGTCAGTAGCGAGGGACCTGATATCCTCGAGGTGACGTCCCAGAAGAGTCTGAAGAGGCTTTAATTCAGCTAAGTAGGCCGCATACGCCATTCGCATTCGATAGACAAAATGCATGCCTTGATGAGTTTCCTGTCTAAAGTTAGGAGCAGAATAATGAATCCATGGTTGATTCGCGCCGGAGTTGGGTCATGCGAAATTCTATTTACTTCGATGTCTCGGGGACCGCCTTCATACTTTAGCATTGAGCCACGAAACGCGAGCTTGAGCTTATAACAAGTGCATCCGGGCTTGTGTTTGGCGCAAAGAGCCTCGAAAAGGTCGTCTGGATATGCGACTAAAAGACCTTTGACCCCGCCAAGGCGGATCTGAAAGACTGCATATGCCGTGAGAGTGATATACGGAAATCAATTATTCAATGCCTACCTGTTGTATCATTCGGTACCCCTAACACGTCTCGTATTTCTCTAGCCGTGCTTTCCCTAATGTATCCTACGCCATCTGTAACCAGCGTACCATCCCGAGCGCAAATATCACGAATTTCGGTCATTTGATCGGGTTTAATCTACGGGAGAGTCAGTATGTAAAGATCCAATGACAGAAGCGGCGAACATCGATGGTTTTCATTGTAGACGAAAATGATAGGCCCATCCGAGCTGCGTACTTCCCTGGCCCGCTCTTTAGGTACACACTATCAAGGTCCCCAAGTAGCGCCAAAAGTCTCTTCAGTGACCAGATCTTGTCTTCGCGGAAAAAAATGACGTAGCCCTCCTTGATGCTAGCTTCAGTCAACCCCATGAAGGTATACCTATAAAGGTGCATTAAATGTATGATTTTGATTGAGAAGGTGACAAAATCCACTCACCTAGCTTCACCAATGCAGAGTCCATCTTTGATTGTGGCCTTTAGATACTTGCGGAGATGGTACGGAAAACTCTTCTCGGGAAAGTTCAAGAAGAGGAACCGTTCAGAGTCATCCACAAGTCTGGCTGCTCTAAAGCTACGCCTTTCTTGTACATGAGTCTCCGAGACATATCCATTTCCCGATCCAGTCCAGCTGACCCATGCGAGTGTGACCGTGCAGAACTCTGTGAAAAACATCGGGGTTGATGGAGTCGAAACAAAGCTCGAAACTCAGAATACTCAACCCAGCGTGAGCCTTAAGTTTTCTTGCCGAGCTGAGAGAGCCAAATAACAGGGCCGTACATGAGCTGTGAGCTGTGTCCTAGTGCGCAGTCACGCCTATAAAAGGGGGTTGAAAAATCCCTGCCATCAGTGACAAGCAAAAGAGATAAATTTGGTTCTTGTAAGGAAACCCTGACACAGCAACATGAACAGGATCTCACTGATTCGCAGTGTCATTTGGCTAACACGAAGAGAGCCCTTTCAGTTATAGGCGGTACCAACGGGCTCGTCGAAAGAAATGCGAATCGATTCGTCGGATTCGAACGCCTTAGCATTTTGAGACTGAATCGGAGACATGTACGAACACAGCCATTCAATAGCGTAGTCTGCATAGTGCCAATTGAGGACGTAGAGCCCAGTAGTGCTTTCATGTTGTTTATATTTGACTCTTGACGAATGAACGTTGAAGAAAATGTTGAAGTTCAAGAAGCAAGAAACAGAGTCAAAGTCTCTGAGAAGCGCGCCGAGGGCGGCGGTTCAAAATAATATTATGTAATTTCACGTGCGTCATTGGCTTGACGCAGTAGAGCAGCAGGTACGCAGTCATGCCATCAAGTCTATGCTGGTACCTTGTCCATCTCCCATTTGCACAGTCCGCAGCGTGTGGCTTCATCAAGTTCATGGTGGTTTAAATAGCCACAGCTCATGCAAAGCCCCTTAAGAGGTCGTTGGTCCTCATCTACATTATCGGTGGGTTTCACTAGCCTAACTTTCAGTGGATGTTGAAGGGCTCAATCTAACACCGCCCTACTCTCGAATCTTTCCATAGGACGAATCAATGGTTGAAATAAAGGAGCATCAAAATAACAGCGAAGAAAGTCTCGTACACGTCGAGGATAACGAAAAATACCGACTCTTGTACAGCAAATCCAAGGTGTATGTACATCCCACGGCTTATGCTCGTGATAATATACCTGGGTTTGCCGTTCTCGTAAAGCGTGTAAGACCTCACTTTCTAAGTCTTGGGATTGGCGCTAACTATGAATACGAATATTTTCAATCATAGGAATCGGTAAATGCGGTGTACCTGCTAGCTTGGATACCTGAAACTCTACTCAATGAGAAAGGCAGCGAGGAATGGGAAAAGTTCGTGAGGATAGAGGAGCGGTCTGGTCTAGACGAAGAGGATGACGGTGCGTAGCTTTTATTGATTAGTTTGAGCATTTCTAACTATCTACTCTTAGATGTTGTCTTCATCGACCTGCCCGTGAGGCGACCGGAAACGTATGCTTTCTCTGTGCCCTTGACGTCCGTCTATTCCCTTATTATACATCCGCCGACGCTTTCTTCATGGCGTGAGTAACGTCTTTTGTCTTGCATAACTTCAATCATTAACCCATCGAAAGACGGATCTATCGCCATAAACTTGGCCAGTGGATCCACACTCCCAACTCTTTATTTTCACGACGAGGAATCGCGTTCGTTCAGTACTTCGCCCGTCTCACCGCCTATTTCACAATCAAGCGCCGCACCATCTTCATACCCTCCCAGAGTACTGGACTCAGGGTCTCGGGCGCCTGGACTTACGACAACTTGGGGTGGCGAGGACCTGCTAGGGCGTCTTCGTCAATACGCACATCTCCTACGATCCAATCTTCAATCCACTCTTTTCCTAGTAGACCCGTCAAAGGCTGACATTGAAACACACACTATGCACATATTTGATGACGATGCTGTGGATGATATCCTCGCGCGTTCGTCTTACGCAAACTCATATTCACCCGTCCCTGCACACAGACGCCCTAAGCCCCTTTCGTCCGGCGACTCCTCGGAGTCGGCTTCAACCTCTTCAGGAAGCCGCTCCAACCCTTACTCAGAACGGTCTTCTGTCCTCCACCGCTCTCTTCATACTCCATCGACATCTCCTAATACCAACTCGCGCGCCGCTTTCCTCTCAAGCTTCGCCCATTTGACCCGCGCTACGAGGCATGCAGCGCAACAGATTCTATCTCATCCCCTAGCACAGCCCATTGTACCGCATTTGCCAGACCCTGTTAGGTCTCTGGTTAATGCTTCTGGAGAAACTCAGTGGAACTCATGGGTGACGAAAGGTGGAATGGGAGAGTTTGACAGTGCCCGAGTGTACCTTGCCCGATGGGCGCGCATTGTCGCGGAAGAAGGGGAGCGTGCGCGTCTCAGCGAAGCACGGTCGATACCTGTTTCTGCTGGATCAACATTGGAATCATCTTCGACTCAGCCTGGTGCAGACGAGGACGGAGAATTGGGAGTTTTCGAGCTACTACATGCAACATCCAATCTTCCAAAACCTCGATGTACTAGGGACCCTAGACATCCTGTAGACGAGGAAACTTGGATGGGCTGGTTTCGGAAGGATGGAAAGCCTCGTGTACGCAAGAACGAGATGCTGAAGGAAGTTTTTCGAAGAGGTGTAACGCCGACTGGCGACCTACGAAAGCGCGTCTGGCCTTTCATTCTCGGGGTCTTAGAATGGGACGTAACAGATGAAGAACGAGCAAGGCTGTGGGAAGAAAAGGAGACAGGGTATAGGAGGCTCAAGAGCGAATGGCTAGGCGTGGATGAAGTGTTTAATCGGCAAGACATTATCGAGGAAAGACATAGAATCGACGTGGATTGCAGAAGGACTGACCGGACGCAACCGCTCTTCGTAGCTTCGACGGATAAGGAAAAGCCGGTGCAAGCTACGTCACCCATGCAGCGGGAACCGTCATTTTCGCCGAATCAGAATAATAATGGAGCACAGGCGCCAAGTAACGAGCATCTTGATCGGCTTGCCAGTATTCTTTTGACGTATAACTTCTACGAAAGACAGCTGGGTAAGCCTCTCTTAAAGGGTCTATTATTAGAGATCTAACGTTACGCAGGCTATGTGCAAGGCATGTCCGACTTATGCGCACCGTTGTATGTGGTGATGAGTGGCGATGAGGGTATGACATTCTGGTGCTTTGTAGAAGTCATGAACCGTATGGTACGTCTGATTTTTATTGCTAACATTAGTTGGAACTTGAAGTTTACAATAAATAGAAACAGAACTTTTACCGTGATCAGAGCGGTATGAAGAAGCAATTATTGACGCTGCAACAGTTGATTGGAGTAATGGATCCAGAACTCTATAGACATCTTGGTTCGTTTGCCGTTCTTGACAGCACAGGTTGACTATTACTGACATTTGCTTCCGACAACAGAAAAAGCAGATGGTCTGAACCTCTTCTTCTGTTTTCGGTGAGTTTCGCTGTTTATTTTATTACCCGCATGAGAGCTAATAGATCTCCAGATGGGTCCTTATTGCATTTAAGCGAGAGTTCCCGTTCGCCGATGTTCTTCGACTTTGGGAAGTCCTTTGGACGAACTATTATAGCAAGAATTTCGTTCTTTTCGTCGCGTTCGCAATATTAGAGTCACATCGAGATGTCATCATGCGATATTTAATCGAGGTTCGTCTTTTCTCCATTTTCCTCTGCTTACGAGCTAATTCAATTGTGCCGATGAAACTCTAGTTCGATGAGATTCTTAAATACTGCAATGACCTTAGTATGACAATCGAACTCGATACGACGCTTGCCCAGGCGGAATTCCTCTTCCTCTCCTTCCAACAGATCGTAGCTGACATCGACCGTCGGCAAGCAGAAGGAGAATCATTCCTCGCACCTAATGCAACTGAGACTGGACTTCGAAAACGCAGGGAGTCTGGTCCAAGCTCGGGCGCATCGGGGAAGAGAAATAAAAATGACATTGTATCTGAGGGACAGGAGCAAAGTAGTTCGGGTGTAACTTCCGCGAGACGCGCATCTGTTGCACTTCCAAGCGTAGGCCCGAATTTACGGGAACTGTTAGAGGGTGGCAGTTGAGCTATTTTCTGTATTTTTGGTTGTTTGTACACTATATACACGTTCACGCTGTTACATATATACGACGCATAGTGTTTTGTTTTTGTTTTTGAAACTATGTAAAGTAGTACTCCACTATTAGTCGCCGATATTCGTATTTTAATACTCTCCTTTGTAGAAGAGCGCAACAAGAAAGCGAAGCATATCAAGCTGTTCTTCACGTTCATTTCGACGTGATGCATAAGCCAGTCGGTATCAAGGATCGATACATCTCACATTTCATGTTGACCCTTTGTTGCTGCTCCAGGGAGCAGAGTCTAGTCTTCTTTGCAGCGACTCAGTGTTAAAAACGATAGCTGATATTTTCTTTCCCAAAGGAAAGCTTCGCAGACAGAAAGAAAAACAAACATCCAATTCCATAAACCTCACGTATCCGAGTCTGTATCAACATTTCTCCCACCTTCCTGCGGGGTATTAGCTTCCAGCTCTCGTATCCGATTGAGATATAACTGTCGCTTCGCCTTCAGTCGTCTGAGATACTCTACGTCGTCCACCCTCGTTATGCCCACAAAAGCGAGCGCCCTCTCGAAGTACGAAGGGGACTCTGAGCCATCCTGGACCGAGAAAACTTCAACAGCTTTTGTCTCTCGTGACGCCGTGTCAGTATTCTCCTTCTCCGTCGCGGGAGGTGCAGATGGTCCGTTTGCATGTGATGGGCCCGATTGGACTGGTTTATGTTGGCTAGCGGATACAAGCCGCACCCTCTGCACACGGAACTCGTTTGATATGACTTGAATAGCTGTACAAGCCAATGCAGCGGTGAAAGCACCTGCTGGCATGGCTTGGACTCCTCCTGTGCATTCAAACACCGCCGGTATGTGTCAAAGGGATATGAGAGAATGCAATGATGCCATAGGGAAGATAGACGCACGTCTCCAGGCATTGAACCCTGCTCCAAGAAAAGCACTCGTCAAGGCTGTATCTGGCACATTGTGCATGCGCATGCTGGACCACGTCAGATTTTCCGCTGCACTTCCTGCTTCTCCTGTCTTCGACTTTCGTAGTTCCTCCAATGAAGGCGAGACAACATAGTTCCTAACGTCTAAGTGCATAAATAAATAAATTCATATGAGAGTAGTTTACTAGGGACCAAATGGACGTACTGAAGAAGATGAAAGCAACTGCCCCGCTATTCAGAGCTGCAGACGCGGCAAGCAACGGTGTCCGATGCCTGTACCTCAACAGGGCGTCCTGTTTCGCAGCCGAGCCATTGGCAGACTCTCTCGCCCCAATTTCACGCAACGCCTTTGCCCGACCGACTGTCGATTCATAGAGAGCCGTGACAAATGCGCCAGCGAGTGCTGATTATGACCATGATCGCCCGTTAAAACGACAAGTTCATTATACGTAGGCAGGTTGAGCAGGTAGATATGTACTTGCATGAAATGGCTGTGAGCTTTGCTATGGTGGCTGAGTCCTGCGGGCGTCTAGATGGTTTGCTGGTCATTGGCAGAACAGAACGTCGGATTCGGACGTGCCTAACATTAATGATTATGTCGCTCAAAGAGGATCGACGCTGAAGCACCTCAAGCGAGTCAAGTCAAACTAAAAATCAGCAATTGGGTACCAAAAAATACTCCACGGAGGCAAAAAGACAGCAGATTAAGATTATAAGAGGATGTATTACAGTCGAGGTATACACACGCGAAGATGGAGGCGTCCACGAAATTTCATAATAATGATAAAAAGAGAATCGAATAATCAACAGCAAAATAGAGTTCTTCCATGCCCTTCTTTTCCATCGGCATTTGACTTCTCCGGCTTTGGAACATCAAATGTAGTAGCATAGTGCCCCTTCGGCGAGAGAAGTGTTCCTAGAGCACGATGGCATTCAACGACGAAAGGTTTCAACTCATACCTTTCACCGTCTATGGCAAGGTTCCCAGGTCCGTGCGGAGTGATTCGATACGCTCTCACTTTGAAATAATGTTGCTGGAGTAGTAAGGACTTATAGTTAATATTTTTGAGAGAAAATTAGTATGGATGAGGCTTACAGAATCGTCCCAAAAGGCGGCACCCTTTGGAGCAGCGCTCATGTACTTAAGAAGCGTACTTCGAGAGGTCTGCATACCAGTCAGAAAAGGCAGCTGAAAGAACCGGTAGGACGTACCGTTTCTTGTACAACGATATCAATAAGTCCATCCGAAGCATGGGCAACAGGGAATTGCATCAAGTCACTAATAATTGTTAACGTAAAACAACGAGAAATTAATCGAAAAAACCCACCGGCCGACGAAAGGAGCCGATCCTGCACTACAAAAAAAACACTATTATGAGGGTACTTCAGGAGGAATAATGAAACGTACTAAAAGTATAACATGGGCTTTTCAAATTTGACCCAATGTTCACTGTCTGTTGCTCTAGATGCGGTTGAATGTTGGAGTTTCGGTAAAGAATCCACTCCTAGTTCATGCTTAGGATCCTGAAGCTCGATGAGGCGACCATTGCGATTTGCTTCGCCTCGTGCTTTGAACTCTTCAACCATCCGATCTTTATTCGACTCGACCGGCATCATCTCAAGCGTGATGGGACAGTCTTTCATTTTGAAGACTGCGAATTATAATCTCCCACATTAGAAATCAATCAACTCGGTTGAAGACAGTTTTCACCTCCTTGCAGGAAACCAAGAGCAAATCGTGTGTCCCCCATCCATCGTAAATGCTCAGTTCCCAGGTCGAGGTCCGCCATGAGACCCAAGGAAACCGAGAAATAAGTGAATATGCGTTGATCTCCAATTGACAAGGAGCAGATGTCCTGTTTCATTGGTTTACCTAGAGATAAAACGATCGTCGTCAATATGCCTCTTTAAACGACAACCCGATGTACCCTTGATTGCATTAAGACACGCGACTCCAACGTCGAAGCCATCCTAGGGAAGCATCAATACAATAGAATGGCCAGGATGATAAGGTGATAGTCACTCGTAATCCGAGAAGGTTTATTGCCATTCCATTACCGGATCCCGTAGGAATGGGGGCAACAGGTATGGCGAACGCGTCGAGGGGTTCGTTATGTTCGGTGAAGCCGTTGTAAATTTCATGAAGCAGGCCATCTCCAGAAAGCAGTACGAGTGCGTCATACTTGTTAAGGGGTAGAGTTTTTGCGATATCAGTCGCATGCTTTGATCGTTCCGTGACTAAAATATTTTCGAGCCGAGTCAGAGTCAGGAAAAGGGTTTAAAGGTAGCAGACATGCATGTTGTCTCAAAGGTGCATTTTGCAGCCTCAAATATTGGCTTTACGACCTTTTGATAGATTTGTACAGCTTTGCCCTATAAAGGTAGAGCGTCAAGGTTGATGCTGTCGGCAATTATTAAAAGAGACGAACCGGGCCACCCTTCGGATTCACAAGCACGCGTAATCTTCGCCCTGGCAATGTCTCTGTAACGAAACGTACTGTAAGCACAAGCTCAAAAGTTGGTTTTCTGATGCAATACCAAGATATGCAGCTCCCATGACGACCCCACACCAACCCTGTGCAGCAGGCACATCTCCTGCAGTGAAAGTAGAACGAGCCAGCTTCGACTGCTTCCCTTTAGGGTCCCGTAACAGGTAGGATACGTGCAGCAAGTCATCTTCCACGTCTGCCCATAGTATATCGTACACAGAAACTCCTTGATATGACAAATTCTCTGCAACAAACGTCTGTTAGACCATTGCATGATATCAACGACACGGTAGTGCTTGGGAACGTACTAGTTGAAAGCAGACCCAGGACGGTCCCTTCTGCTATTAGCCTCAAAGAGACAAGCTTCCCCCCTGACAAGACCGCTACCGTTGATTCCGGAGCAGTTGATGCATCGTTCGGCATGATGATAGATGGAAGCAGAGGAAAGCCAGGGACTCAGCGCTGATGCTAAACGAAAAGTACCAGCGCTGTAGTTGTCCCGGTCTGTTCAGATATTTGCACGTGATAATTTCACACGCTCGGGAACAGTGCAGGTGCAGCTGAGCTTGAAGACGACGAGGACCTCAAACCACCATGTCGGCGCAAATACCGATATCTCTAGATGAAGAAGTACGGTTGCATACGACCAACGCAGAGAGAGAGAAATATGGCCTGCTAGCGACATTATTCGGCGTCATCGTCGCACTCGATTACCTCGAGCGTGCATACGTTCGAGATACGGTCCCAGCTGCGGAGTAAGCTGATCCTTCATTACATTCGCTTCGGTTTCTGACAAGCTGAGACTGCTTCCAAGAGGTACTCGCCAGCATGTACAAGGTTATTAGCACAGTACAAGACCATGCTGAAACTTGTCGCTGATGACGTACCATCTATCGAGGAGTTCATGGCACGATATCGGGTAAGCAGCATGAGCATTCTCCTTTGAAATAATTTGATAATACGAAACCGATTCATACGCTCCAGATGGATAATCCAGCTGCTTTGCATCGAATAAAAGTAGGAGTTCCTGCGACGGTTGAACATTCCAGCGAAGCAGGGCCTGAGACAGGCAAATGGGTCGCAGAAACGACACAGGTCCGAGGCCAACTCTGTTCTCAAGCCGCATTTACTCACGAGAAATGATAGAGCTTTATCACTTTTATGGATGCCTTACGACTACACATGCGTGCCAAAGACCAACTGCATCCCATCTTACAGGGTCTGATGACAAACTACGCGCGCTTCAAAGCCAGTAAGGACTGGGAAGGTCGTAGTCGTATGGTTTCTTGGTACGCTACATTGCCTTTAACTATCTTGTACTATATGTATTCAGACGTAATAGGCTTATTACACTCAATGCCATGAAAGCATCGGAAGAAATCACAGAAGAACAGTCACGCCAGGTATGCCAGTCCATTCATCACGATGCTTTATCATCCTAATTGCATTTTCTTTAGTTGCTATTTGATGTAGACTACGCCTACGCAGAATTTTTCCGTAGTCTGAGTGGCTCCGATTCTAAAGGACTTCACTCATGAAAGTACAACTCGTGAGAACTTCCGCTTTACACTACTTTGATTTGGCATTAGGACTCCGTGGATGGTTAGCACTATTTATTCTTCTTAATATGTACTTGTGTTATCTATTTTACGAGGAATATCATCATGCAAAGATACGATAGAATGCATGCAGATTCAGAGTATGGGCGACAGTTCGCCAGAGGTTGATGGATTTATACGGAAGTCGCTCCACCCCAAAATCTTAGACGAGTCTCAAGTCATCCGGGTCAGATCTTCAAAGCTTTTATGCAAATTCAGGGAGCTCTGAGCATGTCATCTACACGATGATGCAGATTATCTACTTGAGTCTCGTTCCACGGTGTTATCAAAATCTCTTATACGTTAGCACCAGGAATCAGACGTTGCCATCGTAAAATATTATTTCTTCATCAGCACATGAAATGAAATAGGCTGAAATCGTATCAAGGCCAATGATTGAAAGCGACGGTGAATGCCGCACTAAATCCACACTAACACCGTTAACATTTGCTCGCGTTGAGCGAGTAAAATCATCATACTTTGATGCTATCAATGTAGTAATGGAATCATAAACCAATTCTGTAATAGATCTTACTCAAAGTCCAATACACTGAGAACTGCTCTACAATTGACTATGAATAGACTTCGCTATTCCTCCGTGGCGACATCACGATACCCTCAACTCACCTCAAAATTATCAGTGACATCTACGTCGGGTTTTAGCAAGAACGTGGTCAGGGCTATGTTTAAATACATACCTTCAATTTCGAAGGTCCCTATATCCTGAGCCTTTATTTCAATTTCAAATTGCTTAAGCGCCTTTGTAATGCCAACGTCGGCCTTTGCAAATGCAGAGTGAAGATTTGAGGCAGTTGCACTGCTGGTGATTTTATCTCCTCCACCGGTCTTCCCGACAGTGTCTAGAAAGTGCAAGCATTCAGAACAGCATGCCCTATATGCTAAAATCGCGAAATAGGACTCACAGCGGATCTCTGCTTTACGATCCTCGATGGACTTACCTTGACTGGGCCAATTTTCACCTATTGAAATAGAAACATATGCATCCAAGTTCTGAATCGCACCCTCCCATGCTAGAGGGCTAAATCAGCTTGGAGTTCACTGTTAGAAACATAAACAGACCCGTAACGAATGCTGGTAAAAACTTGGTTAGTGCACGACGACAGTGAAAGAGATTAAAACGTACCATCTGGGCTTGCATGATGAGGTGCTTCAAAGGGTGACTGCTCAGAAGAGCCATCCTCAAGCACAGGGCTGGCATACACAATCAAAGACATCCCAGACTAGATAACGGTAGCCCTACGTACGCATGCTCCCCAAACCAACGGTCAAGCATGACGAGTGTTTCTGGGATGGAAGGCTTCGAGAACTTGGGTGCGTGATATGAAAACTCTCCCCGGTCCGGGGTTGGCCGAGACAAACGCGCTGGTAGAAGACGTCAACGGAAATGTGGACAAGAAAGTAAGTATCAAAATTCAGATTTACCTTCGATAGCATACATCATACAACCCGTGGAAGGTGCTTTGATATATTGTTCCCTTGTTTCTAGTTTGTAATCTGAATTTGCGTACCTCGGCTTCCAGTCTGACAAAGCACATGAGAAACGAGTACTTTCTGCAGCTTCAGAAACTCACACAACTTTAAGTCGTTCAGACCTAGGAGCTGGCAGCTGAACAACTGTAAAGTAGCTACGCTGCATATGTACTGGACTCACTGAAGAATTGAGTGCCTTGCGCAAAAACTGCAAGTGGAGAATCACGGAAATCTTGGTTAGTATCAGCAACCGCTCGATGAAAAAGAATTCACTTTTATTGCCCCGCTTCGACATGTCCGGACGCCCCTTAGAGTCTTCATCCGGAACTTGAGGACGGCGCGTCGTGGTACTCGAATATTTTTCTTCATGTGTCTCCGAGCGATGTGCGTGCTCTTCTTGACCTCGTTGACCTCGGCCTTGAGTGAAGCCATTTCTCATGAACTCCGAATTCGTGAAAAAAGTAGATGACCCTATAGGCAATCCATAAGAGGATCATGTAGATAGATCAGTTAATACTTTCTTACCTCCGGTGCGGCGAGACATCAGGGTACGTGAAGAAATAGTGAGAATGGGGGACGTCTTTACCAGTGCTAGAGGGGATGATGGGTGAGATTAATCGGGCTGCATCTTTTTCATAGTCGCGGAATTCGCAAAAGCGCATAGTTGCACTTTTCTGGCTTAGACGCATACCAGTTTGGCGCTTTGCGTGAATTCAATATCCGAATTTTTCAGAAGGACTTACTATCACCCGCCACATCGAAGGGGCTGAATTCAACCGCCTCGATTTCTGTCATATGTAGTATGGGTCTGGAACGAGGTTAATCGCATGCGGGGAAGATGTTTATGAAAAAAAAAACCGATTACGAGAAGATTGAACATGGAGCAGCTGGGAGACTGCACGGGTAAGAAGTCAGCATACATACGAGAATTTCATACCAGAAAGTAAGCAATGTTGAATCCATTGCCTCGATTTATGACAGAGGCAAAGGTACCACTGATTCCGAGGCGAATTTGCGAGTATTCGAATGTCATGAGTATCATTTGCGCTAAGGTTATCGCGCCCAAGCTTTCAGCAAGATGGAGATACGAAAGTGGATGACGTCGTTCACCGTTATTAGGAGAAGTAATGTTTGATATACTTGCTTCCCATGCGAGGTCATGCTGAGATGTGCAAAACGTAAGTGGCGGCAGATAAAGTTTGCCAACAAAGCCTAGGTCTATAGGGAAGTGAGCATTTGTTAACGGCTAGTTTGCTTCATTTAGTAGAATCATATCTCACCTCCAAAGAAGACACGTCTTGTCGTGCGTCTTCACCCAGTTACACGGATATTGTCGAATTGTCCATAGCGTCGACGATCCAGACCACCAGTTATATCGGTTCATGATAACTTCCCTGAAGGATTAGAGTAATTGCTTCGAATGAGGCCGAAGGCTTTGCTCGGACAATTGAACCTGATTATTCAAGCGCAATATCCTGATACTAATTTTGCGAGGAAGTGTTCTAACCTTGCAGGTGAGCGCAACCATTTTCCACGCACTATGCAGTGGAATATCTGTGCATTCAATCAGATTTACCAGCCACGTACAACAAAAATTTACTCCAAGTAGTAGTAAGATTAATGCATATGTACTGTCATGAGTTCTGAGTGAGGAAAGGAGGTAAATACAGGGATATGATTATTTGAAGCACACTGACCAATCTACTACCCCTCTTCTTCGACGATGGAAGACATCTTTGTTCTGTCAGTTTTCTTCCCCTCCGGAATGGTACTCTCCCGTGAGCGCGAGAAACTCTTACTTCGTCTGACAGCTTCGGAGGGCAAGTCTTTACTCGGACGGGGAGGCTCAGGGTCCTGTTCAGCAGTAGTGGATGCTCTACTAGCAGGCCTTTTACTGTCTGGATCCACTGTCTCTCGAGCTCGTGAAACTCTTTCGGGCTGTCTTCTGGAACGGGTATCAGAAAGTGGTGCATTAGTGGTGCGGGGTGTCACGGAATCTTGTTCAAAAACGGTTGACGCCTTTGATTTTAAGGACCTGTCGCCATCTGCGTTAACGCTCGAGCGCACGCGTGACGACCGTGCGGCTTGTCTAGCTCTGGCGTCGGTGGTAGGGTCAACACTAGCTCGCGAAGGTTCTTTCTCTACAACGACGGATGTCCTATCTTTGCCGGGTTGTCCTTCTGGTACAGCGCTCTTCCGTGAACGTGGTGGTATCTGAGACTGTCTACCAGGCTCTGAGGATGGTCCATTGGCAATACGCGGTGACTCAACAACATCTATGAATATCATTAGCATGTCTACCAGAGTCCATAAACAACAAGCGCGTTTAGTACCTTCAATTTCAGCCTTAGCCTTAGCCTTTAAGGTTAAATCGACACCGAGACTTCTCACCGCCTCAGAGATGCCAGCGTCCGCCTTCGTCATGGCAGTTCCAAGTTCATATTCCAGTATACGGCCTTTGATAGGTTCCTTTTCACCAAGGCGTCTGCTTACCCGGACAGTGTCTGAGTATGACTGAAGTCAGAGGGGTACACGGCGAAAGAGCGCAGAAAATGACCTACATTTTATCTTCGCTTTTCGATCTTTAATTGATTTGTCCTTATTCGGCCAATCAATGCCGAATTCGATACCTAGCCTTGCATCTGTACCTTGTATCGTGGCTTGCCAGTCTAAAGAATCAAGTGAGGACAGTTGCTTATTTCTAGATTTTGTACGTTGAAGGTGACAAACACTTTTCGAAATCTATACAAGATATCTCATCAACGACTTTAACCTTTAACACAGAAACAAACGTACCATTTGGACTCCCGTGATGAGGGGCGGAAAAGCCACGTTGAGAATTTCCACGAGCTTCATTTGGGCTGAATAGCTCCGTCAAAAATAAGCAAAGGGTACATCAATACACTCGACTAACAATTTTCCCTTTAGCCATCTGTCTACTTCTTTGAGTACGTCGACGACAATATTGCCTGAGAACGAGGTGGAATGCATATCTCCGCCATCCTTGCTCGTGAGGGTTCCTTGCAAAGATCAGTAAGATCGCAACGTCGCAACACGAGCAGGAAGCTCGGGATAAACAAACCTTCCACCTTATACATCATACCGCCAAATTCCCTGTCTCGATCATAGGAATCCTTCACGGTTGCTTCGTAATTTGAATTTGCGAGTTTCGACTTCCAATCTAAATACTCTCATGGGAATGACAGAAATGTCTGAAGCATACGAGGACTCACACTTCAAAAGGTCGACGAGGCCTACGAAAGAATGGCTTAGTATTGGTAGTATTGCAGCTTGTCTATAATGATGCTAGACTTACTAAAACATTGCGCTTGACGAGGAATCGCTGGTTAAAAGCAATTATTATGGTCTCATCGGGGCATCTGATGTTAGAGCTTAAAAAAGCGCACCTTCGTTATCTTGGATATCAAGACCTGCCAGTGCCAAACGTGGCTCTCGAGACAGCGCTACATCATTGGAACGACGAACCACAGACCTATCGTCGCGCGATTCCCTTCCAGTATCCCTGCGGTCGCCGCGAGTCCTGCTTCCTCTTGCAACCTCGTCGATGAGATCCTGAAACGAGCCGGATTCAATTCTAGGAAGGAGAGGGCGAGTAAAAAAGTCGCTATCGAGAGGGTTTCTCAAAAGATTGTTGTCCGGAAACAAGCCGTCCTCCGAGAGTGAGAGAAGATTTCCCGACCGTGTAGTCGATGTTCTTGTGGACCTAGTAGTGGAGGAAGTGACGTTTGGCCGCCGACTTCTGGACACTTCTCTGCTGCGTTCTGCGCCGTTGGACATCGTAGTACACTGGGAATGTATAATGTGCACTCGAGTCTCGTAAAAGATGGTCCTGAGTCTTATACATTATTCGATTTCGTCATCAAGCCTGTGCGTGTGACATAGTGCTGAAACATGTTAAGTAACTGAACCTTTGCGACGTTAAAACACTCACTCGAACATCAAAGTGATAAGAACTGTAGTCTCATTGACCTGCCCGAATGTATCAATGAATTAGAATGTTAAACTTCTGTCGACATCAGCAGACGGGAGGATGTGGAGATGACCAGAAGAGACAGCGCAGATGAGGCCAGGGAAGAGAAAATAAGTTCATGCTGACATATTCCATGACTTGATGGTCGCGTCTCATAATACGCTGCACGACTTGGGT
The DNA here is from genome assembly GCA_019400425.1 of Hymenochaete sp. R1. Classification (NCBI taxonomy): domain Eukaryota; kingdom Fungi; phylum Basidiomycota; class Agaricomycetes; order Hymenochaetales; family Hymenochaetaceae; genus Hymenochaete; species Hymenochaete sp. R1. The sequence goes on along the minus strand of JAFREE010000009.1, from coordinate 79,259 downwards.
TGAAACGATGCACAAAAGACTTTGAATGTTTCCGGACCAAACGTGTTTTAAACTTCGGACTGATATTGCGAAATAATTGCAGTCTCATCATCACTAAGAAATTATTTAGAGAACCCACGAAGACGCATACTCTCATTGTGGGGTTATCACGGCAAGGAGAGCTAGATTCCGGCACCTCCTGTGACTTCAAGCGTATGCCCAGTTACATATGATGCAAGAGGCGAAATAAGGCTAAAGCAAATGAGACAAATACATGATAGAGATAATTCTAAGAGCTTACAACAAAATGCTTGCGGCCGCTTCGTCGGAAGTTGCTGCTCGTCCCAGAGGGATTCCAGGAGCAGGTTTAGACGCATCCTGAGCCTTTCCAGCCCCTGGAATACCCAAAGCGACTGGCTTTCCGTCAATAACAATAGTTTCACCAGCTTCCTTTGCTGCCGTTAACCTTTGAGAATCGATTAAACTTTTGTAATGTAGTAACAAGACACAATGAAGTCGGGCTCACCGCGTTTGGACAAAGCCAAAAGCAACCGTATTCGCACGCACACCAAACACGCCCCATTCCTTTGCAATCGTCTTCGTCATCCCCACGACAGCAGACTTGGCAGCCGCATAATTGACTTGTCCAACGTTTCCGTGCAACCCCGAAGTAGATGAAACGTTGACTATCGAGCGGTTTTCGGCTTGTTTGCCCTATTTGAGTGTTTGCGTTAATTTGCACGTTTTGTCTGAGGTAAAACGGCGTGATGTGAGACGATGCACGTACTTTAATGCGAAGAAGGGGCGCTGCGGCGCGTACGAGACGGAACGGTGCTCGAACGTGTATCTTCAAAATCACGTCGAAAGCATCATCCGGCATGGTGTGCAGCATCCGGTCATAGGTGAAGCCGGCTATTTAGAATCGTCAGAATTACTCGTTCTTTCACATATTTGCACTGATTAATGACCATTGTTGACAATATGATTGAGTTTGCCGTATTTACTAATTGTAAAACACTCGTAAGAGAGAGCCCCAAAAACGAGTCGCGGGAAGGAGACGCACTCAACAGTAGCCTTGAGAATCTTCTCTGGGAAGTCATCTGCACCGACGTCACCTCCAATAGCAATGGTGTCTCCGCCACCTTTCTTGATCTCCTCGGCGACTACCTGCGCTTTGGCTTCATCCAGACTGGAATGCTCTGAAATTAGTCCGGAGTGACTTCTATTGACAGTTGAGTGAATGTTCCACATACTCGCTCACGACGACCTTCGCTCCTTCCCGCGCGAAAAGTAGGGCACAGCTACGACCGATCCCCTAGAGTCCTGTTTTTAGAACAATTGACATCTCCAGTCCAGAGTCATTGCGAGCAGCTAACCTGCGCCGCGCCTGTGGGGACATGTAAGAACCGTTTCGTGGAATTGAACTTTCAGGCGAGCACTCACCCGTAACAATCACGACCTCGCCGACAAGCAACCCTCGAGGATGCGACCCGGTTAAGTGCTGTGCGACTTGCTTCAAACGGTCGGCCATTTCTTCTACGACAACTCCTTCAAGAAAGGTCTGAATTGAGTGGATGGAGGTGAGAGCAGAAGACGCGGAGGACACTACGGCAACCGGATACTGTAATATCCGGAAAGAACGCGTGAAGTAATCTTCGCGACGCTTTCCCTTTATTTCTAAATACACATATAAATTTACACTCGTGATAAGTTAGAGTCAAAAGATTAGTTGTACGTCTGTAAGTATCCGAAAATATAAAATTTAGAATGAAGAAGAGAAAACGCGAGTCAAAAAGCGTAGCTTCAAGTCGGTCGACTTTGAAGGAGCAGTACATATGAAATACCAAGGACGATAATCATCGCATATACGTAGGCGGAGGTGCAGCCCTATCTCGAGTACTCGGGAGTCGAGCTCCCGGAACGGACGCGATAACTTCTGACATCGAGGGAGTCGCTGCATCACCTCCGGCCTCAGAGGGATCAGACTCGGAAGGTTGCGGTCCAGGATTCATCACCCTTCTTGACCACTTTCCCTGTTTCATTGGCCCATCCTTTGGGCGCCAGTGGGCTTTCGCTCCGTTGATGAGCGGACCTGGTGACTGAACACCTGCTGGTAGCGCTTCCCTTTGCGCTGCTCCTCCATGCTGAGCATCATAAAGATTAACGCGTGAATAGTCGTGAGACAGAGCGACAGTGCTGCTTCCAACTTCCGTACTTGTCCGTGATCCCGAAGCTGGTTGCGCTTGAGTGTACTGGCCCATAAATTCCGCACTACTTTGCCGAAACGCACGTATTCTCTTCTTTTCGTCTAATTGTTCAGCCACAGTAGGTATTGAATCTCGTGATCGTTGCAAGGTTTGACCAACAACAGGTGGTCTCGCATGACCACTCGCAGGGTACGCCGAAGAGTGTGGAAAGAAAGGCGAGCTATGGAATGAGACCTGACGAGCGTCCGGTGTGTAAGAGAAAGGTTGGACCTGAAGATGCGGCAAGGCTTCTATTCGAAGATGATTCGTTATGCTGTGCGAGTTCCGAACACCTTCCAATCCTGAAGTCTCAGCTACGAGATCCACCGATTTTCGATTTTGACCACGTCGCTCGCTGCTTTTCTGTCGGCGGCAAATCCAGAGTATGACAAGAAAGCCTATCAATAACACACATCCACCAACCACTCCGCCTACGATAGCTCCAATGGGCAGGTTGTTTGCTTTGTTGGATCCAGCGGAGTAAGTCAGAGAGGGTTGTGACGCAAAGGTATCAGTCACGTCCGGTAGGTCTTTGAAATACGCATTAGATATAGTAAAGGTTGAGATTCGATATACACACTTTGATCGTGTATATTTTTCGCCTGTACTAAATTGAAAACGCCGGAGGACCACTTCTTCGCTGGAGGAAGCCGTCAGAATGATCCCGGAAGGTAGATGGCCAGACTTACGATTAACTATTGCCCATGGAGGAAGCTCTACATGGTCCGAGAACGAAGTATTCGATGGCCAATAACTAATACCTTTGGTCAATAAATGAGCTCAAAAAGTCACATAATGACGCACGTAGTTGATGATGTCAATTCGAGCGAGTTGCAATCTTGAGACCAAGACGAATATCTTCGATCCGGTGGGTAAGCCTGAAACAATTTGATCGATAGTTACAATTCCTCACTCATCCGCTGTAAGTCCCTGACAAATCGTGCATGCCTCGATCGTATTGTAGAAAGCCCACGAGCTAGGAAACGTTGTTTGCTCAATTCAGTGCTCCACCGTATGCGTTATTGAAAAGCTCACCAAGTACACGGAGTCGCACTCGATCCGTTCGGGGCAAGGTAGCCCGACGAACTACCGTCCAGAGGACCAAGGTTGGCGGGGAGCCCTTCAAAACTCATTCAGTTATCACTCGACGAGGTACGCGAGGGAAAAGACTCACTACTTGAAGCATCCTGACACAACTCGATCAACCAAGCAGCTACAAAACACGGACTTCGGCCAGAGTCATTTTCCAGCCAGTCAAACTCAGTTTCGCATGCAGCGTCCACAGACATCCAGACACCCGAACTTTGAGCTGGTTGACCAGCCCTATCGTCAACCTCTCGGACGCTCTGGGATAGAGAACCCCCAAGAATGTCTCAAGTGCAAGCAGAAGTAGAGCGAAAAGGAGAAAGGTCGTATCAAACGAACGCTCGAAGCAATCCCTCACTGTTCACCTGAAGCGAGAAGCCCATGTAGCAACATCGGACTCTCGGACACGACGGAGGGTGTCTGAAACACGAAATGGACCAGGCTCAAACAGGACGAGCAGTTGACAAGCGGGCACTGGCGAGGCGCCTGCTCGTGTATAAAAACGTGCGATTCCATCGAGGCAGCCCTGGACCAGCTGTAGCGGGCGGTGGCTGGCTGATGAATGGTATCAAAGATCTGATTTTAAGATCCGTTGCTCGCCGTAGCAATCTGAGCGTAATCGACGACCTCACGGTGCTTTTGATTTGTACGAAGTGTGCAACGGCGTCCGAGGTAAGCTCGCTACCAGGGAGTGTAAGACAGATGGTTCCAAGTCACGGTGAAAAGCGATGGAGTTCAACTTGCAATATTAATATTAATATTAATTAATTGTTAATAATCCACGAAAATTCACGTGACACTTAAGCTCACCGATTTATTCGGACGCCGTACGCTCGTACGCTCAAACTTTAGTAAAACTCAAACTAATCAACTCTTGTTGTCTCTATTCACCATACATGCATACAGTCGGGTTCATATCTTACACCGCTCCTTAATCTGTTGAATTTCCTTACCAATGCACTTGACGCACAGCCAGTCTTCTTCAAGAACAGCGTTTCGGAGGTGGGCGCAGCGAACGCAGGCGAGCCTGGCGAGGACGAGCGTTTTAGTGGGGTCTGGGCTATCGACACCCGAGGGAGAGAAGTCGATGAAGTGGAATGGTATGGGATGTAGTTAGTTACTCGAGATGTGATGCGCGGGGACCGATTTATTCCTCATTCAAGGTTGGCAGCGCTTTCGCGGACGCGAGGCGGCTTTACAAGTTCCTGTAATTGGTCAGAGATTGGAAGATTGCACGCCAATATATTGATGGATGTGTACATTGGATCCAAGAATCGGTCTAGATGTCACCCATTCATTGATATCAGCAGGCGCTACAATTGTCGTCGTATCTGCAGTTTCGATAAATCTGGATCAGGATCTTGGTCAATAGACAAAACTGTATCAAAATCCAATCACACTAACGGCTCGTTGGTTATGTTAACGGTGAACTTATCTGTTTATTTGATAGAGTATCTTCCAACCTGCCTCTTGAAAGCGTGAAGGCCACCTTGATGACCGTCGGCTTATGCGAGACCTGCGAAGTTGAGTGGAGGTGCCGCTCAACTAAAACAGTGCCAAATTGGGCTCTCCTTCTGCCGATAACGAAGAAACGATGGCACTTGAACGCAGAATTAAAGAAACTAGTATGCATCACTGCAGCATATCCGACATAAGTCACCAAATATTACACGTATTTGAGACGGTCAACTCACGATTTCGGCAATTTGTCCATTCCCACTGACTCCCAATCAACTTTCTCGCCTTCTTTCCATTTCTTGGTAAGCTCAGTGGTCGTCCTCATTCTATCGCCATGGGGTTGACTTTTCAAGCTCGAGGATACGGTTGAACTTCATCATGAAGGCGTTCAGATTGCCTACTCTGCGTCAGGTGGGCAGATAGAGATAACCAGGCAACAACCGTAACAAGCAGGCTCTTCCCATTATCGGGATGGGATTTGATCAGCTGCACAAGGGTTGGATGATTGTGACGCCAGGTAGAATGTGGATATTCGCACTGTCTGCTTGTCATTCGTGAACGGTGATGGAGGAAATGAAATGAAGGCGAGCAGTCGTCTCGCGCCTAAGCCCATCACATTCGCCGCTGAGTCGGTGATGATCGCGCGTTGGCCAACAACAACCATGTACTATTGCGCATAGCGTCGCTTTTTTGCACAAAATCTGCTATTTTTATAGCCTTTCTACTGTAATGTGCGTACATCCCATACAAATGTGCTTGCCTGACTGACTTTCGAGCTGGCTAGTCCGTCTGGTAAATTTTGGGTCGGAAATGTTAGCAGGGGTCTGACACTTTGCAGCCTGATTCTTCCGTGTCGTCCCCCGCCGAACCGATGTGCGCTCTGGGAATGGGAATAAAAGCGGAGCAAAATTGTGTCAGACTCAACGGCTCCATCAACATTTTCTCAAATCTGGCCACAACCGCAAATGGACAGGCTTTCTCGTTCTAGACAATGACATTATCCTCTGAGAGAGTAAGCGCAGTATCAGTCAAATACGTGCTTGAGCTCGCATTCTGATCGTGAGCTGCAGTGAACGTCTTGAAATGTTTCAACTGTATTGACAGTCAGGCTGTCAGATGGACGACCGCTGCCTTTGGATTTTGCCCCACCTAGAAGGATTTGTAGTGGGGTATCGTATTGTCATCACGGCTACTCACTTGCGGCGCCATGCTCGAATGGAGATCCTCCTACGAAAGTGTAAGTAAATCAAAATGATTTATATTGATATAAAATATTGACATGTATTTCTACTACAACAAGATTAGAGGTATTCGATGTTGTGGATCAAAAGTGAGATACGTGGGCAATTGGTGACACCAAGGCCGCCAGATGTCGTTCCAGTTCTATCCGCAAAGGAAGAGCACTTTTGATGCTATTTCATAAAGAAACCAATCTTAGCAGCAGAAACAAACCTGTAGTGCTCTGCAAGGCACAACTCGGAACACCCGAGGCCCCGAGCCTCAGTAAAAAGAGAATATTGTACGTGCCGAAATAATTTAACGAGCCAGGATAGAGACGAGTCGATGCTGACTACTAGTATTCTCATCCACTAGCCTCCAAACCTCTTAGGTACCACCATGCCAGTAAATGGACCTCGTACAAATGGGAAATTAAAATCATGGCCACCTTTCGCTCTTGTTCTGACACACGGCACCGCGAGCCTGTGGTCTAAAGTCTGAAGGCCAATGCTCGGACGATATAGCCAACCGGCCTAAGCTCACAAATGCCATACTCTTTGACTATTTTACTAAAACCACAAACTCTGTGTTGAAGAATCGATTCAGCCTACTGGAATCTCTATAAAAATGCCCCAAATCTCAGTTTGATGTTCAACACATCGACGACTCCGTATTCTTTCTAAACGCTCGTCTCCAGCCCAGAGCATCGTCGTCGTACGTCCCAGCACTTCAGTGCGCAAACCGTGTGCTTTATCTAACATCGTTGTCATCGTCATCATCGTCACCACCACCGCAGATGCAAAAATTCTGTGGTTTCCTCTTCATGAACGAGGACCTCATGACTCTCGCCTCGTCCATAGCCAGTCGACCGATGCGCGACGTATCAGACGCAGCTTCCACTCTCCGAGGCATATTCGCTGCTGGCCAAATGAGTTCTGCGTCGCTTTTGCACGCGTTCAAAACCGCGGCCCGCATGCCAGGTACAACGCCCTCGCGCTCCCGGAGAATAAGGCGGAATATATGATAATTGTCAGCGTCAAGGAAGCCAGACCACACGAAACAGTGGATAATTACGAAAGCGAAGTTTTACGCCAACCGCTCAAGCCCAAGAGTCCGGAGATGCGGTGTCGGGACTGGATAATGCAGCATGGTCTGTGGGAGAGCGATATTATTTTGCGCTACGCTACTATTCCTGTTGACGCAATGCAGAACGTGTCCTTGAGGGCATCGTGAGTTCTGACTTTGGTTTCCTGTAAAATGCATATTATGCGATGCATCGTAGTTCAATGCGATTGACTTTCAACGCGATCGTGTTCGACATGATTGTGAATAACTTAAAGGAAAGAACGCTCCACTTCACTCTCGATAAGCAAGAAATATTAATGGGACTTTGTGATGTAATGAACTAGCCACATCAATATTTATGGGAGGAAACGAGAACGCTTGAAAAAATTTGGGATTGGTCGAAGGCTACCGGTAGCACAGCAGACAAGGTCCAATTTGTTGGCCGGACAAATGCGTCAAAAGTGCGGAATGTATTCTAAGTTTGTCTCAAAATTTGCGAAGTTGACAAAATTCTGAAACAAACTCTTATCCTCCTGCCAAAATAAGGATAACTTTTCGGATTTACTTGCATAAAAAACTCCAAAAACATACTTAGAATTTTTCACAAATTTGTGAAGGGTTTTTTGAGGTCACAGATTCTCATTTGTCTGTAGTGTAGGTAACCTACATCTACGCGTTGGAAGTATCGTTATCCATCACTTTCCATTTAAATCCAAAGTTATCCTTCCCGTCCAACCTCTTCGTCTCTTCTCTCAAAGCCACTGTCAGATTTGTAGCATGAGATACGTACGCATTCAGTTTCCCGCTGTCAGGCGCTCCTTCCCGAGACGAGACGGAAACGCAAAAGATATCCCGTAGCTCATCGGCGAATGGGGGTAATAACACCTGAATAAAGAAGCGATTGAGTCGCACGGCCAAGAGCTCATTATCACGCATGATCTGAAACGCATTAAATCCTACGCGGTGATGAGCACCAAGCTGCTTGTCCTTTGCTTCCCTTCCTGCGGATAAAAATATGTACTGATACTTTAAATCCCGCTCTATAGTATTCACTTCTGTGGGGGGTTTCTCAACTGCGTGAGCAACGATGAGGTCAAAGAGACGTGAGTCAAGCTTTAACTTGCGTGCCTGGTCCTGGAACTCGGAGAATTTGAGAGTGACGGGGAGATTGTTAGATAACTGGTCTAAAGCATCAAGATCCTGGTCGATCTTGGTCATAGAGCACTTTTCGGCAGCATCTGCTTCATCCTTGAAGCGTGACACCCTCTCTATAAGATCTCGATGGGCATCACTGGCAATGTCGACATTATGTCTGACACGAAAGAGTGAGTGCTCAAGAATGAGACCGAAGCGCCGAGCGCGCATAGAAGATCGTAGAGCCTGGAGCGCCATCAAGCACCAGAGACCCTTGAAGCGTTCGTCGTGCTGGAGCTTGCACCACGAATCGACGGCAGGTGCGGGAAAGACAGTACGAATGGATTCCATGTACCTGTTGCCGTCGTCGTAAATAGTCTGGCGTATTCTCCTGACTTCGCTGTCAATAAGAGGTACTTGGGATACCTGTGATTGGTTGAGAATCTCAGCGAGCAGCTCGTCTTGCCAGGACGATTGGACTGATGCGTTTCCGCGCTGGCTGGGGCTGTGACTTTTACCACTCATGGCTACTGGAACGAACTGGGCACAGTGAAAGGAACGGTCGAGCTCAAAAATGTGTTGGGGGTAGTTGAAGGGCAAACGAAAACGGAAGTGAAAGACCGGCGGTTTGTTTATATAGTAGCAACTTACCTTTGCGCGTGCATAGTGCAGCTCAACTTCATTTGCGCTGAAAGTTCCGGGGCGTAGATATTATGAGAAAGGTGATGGTAGTGAAGGCCCTGGTTCAAGCTGGTCCCGGACTCCCCTCTCCGACCGAGTTTAGCGCGTCGATTCTTGAACGAGGAACGGTGGACCCGGCTTTGAAGATACGTTTTTGAGTCGACCTATAATATACTCACAGTGTGTAAGACGTGGCAGGCGGAAGATTGATCAAGGTTCCTGGCGAGGCTCCTCGTCGGCTATTCTATTTTGTTGATTCCATATACATACAAGTTCAAGTATCCTACAACTCTCTGATCTGTTGATTTTCTTCATCAATACATCGTTATCGGAAATTTGAAACCCATCTTGTTCCACCAAACTGACTTAACTCACATGACCAATTACTTAATTCTTCAGGTCTTTAGAACCCTCCGATAGTTTGCGCGCTTCGTCTCCAAATGTTCTCCAAGATGGTCGATCAATCTCGAACCCCTCACCCACGCGTGCATACGCAGTCCCGCCGAGACGTGACACGGCCCTCAATGCTGCAGTGTTGACGCGCAGCCCATCTTCTTCAAGGACAGCGTCACGGACGTGGGCGCGACGAATGCGGCCGAGGACGAGCGTGTTGGTGGGGTCTTGGGTGTTGACGCCCGAAGGAGAGAAGTCGATGGAGTGGAAGAGCTGTATAAATAATAAGATTCTGGCGGTCGAGATGTAATGCGCAGGGCTCGGCTTACTTCGCATTCAAAGCTGATGGCACTTTCCCTGACACGAGGAGGCTTTACGAGATCCTAAAACAAGTCAAAATTAGAGACCATGAGCTAAGGACCAAACAGAATCATACACTAGGTTCAGGGGTCAATCCAGATACCGCCCACTCATTGATGTCTGCAGGAGCTTCAATGGACGTTGAGTTTGCGGCTTCCACAAATCTGGATCAGGATCTCTTTTTAACAAACGAGACCGCATCAGGATATAAACACACTGACGGCTCGCTAATGATATTGACGGTGAACTCCTTCGTTTGTTTGATATTCTCGCGGGTATCCTTCGCTCGGTTGCTTGGAAGAGTGAATGACACACTAATGACTGGGGGGTTGTGCGAGACCTGCCAAGTAAGATCAACATATCGATATGGTTGGCTTTCGGACATGACATACCAGAGAAAAATAGCTAATTTAAAATCACTTGAGCTGTCGTAATCCAAATTCCGAGACAGTGACACCACTCACCTAAACGGAGCCAAGTTGGGCTCCCCTTCCGCCGATAACGAAGACACGAAGGCAATTGGACGCGGAACGACGGCTGATATCAGGAACTGGTAAGCCTCGCTGCAAATACTCGATGTAAGCTACTCTTCGTTCCGAGCTCTTCTAAAGGAGTACACACGGCTTTGGCAGCTCGTCAAAGTTCACCAATTTCCAACCAGCTTTCTCGTCTTCTTTCCATTTCTTGGTAAGCTCTGTGGTCGTTCTCATTCCATTACCAAGCTTCCATTCTTCATCGGGATATTGGGTTTTCCTATGGGCAGGTTGAGCTTCGAATGGGGGACGGGCTGCCGTCGACATGGTTGATGGAGTCGTTGGGAACTGTCGAGGGGAGATACGGGCTGCGTTCACGCGTGGTAATCGAAAGCACCTCGATGGCCCCGCTTTTAAAAAGCCTCCCAACATAGACTTGCTTTGTAACCACGTTAAATCGACTAACGGGAATGGGCTTTCTTAGTCTTGAAGATGCAAGTGAAGGCGTTCAAGTCGCCATTAATGCGTCATACCATGAGTAAACGATGATCGTGGAAGCAAGGAGAGAGCCGTTTCGTGCTCACAGTCGTCGTCGCGGTGCCGCGAGTTGCATCTTCATGATCTTGTCCAGCAACGACCACGTTCTGCGCATGTAAAACCGTACGTGTATGGCTCTATGCCACTGCCGTACAATTTATACTACTACCACACTTTTCTATCTTGCAGTTGTCTGTTTGTTGAAGATGTTGACAGGTGATGTTCGGGCCGAACATGCCGCCGGGAGCCCGAAGTTCAGTCCGATTTTTCCGTTCCGTTCGACTCTGCCTCGGAATGATGATGGCCGCAGATGGCGTGCATAAAAGCAGGGCAAATCCGTGTCTCGATGGCTGCATCACTGCTCTCTCAAACGTAGGCTTCTTGGTACTAGACGATGCAACTATCAGTTGGGACAGTTATTTGGCTGTCTGTGCGTCCGCTCGTTTCCCGGCTGTGAGTCTTTTGGGGGGCTTGTTGAACGGGGCTGTGCTGACGACCAAGTTACTAGATGGATGTGTGCGGCATTTGGCTTTCTCCTCACTAAGCTGGACATGTTCTCCCTTGAGGTTTCAAAGACGATGGGTCAAGTCATCTTGAATGTTGCCATGCCCTGCCTCATGTTCTCGAAGATTGTACCTGCTTTCACGCCGTCTAACATTGATAGTCTGAGTGAGTCATTTTACGTATATCCTACACTAGCGTTCTCAACTTTTGCCTCACTTCTATCCAGGCGTGCTCGTCGTGGTTGCCTTGATATACCAAGCACTAGGATTTCTATTAGCATGGATAACCAAGCGATGTTTCTGGGTGCCGCATCGCTTTCGTTATGGTATCCTATTTGCAGGAAGCATCTCGAACTACAGTGATATTCGTAAGTATTTTTTTTTTACATCTACACTGTGTGTAGTACACTTACGTTTCTGACGGTAATCTACAGCAACTGCGGTCATCATGAGTATCACTGCAAACGCTCCATTCAATTCTTCAACCGATCCCACTATTTCTGTTGCTTTTATTTCAGGATTTATTCTAGTGTTCTTTGTGAGTGAAACACTGCCTCTTGCAAAGCTATGTCTAAACTTCGTCCTGTAGCTCACAATCTTCCCTGCCGGAGGTCATCGGCTTATTGCAATGGACTACGCCGGTCCGGATGTTGAGGACGAAGATCTGCGAATGCCATTCCAAAAGAAAATGAAGCAAAATTTCAAACCTCTACAAATCATCTTCAGGAAGGTTGTAGATCACGCTCGTTGTACTGACACCTGCGAGGATAGCGATGTCGAAAAACGAATGCAAGAAGCAAATCGAACGGAAGCTAAACCCTCTGTATCATTCGCTCAGCCTCAGCCTCAAAAGACTGCGCTTTCTGAAGCAGCTATGCTCACATTAGGAACCTTCCACGCTGAAGCTTCGACAGTCGTGCCTAGCGAAATGGCTTCTCCTAGGGCAACACGACCACCAACGCCATCTCTTCCGACCAAAATACCTCCGGCACCTCGAAAGAGAGTCCTTTCTATCCTTCATTCTTCCCTCACATCTCTAGCACACCCATGTTCTATCACCATCATCGTGAGCATCATTATTTCCGTCGTTACACCGCTCAAGGCATTATTCACCCCCGTCTCAAACTACGATATGCCCTCAGCACCGGATGGTCAGCCTCCGCTCTATTTTATCATAGACTGTGCTTCCTTTGTCGGAGCCGCATCAGTTCCTCTTGGACTCTTGTGTCTCGGGTCGTCTATCGCAAGAATGTCGATACCACATCGAGGCGAGTGGTCGAAGCTCCCTTTAGGCTCCCTCATCTGTTTTTCGGTCTTGAAAATGCTCGTGATGCCGGTATTGGGCGTGCTTATTGTCCAGGGCCTCGTGCGATCAGGCTTTATAAATGCAGAAAATAAAGTATTGCGATTCGTCTGCATGTGAGTTTCATTGATCCGCGTTTCTTCTCCCAATTGTTATTGAACATTTATTTCCGAAGGTTTCAAGCAGTGGTACCTACTGCTACCGCGCAGGTATACCTGACACAGGTATATTCTGGGACGGGAGAAGCGGGCATTGTCCCGCTTTTCCTCTTGCTACAGTACATCTTGATGTTCTTTTCGATGACCATCCTTACGGCTTATTCTCTTTCAATTCTGTTTTAAGGTCAAGTACATTGCACAGAACCTAGACAAATGCACAGATAGATCAATCTTAGATTAGATGTATCTTACATTAATCTATAATACACCTAAATTTCACGGAAACACGCCCAAATAGCCGCTTAGGGTGCAGTAGGAAATATGCCACGCCTTAAATGCGTGTTCGCCGAATTGATTCACGGTACTAAGTACTTGCATCCTCGTCCATTTCTTAGACTCATACCCCTCCTTAGCACTATACGCCATCAAACCGAACTTGCAACTCTTCGAGCCCGATCCCTTATGCTGTGTACAATCCTCGGACGAAAACACCGACACAATGTCATGATCCTCGAGACCAACGACCCGTTCCCACGCTACGTTTTCTTCTATCGCGGCGGACTCCGCGTGATGCAACGATCAACCGTGTCGCAGACCATCAAGCGCCAATACGTGTGCGATATATGCGTTGGGCCCCATCCTACCGTGTATTTCGAGGAAGTGAAGAAGTTAGTGCGCAAGCTGGGGGTGACGGGCTCGCAACAGCAGGTTGGGAGCTTGTCGACGAACGCGGCGGCGGCGTATCAGGGCCTATTGACGGTTATGCAAGATGTTTCGACACGGTTTTCGGACTCAAATGGTGCGAAGAGTAGGAGTGAGAAGGGAGGGAGAGGACCTATAAAGAATTCGAAGGCGTACCCTCTTTTCATCGGGTCGTATAAATCACGGCGGAAGACGATCGTGTACGAAGGTTACGGACTTCATCATAAATCTCAAAAGGGCTACTTATTCTAGCTTTTGTCAGGTAAATATTACCTTGTTTCAATACTCGTCGAGTCTTTTGACTGACAGTAGGATCGCCATGCTCTTTTAACACTTCAAGCAACCCACGCGGACGTGGTTGATTGCCAGTAGAATCATTACAAGTGTACTACCGAGTGAGTTGTACCAAGGAAAAGCACTCGAACCATATTGCGCTAGCACAAATTGATCCTTATCGCCATCCTAGGAGCATGTATTAACCTTTCTTTCCCCACTGATTCGATAAACAGAATCTATTTCTACCTATGCCTTCTTGATTAGTCTGGGGTTTGTTACTCATTTTTATCTATGACATCACCTCACCGGAATACATTTAACAATACCAACCATCTTTGTGCAGGTCCAATGTATCTCCGAATTACTTGGGGCATTGTTTGTGGGATAAAACGAGCTGTAAGTTTACTGAAGTAGTAAGATTGACCACGAATAAGACTGCGGCCGCAGCTTCTTTACACCATTTCGTCAGTGGAGATTTTGCTCAGATACGAATCATATGGCGGGGACTCCCACTGAACGCATTCTTATCGCTTTTTGCTTTACGTTTCTCTAATTTCATAGAGACGAAGACACGAGGCTCCTGAACGCGGCGACTCCGAGACGTAATATTATAATGCCACTACATATACCTCGCATTCTGTCTCCAGGTTATTAAATCGCTTCCGAATTGAACATTTACTGGGATATAATCTCCGCTACTATTTTTCTCTATGCTACGCCTTCTGTGGACTCTTCGTAAAGAGGACAGAGGTGAGGTGGCGAGACAAACAGACAAACAAGAGCAAACAAGAACTAGCTACGCGTTTAGCTAAGCATATGCATGCCTGACACGCCGCGCTAGCTCCGACGGGCTCGTAGCAACGTTGAAGGAGGCGATGAGGAGCACGGTGATAACGACAGCGGACGGCACAAGCATGCTTCTTATTCCCATTCGCGTCCTCCGTTCCTCTTCATACTTTCCTCTACCATGCTCAGCAGACCGGTGAGGGAGCTAGCCTTCCTCTTGCGCACGTTAGCAATCGTCTCTTCTGCACCGATACCGATAAGCACACGGATAGGGGACGTGGACAGCCGTTATGAGGAGACCATCCAACAACCTTTCACCTCGGACCAAAGTTTCTTCGACCCGAAGACCAACGGGGGGCGGATGCTAGACGTATGTTGTGTTTCTCAAGTAAACGGAAGCACGGGCTGATTATATGGTGCATTAAGTTCGCGTTACCGGACGGAGAGGAAGGAGAACCGTTGAATGTGATCATCTCTGCCAATTCAGACCCTTTTGTACTCACGGATACTGGGTTCCGGAACTACGCAAAGTGCGCCAATGTTCTCTTTCGACGGTCTTCTTCGTCTGCTGATCTTCATCTCACACGTTCTTTCGAACGATTCAACAGGTCAATCGGCTTCTCAGAAGAGTGTCTCGGATTACATTATGGTGATATCCATCGAGCCAATTTGGGCGACGGAAACGGAGAGAAGGACGAAGAGTTTCTTGCACGGCAATACTTTTTCCCAGTTTGGGGTACTTGCTGGGAAAGCGTCGCAGGTGAGGAAAGAACACTCCCGAACTCCGAATTAGCTCATCTCATGACACTCGCAAATTTACAGGAGGTTTTCATTTCAGAGGCTGGAAACAAGATGGGGAGCTGGCAAACAGCGGGGCATGGTTCTTGGGGTAAGGTCTCTCATCTCGTACCAATTTATCTTTTTTTACTTACCATCAGTCTACAGCGCTTCAAAGGAAAAGGTTCGAGCTGATATCCGCGTCGTTTCTACTAATCCTAATTCGACTTACGCCTGACAGGACTCGAGTAAGAACCACATGATCGTCGACAATGGGTACAACCTAGGACGAGACTACATCGTTGATAAGGCAACTTCGGGCACTCACTGGAACAGCATGTGGTGGCGAGCAGATGTCGAGTGGAATGAGGGTGATCTATTACAACCCGGCCATGAAGGTGATCGATTATCACCGGCTGCTCTCCAAGCTGACGACACACACACGCTAACAATTTTTCGTTTTCCAGGAATCAATCACGGAATAGACCAGGATGGACGAGTGGCCATCTTGACGGTGAATCGCGTCTAACGGAGGGAGTTCCTGCGTTTAATACCCCTGTGCTCGCTATTCGACGCTCTATCGCCTCGCATTTTTCCGCTCACCGCAATACCGCATGATACTCGCTGAGGCTTGGTCATTTCTCGTGCTGTCGAATACGGACATACAATACGAATATCGGTGAGAATATGGATTATTCAACGACCTATCATGAACATGTTATGAGTGTAACGGTGACTGTATGACAAGCTTCCGGCCCCAGACTTAATTACATCGTGCTTTATGACCTTCTAGACACAATCGATTTGTTTATATTATGTACTATTTCATTGTAAAGCTATAGTAGTAAATATAGAATAAGTGGCACTTATTCGACATTGGAAATGCGAAGCATGAGTCGCGGAAATCTACTCCAAAATCAATTTCAACTCAGCAGGTGAGTCGTACTGTAAGATTAAACGTTTCCGTGATGTAGGACCCATCTAACTCTTCAGTTTCTCCAGAAACTCTGTTTTCTTCTTGCGAAGGACACAAACCGCAAGTATTTGCCTTCAAACGTCCTTCTCCATGCACCATTTCGGGTCGTGCGACACAGCAATCACCCCCTCCTGGTTCGCGTTCAAATATAACGTGCCCGTCGGATTGGCAAGTTCGCTATCTATGCCACGGTCCTTTGCAAGTGCTTTCAACGCCTCCGTCATCGACGTGTAGTCTGCGCACGGATAAGAGGTTGGAACTGAGGCCCGGAACATATAGCGTGCGTTTCAGTGTTATGGGTCTGCATAGTTTGTCATCCGCCGACTGAACATGAACGGTGCCAGTGGCTGTAGCACGAAGCGGGAATCCTTCATTCGCTGTACGAACTTCCACGTCGCACCCAACAAATGAAGTAAACAGGCCAGCGTCATTGACCATGTGTGACGTCGCTCCAGAATCGCAGACAAACGATATGCCACGTTCGCCCTGGTGAATCTGATTTGGAGTAGCGGACGATGACATCAACGCGCGGGTTGTCTCAGCGAAGAGTGAGTTTCCAAACTGATTGTTCTGGCGTTTCATTTCCTCACGAAGCAGCTTCAGTTCCTCCATAATGGCCTTCGGATCAAGAGTCCTTTCCTGTTCCGATACGTTTGCTACTTGGGCCGATTGGGTCAAGGACTTCGGGACAGCGAATCGCGACCCGCTTTCATTCTTCCTATAGCACTTTTCCACAACGTGCCCATATCTACCACAACCTGAACACAATCTTTCCTGTGCTCCGCCCTGCTGGTGGCATACTTCGGTGAGATGGTTTCCCTTTCCACAATTCTTGCAATTTGCTCCCATCGATTTAGAGCTTGTGTCGGATTTGGATTTGTCATTGGTTGTGTCTCGTGGAGTGGTTTGTTGGGTAAGTTTTGGTGGTTGAATGGGTTCGTCATCAAGAGACAGAATGTACGTGACAAATTTCTCGACCGTCGAGTGTTCTGACCTTTTCACATCACCGCGTAAAAGTCGCCGGTTAGGGTTTAGCAGGGAGTGCTTGAGAGTAGTCAGGTACTCATAGTCTGAGACTAAAGTGCCCGCACGTTCAATATTGGATCTAAGGGTAATCATTCGATCAATATGCTGCCTAACAGGAGTCGAATCTTGGATGGTCGTGCCATAGAATTCGAGCTTTGCCGTAACAGGATCGATGGGCCCTTCGTACTTGTCCCGGAGAATGCGCCACATCTCATACGCAGTTTGAGCTCCTGCGATGGCCGAAATTTCCCCCATTTCGACGCTGATCATGATGTGTTTCCTTACAACTCGATCCGCTTCCATCAGGCCTTCCTTGTCAAGATCTTCCTTGGAATACTGGTTCTCGAGAACATCAAGCCACAGGACGTTGTCAGATAGAGCGAGCTTCATATAAGCAGACCACGGCAAGTAGTTACCAGAGCTCTGAGATAGAAGCTGTTGCGGCTGATGAAAGTTTACGCGTCTTGTATAGTGCGAGTGAGCTCGTTTCTTGGTACGTGGAGACCGAGACCTTTCTGAGTGCCTAGATCGAGATCGAGAACGGCGGCTTGCATCCGGGTGCAAGAGTTGTCCGACATTAGCTATGTCATTCAACTCGGAGGTGTTAGATTGCGTTTGGGATGGAGATGCCTCATCCAGGGAACGTAGGTGTTCGACTCGAGTGGCATTTGCAGCTCGAAGTTCCCTTTCCATCTCAACATTCTCAGGTTGGGGCTGACTGTTCATGTCCCGGGTGGAACTCTCGGTGGCATTGTTAGGTGGATGAGTTACCGACTGGTTTTCGGGTGGAACGCTCATACTACGAGTGACGACCATGGGTGGCTGTGGTTCCAGACTATGAAGTGGCTTGTGTGACTTTGCAGGATAAACGACTGAGTGGCAGACTCAGCCAAGGCTCATAACCTGAAAGAAATGCCTATATGCAGGTATGTAAGTTAAAGATAGTGTGAAACAAGTGTAATATGATGATTCTCACCTCAGCTACTTTTCCGAAGTGTGTGGTAAGAAGCTGAGGTTCGAATATAGAAAACGCGGTCATAAATAGAATAAGAAACTGATCGGCTGACACCTTTATGAAATAGGAAGTGGTATGGACGGAATCGAAACACAGGTATACTCGGACGAAACCAACTCATGTCGTCGTCCTCAACACGTCATGCTCGCCTTCAGGAGAATTCATCTGGGAGGTTATACCCTTCAACTTCGTCAACACTGCCGCAATGACGAACGGTGTACAGCGGATGCCCACTGCACCTGACAGTGGATAGCGATGGTGTTGCTGGGGTTATTCCCCTCTCGACGAACTCCCACATCATTTCGTGCTTCTTTCCTCTTACAGAGACGACGCTTTGGTAATTCGTCTCAGGCTTGTCTACAATGTGGATGAGAGCCCGAGAAGGACGATTCAGTCGACCACAGGCTTAAACCCCTCGAGTTCGTTGTTAATTGACACATTGGTACACTGAAAAGGGTTTTCCGACGCACAAAAAAGAAACATTGAAAGCACGGTCCGTTTTGAATTTGTGGGAACGAAGATGATCCAAAAAACACAACTATTACTATGCTACAGCGAAACAGAACTGTAAACGCGTCAACGCATCTATAAATAAAGTTAATGGGAAAGCGAAGAAGGAAGGACAAAGTACGAAGAGCGAAAAGACAAAGGCGATTATCAAAGCAACATACACAGTTTTCGCAGAATAACCAGTCCCAATATAGCCCATTTAGAAAGTTGAGGTATCGTAAGAAATTCACCGTCTCGAGCTCGCTTGCGATGAGTAAGGGTGGGCGATCTTCGAATCTCCGTATCCGATAGGTAAATCATACTCCGCCTTGAGTGGATACAGTGCATACGAAGGTGCTTGCTTGCTATTTGCATCTGTCGTCGTCACAGTGAACGTAGATGGGGGACCACTCGGTATCGACCGCCCTTGACTCGACACCGCGCCCCTCTCCAGATCCGAGTCGCCAATAGACTTAATCGTCGATAGACCCGGTTCGAAAGTCGACTCCGCCGCAGTGGCGACACCGGACGCGAAGGTCTTATACTGTATCTCGCCGTGCCCATCTCCATTTTGGTTGAACCCATGTCCTCCGGAGTTGTTCCAAGCTGATACTTGCGAGCCTTCGAGATTTTGCTTCCAATGTGCGGAAGACGTCCAGACGGTGGCGAAGACGACGCCAAGAATAGCAATGTAGTTGTTGACGAAGAGGACGTAGGTGCCTTTGAGGAAATCCCTGTCGGAGGTGATGAGGATGATTTGGACGATGTTGAAGATGACGGGAAAGACAAAATTTCCAAGGGCGATATAGAAGAAGCCACGAATGCGTTTGAGAGTCGTAGCTTGGAGTGAGGTTTAGACAAGAAGAGTCACAAGACGATGGGTTATAACGTACTATGTTTCTTCATCCAGCTATTGCGCCCTCGGGCGTTGAATAGCTTGAGTTTGTAGAGGAAGAAAATCGAGGAATAGCTAGATAAGAGATAAGTATATTTCAAGCATAAAAAACCGATAGAGTACGTACGTATTGTCAATAATCTGAAGCGTCCACTCTGTTGTAATATACGGGTTGCGAAACCATGTAACGCCCCCGACTAGCAAGATGCTTCCCAAGTCCTTTCCCTTCTGTCTGTAATCCTCGAAGTACGCGCAACACATGATAAAGCGCACGATTTTGCAGAAGACAGGTAACGCGATGACCATGAGCCTCTTCTGAATCGTTGTCCGATGGCTCGGGTAGAAAGCAAGGAGACGCGTCAAAAGCACCGAGTCGACAAACAGCGGCGTCATGATGCTCACTACGATTGTCGACAACGCAAGACTTGTCTTGATCGGAACTGTGGGTTGCAGCATCGACTTCCATTCGAGTACATCGTTGAGAATTGCGAGGAGTATACCGAGCAAGCAGATGAAGACGTTGAGCACGAACACAATCGACTTGCGAGAGGAGTCCGTCGAGAAGAAAAAGAGAAGGATGATAACGGGGACGAGCATGGCCCCCAGCGGCGTTGCGATTAAAACGAAAGCAATACCAGGCTCGATAACCGCGAGAAACTGGGTCCCTTCCGGAGGGAGCATGGCCGCTGCAGCTGCGTCCGACATTTTGGGTGAAAGCTATTTGTGTAGGCGTGAGACGAGCTAGACCGTCGGAAGGAGTGGGCTTTGCGAAAAAAAAAAGAAAGAACGTTGGATTTTATGGGCTGAGCAGACCAGTGCCCTTCGACTTCGGGCAAAGCTCAGTGTACTGCGAAACGGATCAGAAGGCACCAGGCTGGGGTCGCATCGAATTCGAAACGCAGCTGTTTTATTCGGAGTCAATGCGTGGTTAGCTGTGTGCGCTTTGGGATCAAAGAAGTACCCTAGAAAAAGAAATCAGAAATATAATAAATATACGTCAGTCGACCACAGCGATTGACCGTTCTAGTTTCGTACCTGAACGGCTGAGTCGAAAGAAGCTCGTGCATCGTTTTCTGCCACTGTGCGAGCTTTCATGCGGGTACAAGTGAGCTCCAATGTCGAATTGAATCTTCTAAGTGATTATCTACCCCTTCGAATGACACTCATAATATGCATAGTAGTTGGAGGGATGCAGGTATAGCCAAGAGTACTAGTGCAAGTCATCATTGGATGACAGGAACATTGTCGTCTACCCTCGTTGCCCGGAGAAGATCTTCAAGCAAGCAACGCGCGGAGCGCTCGAAATGAAGCGGCAACCGCTTATTCACCCTGCAAGCATCTTCGGGTTCTGAATTGAATACATAGAACTGCATTGTTCAAACTCACTGATTGGTATGTAGAAGTCGACTGGCGAAAGAGATTGTGACAAAAGCGACGAAAACGAGTATTTTGTTGTGTTGCTGTACATCTGCTGGTTGAAGTTGTAGCTAAAGACGCCATTAATGATTCCCGACATCGTGGTGGATGGATCCTTGCAGTGAGTGGAACGGTGTACCGGCGCCGAGCCGACGACGAACCGAAAGAGCGGAATCGGTCGATCGGCAAGAGATGGAAATTTCAAGTACAGCCGAGATAAGGGAGAAAATAATGTCCAAATATCGCTAAATTTTCTGTTGTTTTAGACCGAAATCGCGGGTCATCTATTTCTCTCAAACGTCAACTTCGGCAACCGATGAGCTACAAGAGGATCATGATGTTCTTCAAACGCCGTGATAGCCATGGACGCATACTACTCATTCGTCTTCAAGCGCTTCTTCTTCTCTAACAGCCATCGTACCCTCACATAAAGAAACCTACTCACCAGTCAAACTTGCAAGCATCAAGATGTGGCCATTTTCTTCCTCCTATCCCGAATGTTCTTGCGATGCCCTTGGTCAAGAATACGACTACATCATCGTTGGTATGAACTTTACGTCTCTGTTGACCAATTGAGTATCTGAAGATCAATTTCGTTGTATTTTCAGGTGGCGGGACAGCAGGCTGCGTTCTTGCAAGCAGGCTCAGTGAAGACCCTTCCACGTCCGTTCTGCTAGTCGAACGCGGTGACGCCAGCGATGCCTGGACGTCTCGTGTCCCACTTTTCTCCCAAGACTTTGCTTCCGATGGCTCCCGAACGTGGAGACACGAGTCGACGCCTCAAAAAGCTGTCAACGGACGCAAGTTCGAAGTTTTTTCCGGAAAGCTCCTTGGCGGCACGTCGCGTATCAATGCGATGGTATACACCCGCGGAATGGCGGCTGAGTACGAAGGATGGAAAGCCGAAGGGAGGCAAGGGTGGGGGTACGACGACGTGTTGCCGTTGTTCAAGAAGGATGAAAGGTATTCAGGAAAGCAGACAACGGACGAGCGTGGGCGAGATGGTAAGTCTCGCGCTAGCTCTTTGATTTCAGGTTACCTAAGAGTTCTATTTTAGGCATCTGGGCAACTCGTATACATGAACATTTCACTTTTAAACCTTCAGAGCAGTCAGTACTCCGCATGGATCACTCGGCTTGATGTTACTCATTTTTGATATTACGTTATCAAGCGTGTTCCAAGCATCGAAGAAACTTGGCCTCCCGGTGATTGATGACCAAAATGATTCCTCGAGTCCAGCAGCAGGTGCAGCGAAAGCGCATTTTACAATCGACGAAAATGGATACCGACACTCGACTCTGCATGCATTCCTTCCGGTTGAGTTGGCTATTGCCCGGAAGGGTAACCTTGCTATCTGTGCCAGAACATTTGCCACTAAATTGGACATCAAGCCAAGTGGAAGGGGTAATACTCTGAAGATCGACGGCGTGTTTTTGCAGGCCGTTGATTCTGCGGCGAAGAAGGGCTATGTGACTGCAAGGAAAGAAGTAGTTCTCTGCGGTGGACCCCTTCAGAACCCAAAACTTCTTATGCTGAGGTACAGTTGCCCATCTATACATCCTTACGTTAATTCATATTCGTTTCTTCGTGTCTAGTGGGGTAGGTCCTAAAGAGCATCTTGAGGCCCATGGTATACCCGTCTTGAAAGATCTGCCAGCGGTTGGTGCTCACCTCGTACGTACCCTGTACCGTGATGTCCTTCATTCACTAAACTTCTTCTGAAATGTTTAGCAAGACCACACGGGGGTGCCAGTCGTCTTCGATGTTCCAGTAGAGCATTCCCTACTAGTACTCGAGAAAAGGCCTCTTGTATTCTTCCGCGAGCTCTTCAAGTACTTGGCCTTTGGTACAGGCTTGTTGCTGGCACCCGTCACTGAAGGAATGATCTTCGCGAGGTCGGATCTTTTGAACAAAAACTCCCAATTCGTCGCGAATGCCGAGCAGCTCGACGCGAAGAATCCGACAAACAAGCCTGACATCGAGATTATGCCTGTCAGTTTCTTTGAGTAGCTATGCATGTCGTACTTGCTTCTGATGATTGGGTTCGTAGATTGCATATGATGGTACCGGTTTACCATTCGACAAAACCTTTGGAAAATTCTGCTTCCTCACCGTCGTGTCTCGACCGCATTCCCGGGGCACCGTCCGTCTTGCATCGTCCGATCCCACAGAAGCACCCATCATTGACCTGAACGCGCTTTCAGACCCACGCGACTGGGATATCATCCGCGCTGCTGTGAGACTCTCTATGCGTATAGCCGAGACGATGTCCAACGACCCGGAAATCGCCTACGAAATGAAAGGTCGCACCGTGCCCAAGAGCATGAGCGATGAAGATTTGAATGCATTCATCTTGCAGTGGGCGAGGACGACGTACCATTATTCGTCTACGTGTCGAATGGGACCTGAGGTGCCCGACACGGAAGGCGGAGAGCCAGGTGTAGTTGATGATGAGTTGAGAGTATATGGTGTGCAGGGATTGAGAATTGCGGATAGTAGCATATTTCCGCAGATTATTGCTACGCATTTGCAGGCGCCGACTGTGATGGTAGCAGAAAAGTGCGCTGAGTTCGTTCGAGGAAAGACGTTGTGATACTATTGCATCATATACTAGGGCATAATCTGCTCGACGGCCAAGTTAGGCTATCCATACCGGAAAAATTATCATGTACATTATTGTCTTGTCCATATTTCAGGTTGCTCTGAATAATTTGTGTCAAATCCAAATCCATGACTTCAAGTGAAGTGTGACAACGCGCTGTGACATACCGTTACGAAACGCGTTTCTCGGGTGTCGCGGTTGTTCGCCTGAGACTTTTCTCAGTCTCCGTGTTCTGCCATCATTGTCTTCCTCCACTAATTACAAACTGGATTTTAGATGTATTAGGCGCCGGCCCGTCCGCCTCGCGTTCTTTGCCTCCGCAATAGAGACCCTCAGAATATTCAGAGAAGCAGTCAAAAAATGATCCGTTCATCGCTCAGTGGCGCCCGTGATACATCACCTGTTCTTTCTCTATTGCATGTCGGCGTCGCAGCGGCTGCGATAGTCTGAACGACTTCCATTTAAACACGATGTGGTGCGCTGCTTGACAGAAATCTTGAATAGCTGAAGCTTCGTCTCTTACACTGCTTCATAATGCTAGCTTACTCTTTGCACTTGCACCTGGCCATAGCTTTGCCCATACTTCTTCCCACGATCGCCAATGCCAGTATACTCACTAGCTTCGACCAACTTTCTAAGGATGTGTATGATTTTATCGTTGTAGGAGGTATACTAGTGTCTCGTAAGGAAGGGTTTATCCTTACTCGACCACATAGGAGGGACAGCTGGAAACGTCATTGCGAACAGGTTAACCGAGTCAGAGAACTTCTCCGTGCTCGTCATCGAGGCTGGTATATCGTGCGTGCTCAAGTGTTTTGCACCTCCAGACCTCGATCTCAATTTCTTTTCGTAGAAACAAAGGGGTTCTGGGGTCTATCGTCCCCTTCCTCGACGGCACTCTAAATCCATACACCTTTGTTGATTGGAACTACACTACCGTTCCGCAAGTGGGCCTTGACAATCGAGTGTTGAACTACTCGCGTGGGAGAATGCTTGGTGGTAGTAGCTCGATCAGTACGTTTTGCAACCTTTCGAAGCTGTTTTTTGAAACTGATACCTCTCAAGATTATATGGTGTATACGCGTGGATCAGATGATGATTATAATCGATGGGCAAACGTGACTGGTGATGATAGTTGGGCTTGGGAAAATTTACATCCGTATTTCTTGAAGGTGCTTCAAAATTGGGTATCATAATGTGTGTAACGAACTGAATTAAGACTTTAGAGCTCAAGACTCGTCCCGTCGAGTGATGATCACAACACGTCAGGCCAGGTGGATTCTTCGATCCTTGGAAATGGTCCACTTCAAATCAGTTTGCCAAACTTCCCCACCGAAATCGATGGACGTGTAAATGCCTCAACCGGGACCGCTCAGTCAGAGTTCCCCTTTAACTTAGATATGAATTCTGGGGATACAATCGGAATTGGTAAGTTCTGATCGGCCCATTTAAATAGGACGCGTACGGATATAATGACCTCTATCAGGATATTTGCAGGCTACCATTGGCGGTGGAGAACGTAGTAGCTCAGCTATAGCATACCTCGAGCCTGCTCTTTCCAGACCTAATCTTGACGTGCTGATTCTTAATCAGGTCACCAAAGTGATCTCGAATGGCACCTCGGAAGGACTCGTGAACTTCAACGGAATAGAGTTTGCTTCTAACTCATCTGGTGCGTATATTTGTTTATAGAATGCGATCATTATTCATTCGTATCTCTTTCTTAGCCCCAAAATCTCTGGTTTTCGCGAGAAAAGAGATAATTCTGTCAGCTGGTGCGATCGGCTCTCCCCAATTACTCATGCTTTCTGGTATTGGGAATAAGACATCTCTTTCAAAGCTTGGTATTTCAACTCTTATCGATTTGCCCGATGTCGGGCAGCATCTCCAAGATCACCCGGTTATGTCGAATTACTTCGTGGTAAACTCAACTACAACTCTCGACGATGTAACTCGTGACCCAAGCTTGGCTGCCACCGATCTTGCCCAATGGAACGAAACGCGCACCGGCCTATACACTTCAACGGGAACAAACAACCTTGGTTTTCTACGGATACCATCTAATACATCAATATACGAGAAATACGAAGATCCTTCCGCTGGTTTGTTTTTGTCGTGATCTTGAGATACGTTGCTGCTGAGCGCTTTACAGGCTCACGTTCAGGACATTTCGAAGTTCTCTTTTCTGTAAGAGTCCAATACTTCGAACTATGAAACTTGAAAACTCATGCGTATCGAATAGGGACGGTTCGCCCCTCGTGCCAGTGAATTTCAGCCTAAATCGGGGTACTACTTGACCGTCAGTACTGCAGTCGTTTCCCCTGCTTCCCGTAAGTTGTTGTCAAGTCCTTGCAAATGTATTTTGGACTGACTTTCAGAATATAGGCGGGTCCGTGGTGTTAAAATCGTCAGACCCATTCGCTTACCCCCTCATTGACCCCAATTTTCTCGTTCATCCGTTCGACCAACAAATCATGATCAATGCCGTCCGTGCCGCCCGCCGTTTTGTCCGGTCCCAACCATGGCACGGCTACGTTCTTGGGCGGTATGGTATTGTTGGAGGCGCGGACACTGAGTCGGACGAGGAAATTCTAGCTGCCGCACGTCAAGCCGTAGCAACGATCTGGCACCCGACAGGGACAGCCAGAATGGGTCCTGCTGGAAGGGCCGAAGACGGCGTAGTAGATCCGAGGTTGAGGGTGAAGGGCGCGAAGGGGTTGAGGGTCGTGGATGCATCTATTTTTGTTAGTGTTCATTTTATCTCGCGTTGCAAAGATAGCCTAACAAGCTTCTTTGAAAGCCTTACATCACTGCGTCTCACACCGTTGCACCAGTATACATTGTTGCAGAAAGAGCAGCAGCCTTTATACTCGAAGAATGGAATCAATAAAAATGTTGATGTAAAAGCAATGACCAAATGCGAAGTATAAGAAATAAAACTCCATTCCTTCTAACAAAAATAGATTAACTGCGATATTAAAAAAGTTTCCAGGAACCAAGGTCAGTAAATGCTATAAAAATACGAAAACACCCGCTCGTTTCGTTGTTGAAAACAAACATGCAACGGTCATCCATCTTCTTCCATATTCGTGTATAATTGGGTGTTTAGCGAGGTAAACCACCGACTGTGATATGACCATGACGATCCCTGAGCCTGAATGACTTGTTTGAGACTAGCTTTGTTGAATGAAAGGGAAGGGTCAGTTCGGATTGCGCTTATGATATAACCTCTGTATAAAGTTGAAATCAAGCCTCTCGTTAGAAGGTCGAAATACGACAGAAATGAGAAGACTCACATAACCGTCGTCTCTTTCAGGGGGTTCTCAACGGAGCGCAGAGCACGACATATCTCTGGCAATGGCATTTTTCGTAAATGCCAAAGATTATATGCCCGGATATGTTGCGCTGGTTGAAAAATGGGCTTCCATTTTTCGTTTCCGGTTTCCAGCCTCGAACCGGCACTGGCTGACTTCCTCATCGTTCGGGGAGAGGAACCAGGCGAATGAATCGGACGAGTCGTGGAATTGGTGTGCCGCTGAGGGCTTTGAGTTGGTGAAGAGGTCGGATTAGAGTCCCGCGTTCTTGATACGAACGCTTTGGCGGGAAGGTCGCTTGATTTGGCGATATCTGTAACTCCGATTGAGTTTGCACTGAAATTCGAAGAAATAACAGGGATGTCTTCAGCTTCGAGGCCAGGGTCTGCGCTCTTACTTCCTGGCCCAGTCTGAAGAGAAGAATCTTTCCACGGGAGCGTACGCGATCGTTTGATCGAAGACGAATTAGATGCGGGGGGCACGCTGGTGAGATAGGGTTCGGTATTTGCTCTACTCAGAGTGACCGGTGTCGGTGAGGTGCTGCTCGCTGACGGAAGAGTGATTACAGACGATGAAGCGGACTTTCTTTTCAGCCCCGTCTTTGGTATACCATAACTCTCCGCGACACCTTTCGTATATAGAACCGGGTTCAGCTCGGTACCCGCAGAGCTGGCCATCTCGAGTAACGTATGATAAACGACTATGGCGCAATGCGCATCATTGGCGGCATCTAAATGCAGACATCGTCAAGTTTGTAACCCTTTATCTATGAACGCAACTGCCTTACAATCCAGCTGTTCTTCGTTCAAGGGAATAGCTTCCCAGTTGCTCGTCCGAACAGGACCTTTCGACAATGTGCATCCCGTGTACATCTCCACTATAGCTTTCAAAGTGAGCATTACTCCTGGTGCTTTCGTCGGTACTGCATTAGGTTCGGCCCACTTAGGATCCAGCGCTCGTCGATGGCGTTCGAGAAAATGAACGTCAGCTTGGCGGGCCAGGCTCGAAAGCTCGACAAGTCCCTGAGGCCTGACTCCGAAGTCTCTTGTCAACTTATTCCCGTCGTCTTCGATAAAATAAGTAGGTTTTATGATAAATCGATACAAGAACCTTACTTAAAATATTCACCCCAACCTTTGGGACGTTCGGGTCTTCGAGAAGTTCCTGAGGAGCGCGTCAATGCTTTGAACAACATAATATTTCCATAGCAATACCTTCAACTTCGATGGGAATGCTGCAAAGATACGCTGAGTTGTAAGAAAGTGGAAGGGGGTGAGAACGCACATGCTATGGAACTAATCTGAATGACAAGAATCATGTTCTTGTCACTGAGTTGTACGGTGGCAGTTGGGCGCATGGATGAATTCTTCACAAAAACAGCTCTCCACTCCATATCAAAGCCGACAGCGCTAAAATATAATATAAGAGCACGCAATAGCTGGGGTTTGGAGAGAGCCATACCCCGACAAACACATGACTAGATCGTTAGCCTCATCTTCATGCCGTACGTATACCCTTGTTGGCGTTGGATTCCTTGTCTTGTACGAGTACAGCGGGAAGGGATGAAAAAGAGGTGGGTCGAGGGAGATACGCGCAGGCTCTTGTACGTTTACACCCGAGCTAGATGAGGCAGCATTCAAGGTCGTGACAGCGGACGCGAGCAAAGACGACTGGGGCATTGTTTTCAAACCACTGAGAATGTATGATCTCAGACGCAGATGCATGGCTATCTTTAAAGAAAACGCACTTGCACGCTTTCCTTTCTGAGACTGCGGGCGCAGCTTTCATCATTGTTCGACCTGACAAGGACCACGCCGGCGGTGCTGGAACATCCAATGGCGCTTCGAAATTGGCATTTGATACACTATCTGGAGAACAACTAATTAAAAAGTAAGGAGATCTATGAGATGAATGAACGAGGTTGGTTATATGGCGATGTACCTTTCTATGATGTCCCTTTGACCTTCGGACATATCGTGAGAAGCAGTCGATGAGAGCGTCGTAGCGAATGGGTTGTCCGAGCTGCTAATCTTCACATTCGACAACCTGCTCGCATTCGCGGTAGCACTCGGTAATGAGGATAAAAGAGGGTTTTGCACTCGACAAAGGATTCTATTAGGGCATGAAGGCGCTGTGCGAAAGAGGAAGGACATGGGCGTGAAAGAGAGTCAGGGCAAGGAAGACGCGACAGTCAAAATTGGTGAAAAAGTTAGCACGTGATGGCGTTACTTTTCTGCTACATATGGCAGGTATTTGCCACGGTCATCGTGTAACCTGGACGACTTCGAAGAAGTTGCCTTGCTTATCGACACCGACATCGACGGTCAAGTCTATCAGTAGAATTCCCCAAAGACGTCTTTTTGTCTGCTTCACTAGCACCTGGAGCAATAACGAGCGTGCCTTTGGCGATATCCTTCTACTCATGTCGTCTAATGACATGATTCAATTGCCAGCATGCGGAGGTCGTCTTTTGCGAATACGAGAGGGGTTCGGTGTGAAAAAATGTTGCAACCGCCTTGTGGCTACTCGGTGACAGAAGTACGGTAAGGTTGTCAGTGTGGAAATATAGGGTTCATTCTCGGTGACCTTCGTGCGCAAGAAATAACCATGGGATGAGAAGAACGGAATTTATTTTCAACTGGCGCCGCATGCTACAGGGATTCCGAGGGAAGGGAAACTTGGACGTCCGTCGACTTCTTATAGGCGTCGTTCTGTACTGAGAAACACCCCGTGCCCTCTATGGTTGCTTTCTCTGCCTTTATCGTGTTCGCCATCGTCTCTTTCCTGCCGGTCCTTGCGGGAACTCTCCCTCGCAGTACGACACCAGTCGTCCACGAACGCAGGTCTTTCAGTCCAGAAGTTCGGGGATGGCGTCTCTCTCGTCGCTTGGAGCATGACTTTATTTTGCCCATACGCATTGGCCTGGCGCACTCAAACGTAGACACGCTCGAGGCTGCTCTGAATTCTGTCTCGCACCCCGATTCACCCGACTACGGAAAGCACTGGTCAGCGCAACGCATTGTCGATCACTTTTCTCCTTCGCGCGAGACGGTCGATTCGGTTCTCGAATGGCTTCTGTCCGAAGGATTCGCTGAAGACCGCATAAAGCATACAAACAGCCGCAGCTGGCTCGAGCTGAACGCAACCGTTGCCGAGGCAGAGCGCCTTCTTCGGACTGAGTACCATGTGTTTGAAGACACAGATGGAGCTCAGAGAGTCGGATGCGAGGCGTACCACGTTCCCGAGCATCTCGTTGAGCATATTGATCTCATCAAGCCGACTGTAGCTTTCAATGCTCATGTTCCTCCGACTGAAGGATTCGCGAAGCGCGAAGCGAGTGTGAACCGACCTGTCAAACTTGGAAGTCCATCGAGTTTCAACGGGCCGAAGAGAAATGGGAGGACCGTCGATAGGGCCACAAACCTCACATTGGCTGATTGCGACCAGTTCATAACACCTATCTGTCTCCAGACTTTGTACAATTTCGCGAATTACACGCCGGTCTCAACGGACAAGAACACGTTCGGCATCGTCGAATTCACACCGCAAGCCTTCCTTCAATCGGATCTTGATATGTTCTTCTCAAACTTTTCGGAGAGCCAGGTCGGGCAACAACCTCAACTTGTCAGTATTGATGGTGGTGTAGCTCAGACTACAAACCAATCATTCGATTTCAACGGCGAAAGCGACCTTGATCTGGAATATTCGATGTCACTTACGAACCCGCAGCCAATTACCCTTCTGCAGACGGGTGATCTCGTGGAAGGTGCAGGGTTTGACAACTGGCTTGATGCAGTCGACGCTTCCTTCTGTACTTTCGAAGGTGTGTCAATCCCAGCTTATCCAAACTGCATCTGATTCATTATGGATCCCGATTTCAGGCGGTGATGATCCGGACCAGGTGCGCTATTTTGTGAGCTCAAATGTATGTTTTCATTCCAACATTCTTTAGGACGGTATCTACCCTGATACGATGCCCGGAGGCTTCGATGGTACGCCTTCAAAAGTAACTAGTTGCTTCTGTACACTCAACCAAGTTATTTCGATTAGAGCCCGAAAGCTGTGGTATAATCAGTGTACGTATCTAAGCCGGCTATATCCAAGCTTGGATTTTTTTTTATTCTTAAAAAACCTCTGTTAGCCCCCAAATGTCGTTTCTGTGTCCTTCGGCCAAGACGAGATTACAATCTCATCTCGTTCTGCCATGCGTCAATGTACCGAGTACGGCAAAATCGGTCTTGCTGGGGTACGCTTTGAGCTCTTCTTGTTGAGATAAAATTAATGAGATCCACAGACCACGGTTTTCTACAGCTCCGGCGATTTCGGCGTTGCTGGGTTTGGCAACGTTTGTCTAACTCCCAACGGTAGTGTTCTTATGGACTTTGAATTTGAACGCGCAAATCACTTACTATAAGCAATAGGCACTGAATCCGTCAATGCGACTCGCTTTAATCCATCCTTCCCTTCGGGCTGTCCGTTCATCACATCGTAAGTCTTTCCTTCTAACATTCGTCTTTTATCGTGCCCTTACCAACATTTTTTGAGTGTGGGCGCTACGCAAGTAAACCCCAACAGTACCGTCTTCGAACCCGAGGGAGCTTGCGAACAGGTCATATTCTCAGGCGGAGGATTCTCCAATATCTTCAGCATCCCCGACTACCAGAAAGACGCGGTCAATGGCTTCTTGACAGATCATCCACCACCATTCACTGGCGACCAGTTCAACAACTCTGGGACGAGTCGCGCTTTCCCTGATCTCGCTGCCAACGGGTGAGGACGCATACATGAATCTACGTTCATTTAAGCTAATATTTCATTCTAACGGCTATCAGTGCTAACTTCGTCATCGCGAGTGCGTTATTTACTTTAACAATGCCGATTGTCTTATTGATCTCTCCCCTTGTGATTTTACATCAAGTTGACGGAGGTGAGCAGATTTTTTGATCTAACTGGATATACCTGCTAAAAAATAAACGTGTCGTCAGTTTTCAACCTCGTATTTGGCACTTCTGCCTCTTCACCTACGACAGCGTCTATATTCACTCTCATCAACGATGCTCGTATCGCGGCTGGCAAAGGTCCTGTTGGTGAGTAATATCCTACCTTATCTTTGTCTCGTTTTGGCTTTTCCCTCGGGAACCCTATTGCACCATTTCTCTCCGATATATGCCCACGTTTACCATAGGTTTACTCACGTCTTCTTTTTTTAGGGTTCATCAACCCCACGATCTATTCTGCGCAGTTCAAGGATGCATTTAATGACATTACGACTGGAGGGAACCAGGGTTGCGGTACGTTCCATCCATCCTTTCTTCACCCTTCCTTCGATGTGTTGTGTGCCTTGAACCTTCTTTTCCCGTTTGAATGAAATTTGGGTGCTGACTGGCGAATTATCTCAAGGCACTCCTGGATTTACAGCGACGACTGGCTGGGATCCGGTGCGTATTTTTACCCTTTTTCTCATTCAATTTGTTCAATAATTCGACCTCGCGTTCGTTCATTTGCACAGGTCACGGGGTTGGGAACGCCGAACTTTGAGAAGCTGCTTGCATTATGGCTCGCTCTTCCTTGAAACTGATTGGTATACGAAAGCTCGCAGTCTCGATAGTTTAATCGTTGCTTCTTGGGAACTTGAAGCTGCAATGTTAGCTTTGTATGCTTCAATGAAGAAACGTTTGTCAGAAATCAAGTAAGATCGAGTTGTTTTACGTCAATCCTAAAAGCTTGCTTTGCATTCTGTGGATGAGACAGGAGATGGTCATAATCAATTTGCGCGCATTATGTCGTTATCCTTTCTGTACGACTGACCCTGACTGACACTTTGCTGTTCTCCCCGCTTTCTATACTTATCACTACCCCACTCTCCAAAGTCAACCAAAATGGTTCCGTTTTTTTTCAGCCCAGACTTTAGACTTCTGTTTTCGCTGTTTTACAAGAGGACTTCAAGGTGAGTGTACTCAAGGAGCCAAGCACGAACATTTCACAAATTGTATGAGAGCGAATGAACCGAGTTTGGACTTTCTTTCCTGATAGCATTGCATCTAAAGCTGATCACGCCATCGCAGAGCAAGATGAGCTAACCGCACTCTGCGGAAGCAACAGCGTCAAAGTTTGGGACAGGACTGACTAGGCGCAACTGACCTCTTAAAGTTCACCCATTTCAAGTCCCTATTTCTCATTCATTCCGAGCTCGCTCAAACTTGCTTTCACCACCGCCCCGCATAGTTCATTTGTTATACTTCGACATGGCATCTGAAGACGCATCCTCACTATTCCATACCTCCTCTTCCAAGGGAAAAGAGAAACGGGAACGAGCTCCCGAAAAAATCGAGGACGCGAACGTAAAGAAGTCCAAGTCAAAGCCTGGCCTGGCTTGGTTGCGGGAACACGATAAGCATCCTGAAAGATTCTCAGATGAGCCTCGTATAGCATATTACGTGACTACTGCTATCG
Source organism: Hymenochaete sp. R1 (assembly GCA_019400425.1). Classification (NCBI taxonomy): domain Eukaryota; kingdom Fungi; phylum Basidiomycota; class Agaricomycetes; order Hymenochaetales; family Hymenochaetaceae; genus Hymenochaete; species Hymenochaete sp. R1. The sequence continues at coordinate 45,938 of JAFREE010000009.1, read as the reverse complement.
ACATCATCGACGACCGAGATCCAGAGGCCAAGCAAGTTGGGGACGACAACAATTCGAGTCGCAAGCCGAGAAAGTACACGCATACGCCTGATCGCAGGGTTTTTCTATCAGATCATATACGTAAAGTCAAAGGTCTGAAGGCTTTGCTTGACGACCTGAACCTCGAGAACATCCTCTCAAGCTACTCTCGAGAAGGGAAGTGGGCTTCCGCGAAGGCGGCTATCTCATCGAGTTTGGCGACGATTAAGGGAAATGGATCGAAGGTCATTAAAGATGGCAAACTCGACCAGATTATCCCTCCTCCTGACGACGCCGAATTAAATGACGAGCAAATCAGCGATTCCAGGGCATCCGACTTGGCTCTTCGCGAAGAAGCTCTGGAACTATTCTTCCCTGGGGTCGATTCTCGTTCTAAAGACCAGCGGATTATTGATGCTTCCACTTCTAGTGACGTCCTGATTCTCAATAACGAGCTCAAAGCCGTCAAGAGAAAAGCTCACCATTCTTCCACCATGGACCTGCTTCTTTGCACGCAGGAAGTCAAAGCAGCTTTGGACGGAGTGGCAGGTCGGGCTATCATTTTTACAAACCAGAGTAGTTCTTCCGAAGCGGAAATAGATGCCTTCCGCGCAATCGTCCGGATTGCTAAGAATAGGTGGAAGTCGACGAAGTTCGAGACCCGCACTGGGATAGAGGAGTCTACTGAGCAATCGTTTGAAGAATTCATCGATGCGGAGAAGGATAATTTGCGGAAGAAGATAGCGGAACATGGGTTGTCTTTGCGGGAGGATGAGTTGGAGCATCAGGAGCAAGGAGATTCTATCCTACAAGGCCTGTACAAATCGTTGGATATTTTAGACGATTTGAAGGCAATTATGTTGCCCAGTGTTCTTTCTGTGAAAGCCAAGGGGGCTGCGAATTAGGTACCTTAGATTGAAGCCGAATCTATTTTGCACTTAGAGAAGATCCATAATTTTAGAATTGAGACGGAATCAAATCCCTGATTTAAAATGAAAATGGGATACTGGCGGTTAGCCAGTTTGGAACGTCCTAAAAACGGAGGAGGTTTTATCCGATAAACCATTTATATCTCGAAGACGTTCAGGATGATACAGAAACGCGCACTCGATGGCGCGTACAGTACCGGAATCCTTTCAGATGTAAATAAAACCACCGTCAACCTCAATTCGCTGGCCTGTGATGTACTTGCACCTGTTTGAAAGTGATGCATATTAGGCATCTATACTTGTGAACCATTCGCAACAAAAGATACTGACTTCATCAGAAAGAGATACGCTTCCGCTAGTTCTTCTGGGGTTCCGACGTGCTTCACCAGGAGCGTCTCTTTCAGCTCTTCGAAATACTTCTCTCTCGTAGCAGCGTCCCTTTTGTCCCATGCCTAAGGAAAGCAGATATGTGATTCATTTAACAGAGTGTAAGCGTTCACAATGATTCGTACCTCTGTTATTACAGCGCCAGGGCTGACGATGTTCACTCGAGATGGTGCAAGGTCTACAGCAAGCCCACGTGTAGCTGCGTCGGCGGCGCCCGCAAGCCCTGCTACCACCGTCCACCCCGCCTTCGGTCTCTTGATGGATTGGCCTATGGTTAGGGTAATCGATCCTCCCTTCCTTAGTTTAGCAGACTTCGCTGCCTCGAGGGCTCCCCAGAACATGATGTCGAAAACGTCTTTGAGATGAAGTAGAAAAAGATATCGCAATGTAAGCAGGAAGCGGAGTCGTGAATGGATTAAAGAGAGTTCTGCAGTGTACCTCTTTGAGCGTCCAAGTCAACATCGGGGAATCCCAATTTCAGATTTCCACCACTTGTGTATACCAAATGATCGATCTCCCCGACCCGTTCCAACAGCGCCCTTACTTCCTTCGAAACGGTTGAGTCGACAGTTTCCCCTACAATGCGCTTCCCAGCCCCAGGTCCACCGTCCTTAGCCAGTCTCGACAACGCATCATTAACTTTGGTTTTGGAGGATGATGCGATAATAACACGGGATGCGTCGGAGAGGAGGGAGAGCTTCGCGACAGCATAGCCGATACCAGAGGAACCACCGATGACGAGGACTGTTTGGCCTGTGAGAGTAGTCATTGTATATGATTGTGTATTGGAAGAGTCGCGCCTCTGATGAGTGTGCCCCCAAGGTTCATTTATACCATTGGAATTTCGAAATTGACCGAATTCCATTCAGAGGACGAGACGATGCAAAGCACGTCACTTCCTGGGTCTTCGTCGGAATAGAAAATCAATGATGTTAAAGCATTGCGATTAATAGGTGCTGACTGATTAGCCTTGTACCATGCACATTTCGTTGATGGCACCGGTCATACGATCAGAATTTCCGGGATGACGCTGGCACACAGCGTGATAAAAGCCTACAGTTCGAATCCATTGAGCCCAGATTTTTTTGTCAGCTATTATCGATGGAGTAAGCAAAAGTCGTAAGCAAAATTACTCACTGCACAGTGATGCTGACAATTGCACCTCGCGAAACAGTCCATCTTTGAAACCTCGTCGTCGCGTCATCGAGTTGAAGTAAAATCCGACGTATCGCGCCTGCACTAGGAATTCAAGGTCGTCTTGAACGCGGTGTCACAAAGTTGAAGAGGATAACTTGGCGAAGTCTTTAAGAAGAACATGAATATGGGGCTGACCGTGGAGAAGGCTGACATGGAGAACTGCGTAGCAGGGGCTGGTTAGATATATATCAATTTCGTGCCAAGCACCTGAGACGAGGTCGGTTCCCTAGACGGTTGAAGTTAGAATCAACCGTACGCCAAATATTCAACAGTTGAGACTGGAATCTGCAGGCTGGCACGCTGGGCTGGTCGGCATGGCTCAGCTGCTGACAGTAAAAGTCGCGGCTGGTATACTTGGACAACTTCGGCATGTCGGCGCCACACACTTCCTCGTTTTCCGACATAAATATTGAGACTCGTAGTGCGTACCCAAATGTTGTGGGATTTAGGGTCGGTCCACAAATAGTCGAGACCAAAAGCCGGACCCGTTGGTTTTGAGATTATGGTAACTACTAACTGAGACAAGAAACAGGCTAACAGTTGCGTTCGTGATTAGCCCAGTTCCGGATCACACCCACGTCGACATCACTATTGGGCTCGCAGAGACTTAGACTGGCTGGCTGGCTGGCTGGACGAGTCGAAACTTGAACTGAATTCGGCTGACAAGATTCCAGACCGACCTGAAGGAGACTGATCTTGAATCGCATCATTTCTTCTGTTATTGGTAAGAGACCGGTCGTTGATGGAAGAATGATCGAATTCGAGAATATTTCGGGTCAGCAAGTTCAGACAGGTCGTATACTGCAAAGCCTGTATTAACCTTGGTAAGCATTCTACTGCAGGCGGTATGAAGACGACAATGTCGCTTCATCTTTAGCTTTGAAATGATGCAGAGTCTGTCGATGTCCGGCTGGTTTGATAACTTTTTATACGTCCCTGAAAGCCGCGTGAATTCCGGAGGCATTTAATTTAGTATACAAGTGAGTTCGAGTGCGCCTTGGCACAACATCCTAGATGTAAATAAGGCCACCGTCAACCTCAATTCGTTGGCCTGTTATATACTTGCACCTGTGTCATATTGGTATCGGTCAGTAATTGATATTTTAAGTCGCATAAAATAGAAATGCAGATACTAACTTCATCAGGAAGACATACGCTTCCGCAAGCTCATCTGGAGTTCCGACGTGTTTCACCAAAAGCTTCTCCGCCTGATCCGCGAAAAGATGCTCTTTCGCAACTGGGTCCATCTTATCCCATGCCTAAAAAGGAGTTAGGTTTACATCTATCAGGTGAAAGAAAACATTTCACAAGTTTCTTACCTCTGTTGCAACAAAACCAGGACTAACAATGTTTACTCGAGATGGTGCAAGGTCGACAGCAAGCCCGCGTGTAGCTGCATCAGCCGCACCCGCAACCGATGCCATCAACGTCCAGCCCTTACCGGGCCTCTTGATGGATTGGCCTATCGTCAGAGTTATCGATCCGCCCTTCTTGAGCTTGGCAGCTTTCGCAGCCTCGAGGCCGCCCCAGAACATGAGATCAAATATGTCTTTGGGTTGAGAAAGAGAAGTAGACATAAAGGATAAGAACTGAGCCCGATTAATAAGAAGGATAGTGAACGCACCTTTCTGGGAGTCCAGATTAACATCGGGGAATCCTAACCTCAACGTCCCGCCGCTCGTATACACCAAGTGATCGATCTCTCCAACCCTCTCCAATAACGCCCTAACATCCTTTCCGTTGGAAGAATCGACCGTCTCCCCTGCGATACGCTTCTCAGCTCCAGCCCCCCCATCCTTGGCCAGCCTCGAAAGTGCATTGTCGACTTTAGTTTTGGAGGACGACGCGATAATAACGCGCGACGCATCCGAAAGAAGGGAGAGTTTCGCAACGGCGTAGCCGATGCCAGAGGAGCCGCCGATGACGAGGACTGTTTGACCTGTGAGAGTAGACATGGTGTATACGAGGATTATGTGATTGGAGAAGTGTATTGTCGATGTAAGAGCCTTGAAGCTTTATTTATACCATTCCGACCAGATTTGAGTCTCGGGTGGATCGGTTCGAAAGTCACTTTCGGGATATTTGTCAGTACAAGAAAGCAGCGGCGTTCAAGAAATTATTCTACCATTGTAGACATGCGATCAAGACCGCAGGGGATCACAGCATTGGAAAGTCTCCTTACGAACAAAGGGGTTGACGGACGACTCAAGACTTCCCGGTCCCTACAGATTTGTCAGCTATTTATAAGCTGAAGTCGTAAGCAAAATTACCCACTGGAAGTCGATGCTGACAACTGCACTGCGAGTCGGCCTTTTCAGCCTTCAAAGCGTCGTAGTCCTTGCATCATCTTGGGTCTGAAAAGTCCGACTCATCACTTATACGACGGGAGATAAAAGCTGTAGACCTTGGCGGATGGTACGTTGCGAATGCATGGAGAAACAGGACGCTGACCAGTCAGAATGTCCATTTATAAGAACATAAGGCTGACATAGAAGAAGCTGACGAGAATTGCAGTAAAATCTAGAGCCGGTTGTCCGTTGAAAACTGAATGTCGGCATGAAACAAAAAGCCAGGGCTGATGTGAAATGCATGTTCAAAGAGTCCGGCACTGGCCGGCTGAGACGAGACATTCTAGCTGGCACAAATGTAGGCCGACATGCACTCCGAGGCTGGCTCGAAAACGCGTCAGCCCTACATAATCTCCAGCTCAGCAATGAGGCTGGTGGCTGAATCCAGAATTCACAGAGTTCACGACATCCGCATTAGAATCACCGCACCAGCGGTGGTCGAGACTGAGATCTGCTCCAATCTTGATCGTGGCGCCTCATCATCGACGCCAGTCTGGAACGAGGCTGACGGTCATGTTTGTGATTCGCCTGGTTCCGATTTGAGTTGACGCTGAATTCGGAGACACTAGGGCTGGGCGAATCGAAAGTGAATTCGGCTGACGAGGCCAAGACTGGCTGGAGAAAGGCCTCGGGCTAGTTATAAATCAGTCCGTTGGATGTAACGTTGGTAAGCAGACTAAAATGTTCCTGATCACGAAAGCATATGAGACTGAAGTCTAGTTGTACCTGTGGCCTTTATATCGATTTGCTGCTTGCCAAGTTGAACTTGCAATTTGTACGATAGGGCCTGAAGAGCCATCGAAGAGCTGCTTGAAGAAAATTTCCATTGGTGTCCACTTGTAAAATCAGTCATTATGTTCTCCGCAATTGCATTGTGCTTCCTGTAAGAACCATGGGCCCATCTTTTATGCGGAAGAGCTATTTCCCTGAAAGAGTGAAAAAAAAGGTGAACGGCTAAAGCCCTAGAAACGAGGTATAGATCAACTGATCGTACTGGAAATAGGAGCAGACCAGAAGCATCATCGGCGACTGCGCAAATTCAAAAATAACACACTTCGCACACGGCAAAACGATTGGCGGAAAAGCGTGTTATTTCGATATTTCGAAAGACAGGAATATATTCGCAGTTCGTTTGCACACGTCACAGATGTGGGAGTGAATTGCGAAGCATGGCCTATGGACCTAGGGTGGTCGGGTGGTTGTGCGCGGGAGACCCTCGCCGTAAGAGATAAGCAAGCACTGAAATAGATCGTCAATAGCCGATGAAAATGTGGAGATACATCAGTGAAATGGAGACCAAGACGAACCACGAGTTTTGATCTCTCTTCACAGCGAGATCCGCAAAACGAATAATCGGGATTTTCTGAAGCTCAACTTGAGGTGGGAGGTGATGTGGAGTGGTCGTGTGTGCAGACTGCATCGAAGACAGGATGAGAACATACTCGAGTAAACGAAACATACCGACTGGGACGCACTATATCCACTCCGCCTGTGAAAGCGCCGTCGGTCTCTGTTGGCGCATACAATTGGAAGTCGAAGGGAGAAGATTCAAGACACCTTCTCGCCGTCCCGTCCACACCGTGAGCTCCCCAGAGGACGGTCGTTGAAAAAAAGCACATCCACGGTCTATCTTTCCTTTCCCCCTTTCGCCCTCTGCTTTGTCCCACCATTCCTACGGCGTACATTTCTCCGAGTTCCTGCGCCTCGTCCATGTCGCGCTACAACGTCGTCTCGTCCGACGAACCCTTATCAGCGACGGACGCGGGAGTCCGAGCCCGTCTCCGAGGAGGCTCTGATGATGATGCCGAGAGGGATAAGGAAGGATATCGATCCCCCCAAGAGGGCCTACTAAACGCTTCGACCGTCGGAGCCAGCACCCCAGCATCCTTCGATCAAGACCCGCTCAGTCCGCCGACTCCGAACCGTTTCTCGATGTACACGTCTTCGCCTGCCGGGATGGACACGCCCACACCGACCGAGTCTGTGTCGGAGAGTGATGCAGGGAGAGAGCTCTTTGGTGGAAGCGGAGGCACGGGCGGCGCTCGGGCCGGATCGGGAGAAGCCGACCGCACCGCGTCTACCGGGCCGGCACTCGATGAGAAAGGCGGGAACAGGCTGAGAAGACGATACGCGTTGGCGGGCGAGCCTCGACGACATCGACGGCGTAAATTCTGGATCGTGCTCGCTGTGATTCTCTTGGTCGTAGCTGCTGCAATCGCTGTTCCTATCGGAGTCGTCTTTGGGAGGAAAAATGCGAATGGGGGTGCAGGTGCGAGTGGAAGCGGTGGTAGTGGGAATGGGAAGAAAGGCCCGACGACGGGAGGTGATGGGTCGACAGTCACTATGGAAGATGGTTCGACGTTCGTGTACCACAACCCAGTGAGCTTGCTGTGTAAGGTTTGCCACTCACAGCAACTTCTCATCATGTCGGCTTGCAGTTCGGTGGATTCTGGGTAGACGACCCCGATGACCCCTTCAGCAACAACGCCCAGCCCAACTCATGGACGCCGCCTTTGAACACGACCTGGCAGTTTGGCGAAGACAGGATATACGGTGTGAACCTCGGAGGACTGTTCGTGCTCGAGCCGTTCATCGTTCCGGCGCTTTTCGAGAAGTACCAGGTGATATTTGCCCCTGAAAAAACTGAGAAGCGAAGCTGATACCAGATACTTACTAGAATGGTACGGGGACCGTTGTTGACGAGTGGACTCTCAGCGAGGCGATGGCTGCAGACACGTCTCCAGGTGGTGGTCTTCAACAACTAGAAGATCACTACAACACCTTCATGTTCGTCGCCCGCTTCATCAATTAATTAATTAATATCAGCAAAAAAATTTAAAACTCCTCCCACAGAACCGAACAAGACATCGCCCAGATGGCAGGCGCAGGTCTCAACTGGATCCGCGTCCCCATCCCCTTCTGGACCATAGACAAATGGAATACGGAATCCGACCAGGAACCTTTCCTCGCGCGCACGTCGTGGAAGTATATTCTGCGGATTTTCAGATGGGCAAGGAAGTATGGGATGAGAATCAATTTGGATCTTCATACGGCGCCAGGCTCTCAGAATGGGTTCAACCATTCGGGCAAGTCGGGGCAAATCAACTTCATGAATGGGATTATGGGGTCAGTGTCTTCCGTTACTCACCCAGAACGTTTCTGTTTTTCAGTGACTGAAATCTGTACGTTTGGACAGATTCGCGAACGCACAGCGTATGCTAGGATACATTCGTGTCATCACCGAATTCATCTCTCAACCAGAGTACCAGCAACTTATTCCAATGTTTGGGATCATCAACGAGGCTCTGACTGGTATCATCGGCCAGGATAACATCTCAAACTTGTACGTGCCTTCCAATTGTTTTCTTTGGAGATATTTCTCATCCAAATCCGCATTCTCCACAGCTACCTTCAAGCATACGACATGATCCGCTCCATCACTGGTATCGGTGAAGGAAAGGGCGCCTTCATAGGTATACACGACGGATTCCAATCTTTGACGGACTGGAAGGACTTCTTCCCTGGGAGTGACCGTATCAATATGGACACGCACCAATACTTTGCTTTTGGAGGTGCTGCTATTGACCCGAACGTAGCGCCGAAGCAGGCTTGTCTGTCGTGGGGGTTGGGAATGAACCAGAGGTGCGTACCTTCGCTCGGATGAGGATAGTTGTAAGATACTAATTAAATTGATCGTGGAATTTAAGTATGTTCGATTTCGGCATGACTGTGAGTATTCGTGTACTGGCTTCTTCTTCGTTCAAACTCTAACCAATATACGAACATGTCCAATAGATCGCCGGAGAGTTCAGCAACGGTATCAACGACTGTGGACTCTTCCTGAACGGCGTTACCGGGACCTCAGGCTCTGGCGCGGATTGTAATTTCTGGAACGATATCACGCAATGGAACGATACAACGAAGCAGCAACTCATGCAGTTCACGCTCGCTTCTATGGATGCTTTGCAGAATTGGTTCTTCTGGACTTGGAAGGTAAAAACCACAGTTCTTCTCTTTCTTATAAAGTGAACCCCTTATTGACTATTCCGTTCCTCCCTCTTACATAGATCGGCAACTCCTCGTCGACAGGGACCGTTCAGGCTCCACTCTGGTCTTACCAACTCGGCCTCGAAAACTCCTTCATACCCTCCGATCCCCGCTCTGCCGTCGGTGCATGCGCCTCCCTCTCCGTTACCGGGACCCAGTTCCCTGGTACCTTCGCCTCAGCATGGCAAACGGGCGGCGCAGGAGCAGGTACAATTTCGGAGGACGTCAGGGAGAAGTTCACAGCGTGGCCTCCGACGGCGATGAGCGGCGTTACTGGAGTTCCTGCCAGTGGGCTGCCGACGTATACGAGCACGGCGGCGATGGAGACCTTGCCTAGTGATACATTCTTCTCGGACTTGCCAAAGACTGTTACTCAGGGAGATGGGTGGGCGGATGCGGGGGATACGGCGAGTTTGGTGACGGAGGTAGCAGGGTGTAGCTAGTAAGTTGCTCTTTTGTTCAAGTGCGGTTACGCATCGCATGACTGATTTCGACTAATTTCACTCTTTAGTCCGAATGCGTGGATGGCGCTGGGGGCTCCAGTCCCGACCGATGCATGTACGGGAGGACAAACGTTCGCAGCTCGTGAAGTACAGATAACACCCGCTCCGGAGCTCTGAAGCCTCCTCAAAATAGAACTTTTGTTATAGCTATGAACTACGGTGTTGGATATCCTTATAGACGATTCATCTGATTTTTTTTGATTACTCGGAATCTCTTTCTCTCTCTCTATACCTCGATGCACTTTTTGGTATACTTTGGTTTTAATTTGCTTTGTATTGGACTCTTGACTTTCACGGAGCTCTCTTGACCCTTTACTGGTTTGTCTGCTTATCAAATGTCTTGTATTCAAGCTGTATACTCTCATAGTATATGAACCACTCGTTTAGGATGCTCAACTCGTACCCAGCTTCCATTTTGTGAAATTTCAGAAATGATCAGGTGTTGGGATGGAGGTAACTGTAACTGAGTATTCCGATGATGAGCCTTCGCGTTTGATTTGACTATTAAATATCTTACGTAATGAATAGATTAGCCTAAACGTGTGGAATCACTTCTCGGGGCTAGGTCTGCTCACACACTCATCGCCATGTCCTTTTTCCATATGCTTGCAAGATATTCGGGACAAGCGCTCAGATGGCACCATGCGTACGATTTTTGCTTCCTAACTCATGAATTCAATGCTTGAGGAGCCATTTCGTAAGACTGGATGGCAGTGAAGCATCATGATATCGGACATCCTCCGTACCTCTAGGCAAAGAAGCAGCGTACACACAATAGATCTCTGGGATGACATAGCAACAAGCACTGCCAACGCTCAAAAGGAGGCGCTCAGACGGCCTATCGTATAATAACGTCCATCCTAATATCACCCTTTAGACAAAATTTCCACTCATGCCAACCACAGCTATGCCTTCGACTATCACAAAAGAGTCTATCGGGATGAGCTCAAGCATCAGGAGTGAGGCCACCCATGTTGTGCCTTGCAATGACATTTCAGCGTCAAGCAGTGGCCAGATTATAGATTCCAGACTGCGCACGGTATCATTTCGTGACAGCCTCGGATCCACGTTCACCTCAGGCTCTACCTTTAGCTTTAGCTCGACCGCGACGTGTTCTGATTTGCCAGGTGCTGGGAGAACTCTGGATACGTATTTTTACCAGCCTCTCGGACGCGTGGTAGAATCCAGAATCGCATCTATGGCTCACCAACTGGGGTTTGGACCTTTAGCGACTGCGAGGAAGATACGGCATCTGCAGGCCAAGGGCGACAGACTTGGGATCGAGAGTGGGGGCGTGTTTCTATTAGGTACGCTTTCCCTCTGATAAGAAAAGGCAGTGTTCCGAGCTTTATTCGTGATTCCAGATGAGCGTCTAGCTGTGAGGGGTGAGATTAACAAGCAAATGCAACGACTGGTCGGATTTATCAGGTGCGGTGCTCGGTCTGAATAGATGCTAATACTTACGTTCTTCCAAAATCCTCAGGCCCACAACCTCGCCGGCCAATCTTGTCCAAACCTTGGATGCTATCACCACATTGTCGGTCGAAGATGATGGAATTCGGGCTTATCTCAACTCTTTCGAAAATTCCCACTTCCTTCAAGACTTGCCCGGCAGTTTAACATCGATTCCCATGGTCGCGTGTGCGGCCGCCAGAACAATGGTTTCTTTAACGGATGATGAACTGTGGAAATTTTTCAACGAAAAGCAATACAATTTGAATAACAAATCTGTTTTACTTGGATTTCTCAAGTAAGTTATATTATATTATATTGTGTGAATGCTTCGTTCTAAATCTGCTTCTGTCTTTCTTTATAGCAATCCTGATCGAGCTTCAGTGTTTGTTCGTTATTGTGCACGTCTGGTTCGTCTCGGATGCATTCAAGAACTTGACAATGTTTTCCGGTCATTAAAAGAAAGGCAAGATGAAGGGTTTTTTGCGTTCGACCGGCATTCTTTCTACGACTGCATCGTCGATATGTCATGCATGTACCGCGAACCAGTAGAAGACGCTGATATGGAGAGAACACTAGAGTATCTTATCTTTGAGTAGGTCATCTTCACAGCCGTATAACTGAAAGAAAACAGACTTCTGATCCAGAATCAAGGGTTGTTTTACAGCGACCACAATCAAATGGATTCGATTCGTTCGAGCGCAATGCGATGGACGTGAAGCTCACTTTGGAATACACTGAGCACTTCCTCAATCGGATACCACGCAAATATCGAAGTGCACTGAAGTTACCGGCATACTGATAATGTAACACCACCTAGCACATTATTTATACCCCAAGCGCAACAGCATGGCAGCACTGAATACCCATATCATGCTTCGTTTTCTTCAACTATCAAAATGCGATGTATTAACTAGCTCAAACCCACTTACTTACCAGGGTCATTAAAGGCATGGAACGATGAAGAAAGGAAAGAGAAAGTAAGCATTTTAATCTCAGCCCGTACAAAGGTAACAGTAAACCTGGGTTCAATATGGCCATCTTTTGAAGCTCTTTTACCATCATCGACAGTGCACCTATAGTCCAGTGCGCACCCTGATCGGAAGCAAGTGCGGTAGATATGCCTACGAAGCTCGCCTACTAATTTCGCTTTCTCAGTTTTCCGGGTCGATGACAAAGCAAGCATAATTGATCTTGTGTAAGGCGTGCTTCATAGGGGTTCAGACAAGCGCAAAAATGGTCGACTTTGTCAATCTGCAGGAGATGGACGCGACTCGTATTTTGTATAAGAACTGATCTCTGGCTTGTGTCTCCAACCGATCATTGGATCAATAGCAGCTTTCCCTCTCTGCAAACGATATGACTACTCTCCAAGGTCAAACTGTCCTCATCGTCGGTGGCACGTCTGGAATCGGCTTCGGCGTCGCCAAGCTTTCTCTTCTCTCTTCCGCTTCCCTCGTTATTGTCGCTTCATCCTCGAAAACGAGGGTCGAGAACGCTGTCGCGCGTTTGATCAAAGAGGTGGGCTCCGATGCGAAGTCCCGCGTGAAGGGAGAAGTCGTGGATGGAACGAACAGCAAGGAGGTGCGCGCGCTCCTTGAGAAGGTCGGCGAGTTAGATCATTTAGTATGGACTGCCGGCGGAGGATTTCCCGAGAATTTTGCGGAAGTTGATCTGGACACTCAGAGGGGTTTGGCTTTTATCATTTTTCCTAGGTGATAGTTCCTCATCATTCTTTGTTGAATATGTAGGCATGTTTGATTCTCGATTCTGGGGAGCACTCGAGGCTTCAAAGGCTGCAAAGATAAAGACAGGAGGCTCGATTACGCTGACAGGTGGTACTGCCCTACTCAGGCCACGCAAGGGTTGGGCGCATAGCACGGGTATAGCTGGTGCGGTCGATGCAGCAGCTCGCGGACTCGCAGTCGATCTCGCGCCTATCCGTGTGAATTATATTTGCCCAGGCGCCGTAGAGACGGAGGTGCGTTCTACAATCTTGTCGGTGAGGCTGATCAAAATATTGACGTGAACATCTCCTATAGCATTTAAACAGTTTGGATCCAGCCATCCTTGATAAGTACCGTGAAGAGACTATCAAGAAACTTTTGGTCCCTCGCATCGGTCGACCAGAAGAAATTGCCGAGGCGTACGTTTTCCTGATGAAGTGAGTAAAGAAAACGAAAACATTCTTTGTGCTTTGCCTCTGATCATCGATTTTTTAGGTGCAAATATATCACTGGGCAGCGCATCATCGTTGACGGGGGACGCGTCATTGTCTGAAGCCTGTAAATAATTGTACTTGTAAAATAAGCGTCGGTCGAATGAATGGCGATATAGTCGTTGTCAGCAGCTCATAAGAAAACGACAGAAATTTTGACCAGAGCGGGTCTATAATTTCTATGGCTTTCATAGAGCAGACGCGCCTAGGAGATTCTTCAGCCACAATCAAACGAAACATGTCGTCGATACTCAAACGGCAATCGGCTTAATGCATAGGAATTGTCATTTATTGAAACGTCTCCATACAGTCGCTTAAAGCCTTGTAACCAGCTATGCATAAGAGGTTCCTCGAAGAGACTCTTAGGAAACAGCTTGTACCTCATGGTGCTGATGGTGGGGAAGTCGTCGAAGTGTAGATATTAATGATGAAATACGAAAGCTGCCAGACTCCTTTCCGCTGACATTGACAAATCACTTAAGTGCAAATACATTACCGGCCAGCGTATCGTTGTCGATGGTGCCCGCGTCCTCGGCTGAGGCTGTATAGACATGGGGGTGCCCAGAATATTTGAACATTATGGGTGGTGTGGGTGAGATCGAATGGCACGAGGAATGCGGCATGCAACTATGCAAGCGTCGACTTAAAATTTATACAATAATATTCATCAAAAGTCGTCAACATCTTCAGCGTCAAGCTGACTGAGCACGCTACCCCGAAGCGAACCTATGCCAAAATGAGCCACATGGTTTTTTAAAGGTAACAGATGCCTATGGACACTTACGAGTGGAATGCGTCGATGTCGGACGCGAACGATACCCAAGAGGCGATGCCATCAGCGAGTTTGAGAGCGAAGAATTGAGAGACTGCCTGAAAGGCGAAGATGACGAGCTGGACATCGAGAGCGGCGTTCTGTAATTCGGTAACCGAGACGGCGTGACGATAGGTGATTGAGCATATGAGGACGATGAAAGGGATTCTTTCTAATGAGAAAAGAAGAGGAAAGGTATAATGAGACGAAGTGAATAAGTTTAAAGAAACGAATATGCTCACCAAAGAAGAAAGATTTTTCAAAGGCGGGGCAGGAGGCGGGCTCCGTACTTGAGCTCTCCGCGCAGGGGAGTCAACAGGCTCACAAGGAGCCGGCGGATATCTCAACCCCAGATATGCTTGCAGTATATTCATAGAAAGGACCAAAAACAGGCCAATCTCTGCACGCGACAAATCAACACAAAACCAAGAATCAGTCGCCGTAATTCGACGATTAGTGTAAGGAGAACTCACCAATCCAACACGCCCACTTCCATACCCCACTCATCCTATCTCCACCTAAAAAAACCAGCCACAAGCAAGCAAAGGGCGAGGGTACGCCAGGCGCGAGCTGCGCGACGACCAACGCGACGGCTAGCGCAAAGCCATTCTTCCTTAGACGCGCGATGGCGACCGACCTGCGGGGTTTCAGCCAGTCCAGCCAAGACTCTTTCCGCGCAACAGATGCAGATGGTGCTACTGGCCTTCTCGGCGTGTTCAAGGATGTTACTGCGCCTATGGTCGACATGGCGGCGGATGATGAAAGGGAAGAAAAGAGGATGGTGATGGTGGTGGTGGACAAATTGTGAGCGCGTCGAAAGAAAGGACGCGACCGGAACCAAAATGAGTCTCACGTGCTTGAAATTGCCTTTTTTGTACATTTGTACGACGATTGGAAGATTTTCATCGGATTGAAATAAAAGGGTACATGCATGCGAGCGTAAGTTATATTTATTGATACTTAAATACAATTCCATAAGTCCTGAGCTCGAATAAGTTACCTCTGATTACTCTTCTTCCGGCTCTCCCGCTCCCTATCATCATCATCCTTCACCTCACCCTCAGGCGAGATAGTTACACAAAGCCCATCATACGCCACCCTCACATCCATCTTGTTCTCCACAATAATCGGCATGACCTTCTCCCTGACCCCCTTCATCACTTCCGTCTGGTCCTTGTTATCACCCTTGACCGGCCGTTCAAAGTCCAAAATCGAACAGAAAGCGTCATACGATGCGTTATGGGATAACCCAGTCACGTATGTGCGCGTCGGCTTGATCTTGGACGCTTCTGATATAGCCTCTTCGAGGGACATGTGAGCTCCGTTGAGGCGACGCAACTCATGTGTCTTTGGGTCAAGGCCGTTTCGTTCGGGCTGCAACGTATCGATGACGAGGACCTTGGGCTTCGAGTCGTAGAGGATGCTGCGTTTTTCGGGTGGGATCTCCGAGACGTCAGACATATATAGAATATCATCGTCGATGCGGAAGGCTGTATACGCAAGTTTTCCGTCTTTCTCGTTTCCGTGGTGGACTAAGAGCGTGAAGAATTAGCGGACACGCTGCAAATGTTACGGGCTACGATGCGCACCGTCTATCGGCGTGATATTAATCCCCTCGAGCGAGAATGCTTTCGTATCTTCCTTTGCCCACCAATCTAGAGTCACATTCTGCGAATAAAGTTCTGTGAGTACGCATCGAGGCGGAAAAGGGAAGAAAAAAAGTGAAGAACGTACGTGCCCACTTCCAGTTCCATTCACACGGTTAACCAACCACGGTGAAAGTTCCTTCATTTTCCTGATAGTCGTATCTGTGCAATAAACATCGATCTTGTCTTGAATGCGTGGCTTGAATAATTCATCTTCTGAAAACTTGAGACGATCCGGGTAGTTTCCATGGAGGACTTTCGCGAGCTCCGCGCTCTCCGTCCAGTCTAAAAGATTGCGAGCGAGTCACAAAGACGGTTAGCAAACGCTGGAAGATAGAATGGTTATATGCAGAGAAACACGCACCCCTGAGCCAGCCCAAGCACGAAGCATCGGAATGCGAATGCGAGAGCAACACGCCGTCGATAGTGCTCAAGCCATGTGCCATGAATAGAAGCATAGCGTTCATCTTGAACACCGTGCCAACGTCACCGATAATCGTCCTACAACGCACAATCAACTCCATCAATAACAGAGTAATCTATGAGAACGCCAACTTTGAAACAAACGCAACGTACTTCCAATCTCCATTCGGATTCTTCTTCCTGACAAGAATACTAGTATTCGCTCTCACGTCTCTCGGATTGAAGTAACGGGCTCCGTCCTCGCCCTTCACTCCATCCATGCACGTACTGCAATGATACACGGTATCCGAATCATCAGATCCACTGGAAGAGCCAGCAGTCTTCTTCCTGCACTTGTTCCGCAAGATGCTGCAGAACGCGTGTGGCACCGTGCTCGACGTCCCCGTACCAATGAAGATGAGTCGCGTATCCGAGTCACTGCTTTCTACCTTTTTCGGTGGAGCTGGGATAGGGATACGGATGGCTGCGATGGGGTTCTTGGGGATTTGTTCGTCGGTTACGGTCGAACGCTTTGGCTTCTTGTGTTGGGCTTCTTGGTCATCGCGTGGGTTGTTCCTTTTGCGAGAACTTCCTTCAGGTTGCGACATATTTTATGTGTCTAGGTAGTGTAAGAAAACGACGTCCTTCAGTAGAGGCCACGGAAAATGAAGGAGATACTTACGACGGGATAGGAGAGCTGGAGTCACTGACGAAGTGATGAATTATAATACATTGCTCTCAGACTCTTTATAAGCCCAGGCATCCATCGTGGCGAGAGACTGACCCGGTACGGGGATGAGGCGCCACCGACCGAGGTCTTCGTTCCGCATGTCCCAGTTCACGCCACCGGTAATCGAAGCCAGAACTGTTCAACAGCCCATCTGCATGAGCTATCATACAACGAGACTAATTTTTTCCATCCAGGGAGCAGCAGCACCTTCGGCGGCAACAATGCTGTTGATGTGACGAGCTGGCGGTCATTGCCAGCGGAAGATCGAGTGGTTTTTTCTCCCACCGAGCGACCCCAGGCCGAGCGCGAATTGAACTATTAGAAGCAAAAGGATATGTGGTAGTGATAAAGTAGAGATTGACGAAGTCGCGGTCGGTCAGGATGAGGGAGGTGTCGCCTTACATAATGCACGCGGATGAGCCGAACTCATCGGCTCAGCTGAGCGTCAACCGGGCGCCTAACCTTTTTTTTATTACAAATTTCAGAGGAGGTTTCAGAATGTGGATTATTAGGGGAATACAAAAACGATTATACAGGAGACGTAAGGTAGCGTAGCAGGGGAGACGATCCCAAAAAAAAAAAGATTACAAGTCGATTAAACAAGAAGAAAAGACTCTAGTAAGATATGTGAGAAGAAGAAGGAAAGAGAGAACAGCACCAAACGAGAGAGTGACAGATAAAAAACGAGTGTGAGGCAGTACATTCTAATTTTAATTCTTTGCACGCGTATCCAAGTTAATACACATAGTAGCTTACAATATCAGCGCATAACATCGTCCCATTTCAAATTTCTTTCAACGAGACAAAACCCGCCTCAAACTCTCCCCACTGGCACCAGAAACTCCCCCGGACCCCTCCCGCCTCCCCACGTTCTTGAGATTGAGGTTCCTCCCTGCGGTCGCCAGATTCAGCCTTGCCTTTAACCCCAACCCCAACCGCTTCCGAGAGGACCGTCCCGACTTGAAATCGGAGATTGGATCCACGTTTCTGCCTTCTTCACTGGCAGTTTCGACGACTCCACCACTGTCACCCGCACTGGCACCCGCCTTCGAGTCCGAGTTTGTCCCCGACCCGGAATCAACTCGGACCGCCTCACGCTCGTCCGGGTTGTTCTCCGAGTTATCCTCGTTGTCTTCTTCCTCGTCTTCGAGTTCGAGCTCGTCGTCCATCTCTGGGTTATAAAGCCTCAACCTAGTAGGCGCGATCAACGACTCCGCGGATAATACCTCATGCAGCGCGATCGCGCGCCTTCCACCATCTCCACCTCCACTTTCATCTCCAACAGAACGCCTAAATCCAAGATACGAGTCAAACTCAAGTTCAAGGTCGACACCAGGCATCCCCATCCTATCACGTTGATAGCCTACGGGACGAGTACGAGTCTGATGGATAGTAGGCGAACAGGGCGGCGAGCACACAGGAGACGTATACGGTTCCCGGGCTTTCGTTCCTTCCCCGGTCCCAGGCCAGACGTTCGAAGTACTTGCGCTGGCGGTACCCGTGCTAAGGACGCGCTGTCTTCGAAAATGACTGGGGGGAGGGGAGAGGGGACGGGGAGAGAGGACGGTGGTGGGCGTCGGGGCCGGTACTGGGATATATTGGGAGTCGTTGGGAATGTATGTGTTGGTGGTGCTGGAGGTGGTGGTGGAGATGAGGGTCGTTGGGCGGGAGGGGGATGTAAAGGGACGGCTAGATGGCTGGTGTATGGATAAATATAAATGTCAAAGGTGGTTTTGAGTTTGTTATGCAACTTGAAGATGAGGAAAGTAGACGAAGGGTGACGTACGACAGCGACATGGATGGAATGCCCATCAGAGACCCGAGCTCGACCAGTACGACTCGAAGCCCTCAACTCCGTCTCCGAACAACACTCCCTCGGTCCCGGGCCGCCGCTCCCTCTAGAACTCCCTCCAACTTCTTCGTGCTCGAGCTCGAACTCGGCGGTATTGAGCTGTTGCTGCGCCTCCAACGCGCGCTCGATCTCCTCCAGCGGGAGTATCGGTACAGGTTTATACGGAAACCCCGTCGTGGTATCCTGTGTCGACCCCGACCCCGACTCGAACACCTGCGTCCGAGACGGGGCTCCGGAAAATTGAGTGCTGCTCGAAGAACCGGCGCGTTCCATACAATCTTGTCCTCCGCTCTCCGAGCTCCGATAGCTGGTACTACTCTCGACCGAAGCTGAAGTAGCTGAAGTTGAAGTCGAGGTGGTGTACTCCGAACCATAGCCAGACCAAGAGCTCTTCCTCTCACTGACGGACGCACTGGCGCCTACAGGCATCGGCAACGCTACCTGCTGCGCGTTTTCGATCTCCCCTATCGCTATCCCGCGATGCGCCCGACCGTGACTCTTAACCGGTTCGCTTGGGTCAGCGATACACACCAGTCTGGAAGCTTTGCGTGGAAGAGACTTGACGCTCCCGAGCCTGAGGACGTGGGAGACGTGTCCGTTTCCGTTTCCGTTTCCGTTTCCGTGGCTATGTCTATTAGTCCGAGCCTGTCCGTTGAAGGGTTGGGAGCGTTTAAAGGGCATGTTATCGTCTTCGGCGTTGTCGTCGGCGTCTTCGTTGCCGGTGGGGAGACCGTCGATGAGTGTGGACGTAGACGCTTCGGAGGGTGTAGGCGAGAAAGGTCTTCGTAGTTCGAGTTCACGTTCGTATTCGAGTATCGAATGCACCGAAGAAAAAGAACAGAGCGATGGCGTTTTTCGATCGGCCCGGTGAAAGTGGTTGTAGTGAATGTCAGGATGTGCGAGTGGACGAGGAATGTGTTCCCGTTCCCATTCGCGCTCGTGGCCTTTCGTTTTATGGTCTTTGATATCAACCACAAAGGAACGGATCATCGTGTGGACGTGGGCAAAGGCCGTCGCCGTTGGTGGCGGTGACGGTAATGTGGCTTTGAAGAATGCAAAGGAGGAGGGATTCGAGTTCGAGAGGAGGACCGAGGAAGGTGCAAGAGAAGGAGGGGGAGAGGTAGGGGGAGAGGAAAAGGAAAAAGGATAAAAGGAAGCGAGCGGCATCGACCTTCTGTCTTTTGACCCTTTCGAGTACGTGTAAGAGCTGCAAGAACCGCACCTTTGAGAGAAAGCGGAAAGGGGGGCGACAGAAAACGACAAGGGGAGGGAGGGAGGGGTCTAGTGTAGTTGTGTGGCCGGCGGGTGGCTCACACGTCTTTATAGCGAGACAAGATGGAGACAAGGGTGTTGCGTGTGCATGGGCCATGGGCTACTTTGGGAGCTCGCACGACCAAGGCGGAGGTCCTGTCGGCAGTTTCAGGATTGCACAAGAGGGAGGAGGGACATGAGGTGTCCTGCTGTTACCTGTCGTCAGAGGGGAGCCTTATTCACGTTCACATTCACACTGGCGAAGAGAATGATCCATTTGGTCGAAGGGCAAGAATCTGGACGGTGTGCAGTCGTTCATCGCGTTTGGGGGTTGGGTTTGATCAGCTTGTTCTCGATGGCTGAAGTCTATACAGGGAGTTCGATGATGGCGTTTGTTCGAGGATAGGCTGGGGCTGCAGACGGGGATGATTCATAGGCCAGCAAGCATGCAGAAAATAGAAGATATTGGGTTTAGAGGAGCGTGGCGTTTAGATTAGCCTTTCTGCAACGTGTCAGTTAATTGAGACTCGGGAATCAGCAGGAGAGCGTTGTTTCAGATTTGGGCTGGAGGCATGTGTTAGCAGTAGCAACGACGACCATGCAGTGTGAGTAAGAGTAAGAGTAAAAACGTGTAGAAGGACAAGCTCTGGTGAGAAGAAAGGAAGCGAGTTGAAACGGGATATAATTTGATCCAAAATAGAATGAAATTGTGCTTCCGAGAGTCTGAAAGTAAAACGAAAATATTACTGAAAGAGGTACATCGGCAGACAGATTTTATATTGACGTCTTGGTTCGGAAGTAATTTTTCATTTCATTTCCTTCTCTTCCTTACTCCTTCATCTCCTTCCTTCCATTGTCCTCCTCCTCCGTATACCATCATCTCCCCTGCTCTGCTCTTAGTCTGACCCTGTCGCTCCTTTTCTTGCTTTCTTTTTCCTCTTAATCTCTAATAATTATAATCTTATCAACCTCGTCGTCGTCGTCGTCGTCGTATCTGCTCGTCGTCGCTGTTGTCGTCGTCGCTGCTCGCCCGAAAAACCAACAGAGGAGTCGCCTGCACTAGAAGCGCATTTTAATTCGACTTACATAACTCCCTCCACATCCCTTCACCATAGTCACAGTACCAGTCCTCTCCCCTGCTCTTCCTCTCTCTCTCTCTCTCTATCCCTCACCTTCATCTGATCGGTACTCTGCTCGACTCCGTAACATTGTCGTTATCAACCATAAAACACCTAGAAACGTCGTATATCGCAGTCTTGCTTCGCCATAACTTTTCTCCAACTTCGACGCGTCGCTTTCGCGTCAACTTGCTCTACTTAGCTCCGAGCATTGGTTGTGGAAGGGAAAGGAATCAATCTGGAATCCAAAGGTGTGTAGAATATCGCTTTTGAGTCCTGAACAGTCAATCTGAACGAGATAAACAGCATTTAGCATTCGATCATGTTGCTCAAACTCATTCCCGAGCCTCCAACACCCACTATCCTCTTCAGCCTCGACTTCAACGCTCATCCAGACTTTATCCCCATCCCGCAGTTCTGGGCAGCCCAGCTCAACCAAACCATCCACGATGAACTCGAAATGCCTCCATGCCTGCTCGCTCTAGACAAGTCTGCTTGGGCCGTAGCTCTCCTGCACGAAGTCACGTTCAACGTCGTCTCAAGGACAGTCACTTGTATTTTTAAGGACAATACAGTCAAGGAATGGATTCTGACGGATATGAACTTGCTGGTCTCGCTGAGAAATGTGTTGGAGGTCGTCAATGAGTCGTCGGTAGCGGTGGAAATGGAACAGAGGAGGGCACAGGCACTTGCTGCTCCTCCCCCAACCGCAGTCAGAACCATTACTCCTTCAAAGATACACAAGCACAAGCGTTCGAGATCTCTTCTTATGACCATCGTCGCGTAAGTTCTTCCATTTTATCCCGCCCTTGAAAAAAGCACTCAAGCTTCACCAAACCAGCGCTTTCTGTCCTTCCCAATCCTCCTCCCCTCCCCTCCCTCTCTACGACCTGCCCGAACACCAACAAATCATTGTTCCCCCCGAGCCTCCCCGCTCCTCCAGTTACTTACGCCGAAAAGCCCGTGCAGAGCTCGTCGACATCTACCGTCGTTTCGTCGTCCCTCACCTCGAGTCTCCCTTCCCCACTGGCGGCGGAGGCTACGTCTACTGGAACCTTAACAGTATCCTTCGCCGGGTGCAAGATAACATGCAGTACCTCGTCCAGGAGCTCGGTGGTGGCGAGCTCTCCCATCATCATTCGCGCTCGGGCGGTGAAAAACCATCCTCCAAGGCGCCTCGTCACGCCTCCAAGTCGGAGGGTGAGTCGGGCGAGAGCGTGTCGGACGATGGGGCGTCGACAACAACGACAGAATCGGATGCATCGTCGGTGCATACACCAAGGGACTCAGTGGTCGATTGTCCGGTCATGTATAATGCGGGCACGTCCGAAGACGCGCTCATCAATGCCGAGCGCGGGATCGTCTCCCCAGCCCGCTCCGTCCCGCCTTCCCTGCCCATCCCCCAGCAACAGCAACAGCAAACGCAAACGCAAATGCTACCCCATCACCCAGCATACGCCCCCACACATCAACACCCCCACGAATCAGCAGGCCCCGTCGCCCACTACGCCCTCCTACACGCTCAATCCGTCCGGCTCCGCTCTCTCATCACGCGCCTCGAGTCCTCCGAACGCGACGCCCTATCCGACCGCACCGCAAGCCTCGCCATCCTCGAAGTCAAGAGCCGCCGGCGCGCGTGGAGCGCGCGAACGTTAAGAGGCGGGGCGGAGAGGACGCTTGCGGGGCTTGGGATGCCGTTGAGGCGGAGTGCGTTGGGCTGGGGGGAGGTGCTGGTGCCTGGGGTGGAGAGGAGTGCGTCTGGTTCCTCGGGTTCTGGGTCCTTTGGGAGTGAGAAGGGTAGTGGGCGGTACTTGGGTGTACCGAGGATGCCTGGTGGACGCGTAGGCTCGACTCGACTGACTGTCTTTAGGGAACGCGGGCTCGTTTCTAGCCCTATACCTAAGCCCAAGCATGCAACTCGTCAGCAACCAGGGCTCGTCCCCTTCCCTCAAACAGAACCGGAAGTAGTGGACGACTTCTGCTCGACGGGTCCGCAGGACACGTTACCTTTGTTCGGAGCGCCTGCAGAAGAGGCGGACGATTTCGTAGAGTGCAGGAACACGCAAGCGCCGAGACCCGGGCCGATGTACTCGTATTCGCACTCAAGCGATAACCTGCCCGAGATGATCGCGTCCATGTCCATCTCATCCGCGGTCGGCGTCTCTGATACAGAATCGGAACAAACCCAAGATGATCAAGATAGAGACAGGTTCGAAGACGCGCTGTTGGACGTTGAACCGCCCTTTCATCGCCCTCTCGCCTGCTCGAACTCGAACTCGTACCCGGATAATCGGAAGACTGAAGGGCAGGAGCAAGAGTTCACGCTCGGGTTGGACGTAGAAATGCAGAAGCCGCCTTTGGGGCTTGCGCGTGTACGGAGCCACGCTCCTGCGAGCGTTCGAGGCGAAAGCGGAGAGAGGGGCGAGAGGAAACATTCAAGAGGGCGGGGAGCGGGTGTGTTCGTCGGTGCTGGCAGTCGTGCGGGTACGGGCGTGGATGTGAATGTGGGAACGGAGGCAAAGAAGAAGAATGTTGGTACCGGTGTGTGGATGGGGATGAGTGCGTGTGTCGAGGTTGCAGAAGAGGGTATGTTGGATGAGTGTCGGTAATCTCTATTCAGCCTTCGCGCTTTGCTCCCTTTCACCTCCTTTCTTCCCCCCTTTCTTCCCCCCTTTTTCTCGTCTTCAATCGAAGAAGTATCGAATTCGTTTCTCTTGTATCATATTCCGCTCTCTCCCCCCTTTTTTGGCACCCTTTTCTCCAGCACTAACGCCTCCCTCACCGCCGCCTACCTCAACACCCCCAATCACTCGCTCATCCTGCCCTGCGCACCAGCGCCCAAGTACCCACAGTAACCAGTAACGATTAAAACTGATACCGATACCACCGTTCCCACCATTCCCATCTTTTCCCTACATTTCATGAGGACCGTGTCACATTTTCTCCCGTCGCTTTCATCGTCAGCAAATGTCCCTTCGCTTTTCAAACCCGTGTTATTTTTTGGAATTTCTCAGCATACAGCATCCAGCATTCATTATCCATTATTCAGCAACATAACGTCAATCATCCGAGCGCTCTTCGTTCTTTCGTTCTGAACCGCTTTTTTTTTCTATTCGACGACGTCACTGGCATTTACCATTACCCATTGCCGACCTCTTTTCTACTTTTCCAGCATCTTCGTACAACTCGGTCCTCGTCAGCATTGTTTTCACCATTCCATCCATGCATCATCAAATTCTTTTTAAAACCCCCTTTTTTGGTATCTTGATCATTTCATTCGGCTTACGCTTACGCTCGCTCGTTCGCTCGATCCAACTTCAGGCTTTGACTTGTAGTATTCGTCTTTTTTGGCCTTCAAAGCTGATTCTTTGCACGATCTCGATCTTACTGGCATTGCATTATCTTTTCTTCCCTTGCTTCTCTCCGCACGCGTGCATTTCTGCAACGTCCCCTCCCTCAAGTTTCTTTGTTCCTGTACCTGTTTTCTGTTTTCTGGGATGCAGTATCAGTGCTCTGCTTATCGCGTCTCTTCTCTCGATCTTCGAAAGGTTTATAATTTCTTGTTCATTCGACAACGTCCTCTTCCTCCCTGCATTTGTCTAACATCCTCACCCTACTCTTTCTGCTCCCCGTTCCCCACTTTTTTTCTTTCAATCATCCTACGATTCCGGAAGCCGACCGTTCTGTTTTTCGATTCTCGATTCTCCAACCACTTTCGCGCAATTGTAAATCGACCCCCATCCTGTTCGTCTTGTTCTCACTCGCTCCGTTTACTCCGATTTGCTCCATTTCTGGTTCGATATCTTTATAACTATTTGATCTCTCTTTTCTTTCCTTTACTTTCCTCGCCTTTTCTCGCCTTTTCGGCTTTGTTTGTTCAAAACTTGCTTTTCCCCTCTTCTTTTTCCGTTGATGCTGACGTTGATGAAAGTGACTCCAATCCCCCTCCTTCCCTTGCTCTTACGCATTTGCTTTGCTCAGGGATTCAGTAAATCATCAACGTCGTCACATTCGACATCCCGCTTCAACAAGCTGCTCCATCCCCTTCGCTCCCGCTCCCCGTCTTTGTCTTTACATCGTTTCTTATTCCCACACAGACCTTACCACTCGCTTTCCAGACCGGACATTCTTACTCTATCCTCATCAAGAAGCAAAAATCCTTATTGAACACCAATTTTCATTTAAAGCTTTTTCTTTAGCAATGCACTACCCCTCCGATTAGCAAATTCGCATCCGTTCAATCGTTCATTGAAACCTACTTCAGTTCTTTTTCTCTTCTCCCGTTGCAGCGACGTGTATCTCTAGATCTAGTTCCATCCGTCCATCCATACCTGTTCTTCCGTTCATTCCTCCGCCAATTTCTCTTTTCCCTTTTGAAGCTCCTGTTACTTATACAGTAGACGTAATACAGTAGCTGACAGTGACGAGCTCCCCTTGATGTTCATCTACAGTAGATTTATCTGCTCAGCGGCTCAGTGTTCAGTACGCCATTTGATACATTTTACTTTGCTATACCCGCCTTCTCCTCTCCTCTCTCCTCTCCTCTCCCCCTCTCGGTCGTATGACAAACTGAGCCTAAGAAGTGCCATAAAAGTCCCTTTTCCCCCTTTGGTGTGCCGTTAACTATAAGGTTCCAAGGACTCTTTGGATGAGGAGGAGAAGCCGTTTCTTTCTTATGGTGATGGATATAGGAATTCGGAGTGAAGGAATCCTGTCGACCCTTTCCCTTCTCCATCTCCCTTCCCCTTTCCACTTCTCCATCTCCATGGAGGATCGTGCCACTCACTAATTAGAAGAAGAAGAAAATAACTTTGCCTGTTATCTCACTTTGGTAAGGATCAAAATCAATGAATGGAAGCCAAGCACAGAGAACGCCACTCGTAAGTTCCCCAGTAAATTCTCCGGTAGTGCTGATCATGATGATTCGGTTTTGCGCGAGCCATTTCAGCAAGGACGTTTTTCCCATTTGAATCGGGGAACGCATCGAATCAAACCTCAAACCACTACTGGTAAGATTTATTTTGCACATACGTTGATTTTGATTTTGAGGATTACTGGCCACGGTGGCGACACTGGGCTGTCAGTCCTCTCGCTGGGGATAGTTCGTTCAATCTGGACCTGGTCTGAGCGATAAATGTGGCGGGGGAAGGGAAATGGCAAGTCTTTCGTTTCCTCAAGAACGCCACCTGGGACAGTGGGACCTACCAGTGGGTCAACCACTTCTCGTTGCTCCGTTTACCAAGGAAGCGGAAGCGACTTCAAACTTTGAATGGTGTCCGCAGCGGGCCAAAAGCTAAGCGAGTTCGTCCTGCATACGAATACGCAAAGACTCTAAGAGTTGGCTAGCTTGGCTTCGAATCGGAGTCTACTAGTAAGACGCTTTCACTATCGGGATGCCACCGATTTTAGAGTCACGCGGATCTCCACTAGGATTAAAACATTGCGCGAGCAAAACTGCTTACCACCCGGTCAATGGGCTATATAAACAAGGGCCTTTTGGGTCCCTCAACTCCTCCCATCGTTTGTTCGTACCATCACGACCAATATCCCTCGCTATAACTTAAATTCACCCAAGCATCCTCAACTCCCCCCTCACTCGTCGTCCCTCGTCCAGAACGCGCCAACAGAATGTCACAGAAAGGCGAGATTCCAGTTGAGTTATCCAGGACTTTCGTCATCCCCAAGATCTGCGTCGCCACGAGCTCGCAGGCGGGCTCGGAAGACTTCTTGAAGGACCACAAGATCACACACGTCCTCTCCCTTGACCCGCCCAAGCCCGAGTTGGACGCCACGAAGGAGCACTCGGGGTATACGTACCACTCTTTCCCCATCGAAGACAAACTTGCTACCGACTATAGCGATATCCTCATCGGCAAGAGCAAGGTCAACAAGAGCCTGTGGGAGTTCGTGGAGGAGTCTATCCGCTCGGACAGTAATCGGCTCTTGGTGAACTGTGCCACAGGACACAGACAGTCGGCCTTCATGGTGATAGCCATTCTGATCAAGTACTTCAAGTGCAGCGCAGATGAGGCTATCGTCCTATTCGCGCTCGCTCGTCCTCTCTTTGCGCTAGCGGGTCTTGATAAACTGATGAGCTTCGAGAGCGTCTGTAATCCCATCGGTGCAAACTCAGGGAGCGATGCTGATCCTCTTGTCGTCTTTAACGATTCGGCCGGCCCGGGCATGTCGACGCTGAATCCCAAGCTGAGGGCCGACGGCATGGCTATCTTGAAAGAAAAGGCCAAGGATTATCCATTGTACGCGGAGAAATTGGCGCTCTTGCAGAAGTTTAAGCGTGGGGAAGCCTAGTAGACGGACCATTATATCCAGTCGCAGACAGCCTCGATAACATGTAGTACTTCTGGAATAAAGGATCAATTAGAGCTCTTTTAAGTTCGAAAAACGCATATAGATCTATGGCAATCACCAATCGTTAGGGAGAAAAAACTGTTAGCATACCGCCTTCTTAGACCTTCGCGTTTAGTACGGTGAGGTCAACCTATTAAGTTCAGGTTCGGTCGCAGCTTCCTTTCAACGTCGCAAAGCTTCGAAAAAAAAGAAAGAGCTCGTTTGCGCATTCCCGAATACGCAATCCAACGCTTTCGGCCTAGGCTCACTTGCGTAATCCCTCTTTGCACAATTCCTCTCGATAAGGCTGAGACACACGAACCAGAATCTGCCGAGGTTCTCGTCGTTCATTTGTAGGTCCTTTTCCACACATTTTCGCCTCTGCGTCAAAGACTCAAAGTCCCTCGACTTTTCATTCATCGACTCTTGGAAGATTGACTAAGCAAAATGTCATCGACAGGCAAGAGAGACTGCTATTGAAGAAGATAGAGCAGGGTAACGCTTGGACGGCCGTTCAGACGCAATCTAAGCCACTGCGGACTGACCTTGCTACCTTTGGCTTCTTTATGCCTAAAATAAGTCAGTTTATCTACAAAGCGTGCAGACAGCGACATAGATAATGCGTCGATTGTGAGAAAACGCAGATTTTCCTGGGTATTCGCTTGCAACTTGCCGGGGTTTCGGCGATAGGCCCGTTGACAGCCAAACAGGTATCGAGACGGCCAGTTCGGATTGCATCATGAAAGGTCCGATTGATCGTACTGGAGACGACCTTCCGACTTCCGCGTCGCGCCTCCATACAAAGCCGTTTAATTCCAAATTGGACGTCAAGCTGAAGGAGCACTGTCAGTCACAAAAGGAAGTCGTGGGATATGGTGAGGCTGTGTTTGAATATGACACAGTACGCATCAGATCGAGAAAAAACGGAAGCGCAGGGTACGCCACAGTTTGGTGTCTCTGTAACGAACGTAATGTGAGGGGAAAGAGATTGGAGGAAAAGTGGGGACTCTTCAACATATTTAGCAAAGGCGATCAAGAGCTCACCAGATTTTATAAGATAAATTTGCACATAGAACATGGATCCAGGATCCGAGCACTCCCGTAGATCGACATCAAAATTTGGCTGTGGCTATTCGCAACTCTGAAGAGAGTTAGACGGGTTTAAAATATTAATAATATCCTAATACATTAATAAGCGAGAGTCAAGCATCACAGAAATTTGACGTCGTCTACTCACCACACTCATATATCGGCCGGCTGAAAGTTAACTAACAGGGTGCTATAACACCTACGTATGAAGTATAACCATCATGGGGCTCCGTCAAAACTTCGGCTAGAAATGATCGAACGATTGCTACGAATGTGCGTTGGGGCAGAGACTCAGAGATGGAGCTCTTTTGACAGTTGCAATGCAGAAATAGAAATAGATCAGTCCGTCTTTGAATCGACCACCAGTGGCTTCAAATTCGAGTCCACACAGTTATGGTATAGATCATGCCAGAAGGAAATGTCGCGGACAGATAAAAGCAGGCGTGTTTCGTGTTTGCTGTCGGCCAATAGCCCACTATCCTCCCGCTATCTCTCCAGAACATTGAGTACAAACATGATTCAATCCTCATCCAATTACTTACCTTCGTCCGACGGTTCGAGGATATACGCAGACGCTAGGGGCAATCCGACCAAGCCGAGCATAGTCTTTATCCATGGCTTTGGCCTCAGCTCCGGCGTGTTCGACCACATCTTTGCGAACGACACACACGCAAGCCAATTTTACCTGGTAAGCCGTTACATTCACTATCTGTACCGCTGGATTCTGACACTGAGAACCATAGGTCCGGTACGATGTGAGGGGCCACGGGCGAAGTTCGAAGCCAGACACCGAAGATGGATTTGCATCTTGTATGTACGCAGATGACTTCAAAGCCGTAATGGATGGCTTCCATATCCAGAGACCCGTAGTTGTGGGCTGGTACGTCCCCCCCCCCCCCCCCCGCGTGTTTTAAGCTTCTCCACATTTTGACAGACGAATACAGGAGTATCGGTGGTGAGGATCAGTACGAAGTATGCAATTGAAAAAACCATTCATACCGATGTTTCATAGCATCTATCAGCGCCGACATCGCTGCTCATCTCCCTCACGGCACAGTAGCCGGATTCGTTCACCTCGCAGGAGTTCCCTACACTGGCAAACCCATACAAATGACCGCGACGCCTGAGATTATGAACATGGTTCCCGGTCTCTTGGACGGCGGACCGGATACGCTTTCCACTTTACGGAGCTTCATCGAGAGCTGCTTCACCGATCCATAGGATGTCCCGTGGCAAGTCAAGATGGCCTGGCTCGGGATGATAGCGATGGTAGATCCAAAGGTCAAGTCTTTCGTCTTACATCGATACCAGGATCCTGAGCCACTCTTCGAAATGGGGAAGCGGGGTATGCCATTGCTGGTTATCGGCGCGAAACACGATAAGATGGTGAATAGTTCGGGTACGATTTCGATTTTGGGTCCATACTTCAACAATATGGAAGTTGCATGGATAGAGGAAGGAGGAAGCCACGCTTGTTTCTACGATAACATGAAGGTGACGATGGAAAAAATAACAGATTTCGTCCACCGCGTCGCTGCTTGAAGGATTCTGATGTATTATGTAATACCATTTTACATTAACGTTGACGTCCGCCTGCATTTTTTGTGATTTCTCTCTCCCTCTCTCACGTTCATCATATTACATTAGTTGTTATGCAGCTTTCCCATTATGACCTACCCATCCATCTTCAATCATATGAGCCAGCGAGTTTCCAAACCCATCTCTGAGTGGCAATGGTTGTAAATGTCTCAGAGTCTCGGTAGTATCATCAACAGCACATCACGAGACGCTATTCACTAAAAGCCTTAAAGAACACTTGACCAATAAGAGGTTACACATCGCCGCCGGTTTGCATCATAAGAACAACTATCAACTGCGATCCACCAGCGACCGGAAATATAAGAACGCGCAGATCAGCATTCGTCCTCGCCAGACTCACTTTCATGATGCCTCTGCCTCAAGTTGAGGCGAAGTTCCTTTCCTCTTCCGACGGCACCAAAATTTACGCAGACGCTGCAGGAGACCCCAGCAAACCGGCTATTGTTTTCGTTCACGGCCTATGTCTGAGTGCCGCCGTCTTCGATAACATCTTCTCGAGTTCGGAGTACACGAATGACTTCTATCTCGTGCGCCCTCGTTTGAATGTTGTGTTTCTTCATGCGTTGAGGTGAGACTCAAAATAGGTTCGCTACGATATGCGTGGACATGGACGGAGTGGAAAGCCTGGGACCAAGGAAGGTCATACATCACAGCTTCATGCAGATGATTTCAAGGTGGTCTTGGATGCCTTCGAACTGAAGAGGCCGGTTCTGGTTACTTGGTGCGTCAATTGGGCAGATTCATAATCTTGCTCTTTTTTTTTCAGAAAAAAAAACTGATTTACGGCCCTCGAAACATTAGGAGTGCAGGCAGTGGGTACCTATTCACTTCTCATGGTGCCACTCACTGATGATAGCATGCTTAAGCCAAAGTCAGCGCAGACATCGCCACTCACCTACCTCAAGACACCGTATCAGGCTTTGTCTTCTTCGCCGGCTCCCCTTATACGGGCGTGCTAGCAGCGTCCGTCCGAACGCCGTTGATGCGCGATCAGTTCGTCGATCTCATGAACGAGGAGTCGAGTCCCAAACTACTCGCTGCGAATAGATCCTTCGTCGAGGCGTTGTTTTATGACGCGCAGAGCGTACCATGGGAGCTGAAGACGTACTGGTTAGGGATGACGGCTGCGCAGGATCCGAAGGATAGGAGGTTCGTGGCGACTCGGGAGCAAGATGTAGAAAAGCTTCACGAACTCGGGAGGAAGGGGATGCCGTTGATGGTGTTGGGTGGGAAGGACGATAATCAGATAAATTCAGAGAAGGTCGCATCGTTGATGGGACAGTATTTCACGAACATGGAGGTGGCGTGGGTCGAGAAGAGAGGAAGTCATGCGTGCTTTTACGACAGCATGGAGGAGACGATGGAGAAGATTGTAAACTTTACGCGTCGGGTTGCTACCTAAATTCTTGAGGAGGTCTTTGAAAGGCTGAAGAGTAGATATCACGTCTTGTTGATATGCATCGAACAGAAAAGAAGAGAGTCAGAAAGTATAATTTGACGCCGTTGTGGAAGGAAAAATGAGAAACGAGAGAAGCGCCGGCGTGAACAGGAAAATGCCTCGGGTTACATAATATAACAATTCATCAAATACAGTAGTTAGTTCCCACAGTTTATGTAAGAAACTTGAACACGATTCACGAATCCTGTCACCTTTTCCATCGTTTCCTCCATGTTGTCGTAAAAACAAGTATGGCTTCCTCTCTCCTCAACCCAAGCCACCTCCATGCTTTTGAAGTGTGGTGCCATCAACGAAGCGATTTTGTTGCTGTCGACTTGTCTGTCGTATCTGCCGCCGAGAACCATCAGAGGCATTCCTTCCCTACCCAGCTCATGCAGGCGCTCTTGGTCCTGTGGTCGAGTTAAGACGAACAACCTCACCTTGGGATCTTGCATCGCTACCATCCCGAGCCAGAGAGCTTTAGTCTCCCAAGGCACCTTTTCTGCATCGTAGAAAAGAGCTGCGACGTAGTCTCGCATTGACGCCAGTAATTTAGGACTGGATTCCTCGTTTTGCAGGTCGGCTAGTTGGTCTCGAATGAAGGGTGTCGTGGATAAATGCATTTTTGGATCCGTATATGGTGACCCTGCGAAGAACACAAGGCCTGCGACGATGTCGTGCGGGAGATAAGATGCGATATCGATACTGACGGTAGCTTTTAAACCCATTGAGTCGGCACTAATAATAGGGAAGCTGGCATGAGGAGCGCTCTAACTCACCGCCAAGGCTCCTATACACTTTGGGTCAGCTATCAGGCTAGATTTATAATCTAGGGCAGGGAGACTCACCATCCAACAACAACAGGTTTCTTCAACTCGAATGCATCAACCACTGCCTGGAAGTCGTCCGCATAAAGGCGGGAAGAGTACGCCTCCATGTTATCCGGTTTGGCACTGCGCCCATGGCCTCGCATATCATACCGGACCTAGATCACCTGAGTGACCTCTATCGAATCTTCACTTGAAGGACGTACTAGGTAAAACTCGGTTCTATACACACTGTGGTCGAAGATGCCGTCGAAGACGACAGCGCTAAGTGCTGCACCGTGGATGAAGATAATGCTTGGTTTTTTAGGATCCCCGACAGCGTCTGCATATATCGTAGCGCCGTCAGAAGAGGTGAGATACTTGACTTTCGCGTCGCATGGGGTCATTGCGAAGTGTGCTCTAATGCTTCTTGGATCATCTAGGTGATGGTACTTTTATAAAGACTGCATGGGCTCTCTATTGACTAACAGAAGTTACCGCCCACTCCTATCTAACCGATCTGACACCCCAGAATGGCCTTCATTCAGTACTCGCAGTGGAAACTTTGAGGTTCAGGAAGTCAATTAAACAGATGGGATGGCTTCAATACCAACCGCCCCTATCTAACTGATTATAACGCGCCCCAAAATGAAGCGTAAAGTCTTCAATCACCGGGCTACAAGCGAACTTAAACGAAGGAACAGGCGGAAAAGGGAACTCTGACTTCCAATCTACGCGAGAATACACCAATCATGTAGCTCATTTCTGGCTTCTCAATATTGCATGACGGAAAGAAAGTAACTCAATTAATCATTGGAGTCACGAGATACAAACATTCTAGTTCAACATGACGGTTGAACGCCACGTGTAGGATTTTATCTCATTGGTCGGAAATCAAGCCTGGATTTAAACAAGAACAAAGCCTCCATCGACTTCTATTCGCTGGCCCGTCACGTACTTGCATCTGTAAGAGATTGGGAATGAGTTCAGTGAGTTGATCAATATTGAGTGATGGAAGCGAACTAACTTCATGAGGAAGATGTAGGCCTCGGCAATTTCGTCTGCGTCCGCAACATGCTTGACCAACAACTTTTCGCCTTCCGCAGCGTAAAACGCCTCTCTCACAGATGGTTCCATTGAATCCCACATCTATAGTAAGATATCCTTAACTAATGCACCCATCATAAATAGACGGTGGCGCGTACCTCTGTCTTCACCACGCCCGGGCTGACAACGTTCACTCGAAGTGGGGCCAGATCAATGGCAAGCCCTCGAGCAGCTGCATCTACGGCACCCAGTAAAGACGCTGGTAGCGTCCAACCCTTAGGAGGTCTTATAATCGATTGACCGACCGTCATGATGATGGATCCTCCGGCCTTGATATTTGCTGACTTCGAAGCTTCGACAGCGCCCCAGAACCGGACGTCAAACATGTCTGAGATACCGAAAGTGTTTTAACATGTCATCAAGCGGATAAAGAAAAGGCAAAAACCACTTACTTCTAACAGAATCTAGGTCGACACTCGGAAACCCGAGCGGTGCTGGGTCTCCGCTCGAGTACACCAAATGATCGATTGCGCCGACCTTGTTCAACAATGCTCGGACGTCCGTTGTGGAGCCAGCATTGACTGGTTCACCTGAGATGCGGCTTTCTGCACTCGGGCCAACGTCTTTGATGAGTCTTGACACGGCATTGTCGACCTTGGTCTTGGAGGACGAGGCGATGATAACGCGAGAGGCCTCGTGAAGGAGAGAAAGCTTCGCGACGCCGTACCCGATTCCAGAAGATCCTCCAATGACGAGGATGGTCTGTCCTTTCAAGGTAGTGATAGACATTGAAGTGTAAGTCCCGGGTGATTGTAAATGAGACGAGAAGTGTTGTGTTTTAAAAGTCTTTTCATCTTGCTTTTTATATTGCCTTGTATCGATTACGACCGAACGAAGACTGCGAAAGCATGGTAGCTCTCAAGCCTTTGCCGCTTTCCGAAAGAAAAAAAAATGAAAATGAGGCATGTTGATGCAACTACAGCTGATGAATCGTTGCTCACCTGAGCTAGTTACTAAGCACGTTTCTCAGCCATGCCTACGGTGAGTTCTTGATGCCTGTTCCGTCAAGCACGGTTTTTCTGCCTTCGCCATAGTTGTAAAAGCCTAACGAAGCCGATCCGGTTTGCTCAAGAGTTGACGAATGCAGAAAATTCTATGGAATGTACGCTTGTACGATTTGGGATTGCTGACAGAAGAAGAAAGCAGGAGCTGGGGAAGAGCGGGCTTGATGTGAACTTTCTTGAGTTTGGGAGCAATTCGTTCGAAGTTGATACTCCGTCCATGGCCAGTTTGTACTCCAATGGTCAACTTTGATGAGCGTGGTCATCGGCGAACATACGCCTGAAGTCTTTGTGGGAGTGGAAAGAAGACGCTCATCCGGACCGTCCGGCACGGAAAGTACATGACATAAGATTACGTTAACATTTTAAATTGTATATCGTTTCCCACGTCCCCATCCTAACCCTAACATCCTACGACTCGGTTAACAAATTCGGTTATCCTTTCCATTGTCTCTTCCACGTTGTCGTAAAATACGGTATGACTGCCTCGCTTCTCAATCCAAGCCACCTTCATGTCAACGAAATAAGGCTCCAACTCAGATGCAATCCTGCTCGAAATGACCTGCTTGTCGTCTTTCCCGGCCACGATCAACAGAGGCATCCCTTTTCTCCCAAGCTCATGGAGCCGAGCATGTTCTTGTTCTCTCTCTTGTACGAGTCGGCGGATGTTGAAGTCTTGCTGAGCAATCATACCCAGCCAATATGTTTTGAGATCCCAAGGGACACTTCTCTCGTCAAAGAACATGCCTTCGACGAACGCGCGCATCGATGCTAGGAACTTTGGGCTCGACGACTCGTTTTGCAGATCGGCTACTTGTTCTTTGACAAAAGGCGTTCGGATCTCTGCAAGGAGCGGACCTATGTATGGTGGGCCTGCGAGGAAAACAAAACCAGACACGGTATCGTGAGGAAGATGGGTTGCGATGTCGGTGCTGACAATGGCTTTGAAATTTTCAGTAGCGTAGAGTCGGTACGTGCTGAAGCTTCAATGCTATTGTATCGTCTACTCACCTCCAAGACTCCTATAGAACGGAAGTCACCAAGCTTAGCATGGCATAGTTGAAATGCATGTGACGTACCATCCTACCATGAAGGGTTTCGTCAGTCCGAACCCTTCCATCACGGCTTTAAAGTCGTCTGCGTACAATTTGGACGCGTGCCCTTCCATCGTATCAGGCATTGCACTTCGTCCGTGACCTCGCGGATCGTACCGAACCTGTCAATCTTTCTGTTATTTACTTGACTGTGGAGACATGAATGAGTGAACAGTGAGAGCAAAAGCGACTCGCCAAGTAAAACTGTCTCCTGTACGTCTCATTCTGGAAAATACGGTCAAACACCCCGACGGAGAACGCTAAGCCGGGTAGGAAGACAAGGCTCGGTCTACCTGGGTCTCCGACGGCGTCTGCGTATATTTTCGCGCCGTCGGAGGACGTAAGGAACTTGAATGAAGGTGGAGGTACGTGTGGGTTTAACGACATCGCGGAGGGTAGAACAGATCGCAAAAGATGCGGGTATATGCAAACGATTCATGTGAGCTTTTATTCTCCGGCTTTCTGACTGAATTCAATGTAGATACGATGGTTCACCTGGAACGTCTCATGATGTCACTACAATATTAATGACGACCCCTAGTTCCGAAATTGGAGGCGAACTGTGATCCAAAAGATAGTCAGAATTTGAAATCTAAAATGGATTTCGAATGCACAAGATGGGCGTCCTCAACGATACGGTATCGCGCTTCAGGACCTGTCTACGTGTAATTCCGTCTCTTCTCCGCGTGTAGTATAACGTTAGTGTTATTCATTCACAGAGAAGCTCTAATGAAGGATGAGTGGTGGGCTTTAGCCTTGACGGGACTACAAAAAGTATGTTCAATGTGCGCGGCGCGACGTTCTAAGGTATAGCTAAATTTAACAATTTGATTAGGCCAAAATGAATTATGATCACTATGCTGTCTTTACCGCGCTTGTGGTTGCTGGGATGCTCCAATTCTCATAAGAAACACCAGAAATCGAGTATAAATCACAGCAGAGTAACGATGAATACATGATCACGTATAACTTGAAAGCCTATTTCATTTCGGAAACAGGACTGTTTGAGTTGAGCTTTTACCCTGGTACACGTTTGTGGAACCTGCCAGTGCTACTACTAACAAAAACAATTTACTCTTTAGCGCATAGTTTCTTCAGTCTATCATTTGAGTGCACCAGCAATCTCCTCAGCAGATCCCAATCTATCCCTTTTCCACCATCAGCGTCCCCCTTATTTCGTTTTTGTACCGCTGCCATATAACTTCTGATCTCTTCGATTCTGTTGATTCTATCCGGTGCTTGCCTGCGGATCTCATTATGGTTAGGTGTATACCTAAAGTCTTCTCTGTATTGCAAAAATTTGTGAAAACCAACAGCTATGAGCCAGTGAGCCACCTCCGCTGCTTCGACGTCAAACTTTCCGGTGCGAGCCGCGTCATTATCAAACACAATATCCGGGAACGGTTCAGCTGCAAGCTGTCCGGCGTCTTTATCGAAGCACTCTTCGGCCCAGACAGCAGCGCAATCCATATCGACAGAATAGCGCAATCGCCTGTATGCTGACTTCGCGATCTTGAGAACCTCTCGATCAACAAAAATGACTCGAGGTTCCGCTGTGCTCTGTAAATCTGTATCGTTTTGCAAACGATAGATTAAAATCGTCAGGTAACGAAGATGGGCTTTGCGACCTTCTCTTCCCCAAGAGTCAGGGATGGTATCTGCGAATTTTCCCCAATTATCTTTCTTCATCATTGCCCAGATGTACCACTCCAAAGTGGACTGCAGGCCTGCCTTCACGGCTTCATCAGACGCCAAAACAGACAGCGGGGCGATTGGGGCATTCGGGTCAGGTGTTTGATTTTGAAAATCTAAAGTGTCGCCCATCGCAAGAATAAAAGCGAGCGTATCGGACTGCGTCACTTCGTTGGTTCTTTCCCGAACTTTAATCATACTCTTAAGCTTCTGGCGTATGTATTTATAGCGTTCCAAATCATGTGCAGGGAACCTCGCACCCTTCCATGGGCTGCTCTTAACCTGCCATCCCGGATCGTTGATATCTTCAGTGGCGTATTTCCAACAGAACTCATACGTGGCCTGGACAGCCAGAATTTCTCGATTCACCTCTGCCCTTGCCTCTGCATCCTTTGCTCGCGTACGATTCTGTTTCAAGTACTTATCCCCGATCCATTCCATCTGAGATCTAACTGCGTCGAGAAAAGCCTCTTCGTTGTTATCACGTTTCAGCTGCACTAGCTGCTCGAGAGTGTGAGGGAGATCCTTGTCGGTGAGACGAGGGTCATTCAAGGATTGACGCTTAGAGCTGGAGTCTGGACCTTGGGTCGGGGCTTTTCGCTTGGAAGTGGTGCTCATGGCGATTGTGAGGTGGCTAGTAAACTATAAATATCGGCAGGATGGAGTAGAGTTCGGATAAATAAACTTACTATGTAATTACTGTTATTGGAGGTATGCGAGGGAAAAGTGATGTAGTCCGTCTGATGGGAACTCGAAAGAGGAGATGGAAAAGAAGGGGATTAGAAACCTGACGGAGACACAGTTGCTGCCTTTTTCTAACCGATACTTTACATTGCAACTAGCCTACTATGCAAATATTGCAATTCAGGCTTTGAGTACCAGTGGACTTGCCTGATAGGTGCATCATAATGTGCATATTTCACTTAGGACCTCATGCATTTGCGTAATCAGATATAGTAATGCAATATGCAATACAAACCTTGAATCCAAAGCGAGCGGTTCGACTTGAGTAGACGTCATAGAAGAGCGTCATTCGACGTTCAAGTTCGTCGGGCTTAGACACCATCTTCGAACTTAGTCAGGCCTGTTTACTGTCGGACCATCCGTTGGCAGCAAGGCCATGACGCCAGGAAAGTGTGCATCTCTTCCTGACTTTCTGTGGATGCCGAGTAGAGATTCACACCCAGCTTTGAACTTGCCGCATTACCTGTAAGTTTGCATCAAGGAATGTAGTCGTGTGACTAGAGGCGTACAAAGTAAGAGAACGACGGACGTATTACTAGTATGAGGACTCACCGAATAGATCGCTCGAGCGAAAGAAAGCAGCCTTAAAACGCGATCGAAGTCCACTACTGACAATCCTGTACCATATTAAGGCAAGTAAATATCCTGTTGTGCACCAGAAGCAAGTGTCCCTCGTCGAGTTCGAATATAAGAGTAGAGCCTTCAAGTTTTTTTGACCTGTAGTTGAGTCTTTTTGAATCGATTGCGAAAGAAGAAAAATTGATTTGTGACTTGACCAATTGCTTTGCTTGAGTGTGAGAAAGGATCGCACAAGGAATCAAATCGGGAAATGTGAATCCGAAAGAGACGAACGATGCTGGTACTCTACACATAAGCTAAGAGAAGGTAATGAGGTCTCTTCGGGGAAGCGAGGCAACACGGGTAGCCGGACATTTGTTATCGTAATATCGTGACGTTCGGATTTGAAGACGTCCGTATTCGTAGGGAGGGAAGGACAAGAGAACCGAGGCGAGGAAAGGCAGCGCGAAGGGTGGAGTCGGAGAGGTGCAAAGGATAGCTACATATACGTAAAATAAAGAGAGAAAAAAACGAGATGACGAATTTGAAGGGGAGAAAAGCATAGGATGGATGTGCAGACTTCAATTTAAATCCAAGAGACGAGTCGATCAGAGGGCTAAGAATCGATGGTACGAAGGCAGGAAACAGGAGACAAAGCGTGAGTGCGGGCGTGAGTGGATGGGAGAAAGGAGGTCTAAGGCTTACGGGAAAAGGGTTAAAATGCAAAGAGTAATCGAGTAAGTATCATGTATCGAGAGTGAACGCAAGAAAGAAACAGTGCAGTAATGGATAACACAAGTGAAAGAGATAAAAGAAGCATCCATCCAGATTCAAATTGACAAAGTATCTTTCAGTAATGAAAGACAAAAAAGAATTCCTTGCTTCGGCTAGAATATGGAGGGACGGGGGACACGCCTAAATGAACATCGGCACAAGTATCCGTGGATCAACCGCAGCATCCCTCTCCAATCTCCTCTCCTCCTCCTCCTGCTCTTCAGCGGTCCGTAAAAGCCCAGTAGGAATCGCATCCGGATCCTCTCCCCCTCCCTCAGCACTCTCATCATCATCTACACGGGACATCGACCTCGACACCTCCTGCGCTTCCCTCGCAGCGCTCCTCCCAACCTCCGTCGTCGGGCTCTCAAAGCTTGGCGGTGGGTCTTCATTTACCTCAGCCCCTTCCGAGTCGAGCCGCAAGTCGACGCGGGACCTACTTCGGGCATATTC
The DNA here is from genome assembly GCA_019400425.1 of Hymenochaete sp. R1. Lineage (NCBI taxonomy): Eukaryota > Fungi > Basidiomycota > Agaricomycetes > Hymenochaetales > Hymenochaetaceae > Hymenochaete > Hymenochaete sp. R1. The sequence goes on along the minus strand of JAFREE010000009.1, from coordinate 6,326 downwards.
GATGGCTTCGTCGCCGTACGGTACGCCGAAACGCTCGAATCCGAATCCTCCGTTTGTATTCTCTGCACTTGCTCCCGTCGCAGCGCCAGCACCTGTACCAGCTCCCGAACTAGCATTAACTCCGGAAGTAGCACCAGATCCTCCGGTTCTTGAGCTCAGTAAGCGTATCTGCTCAGGAGTGGGACCACCAGCAGGGTACCGGATCTCCGTCCTCACAAGCGTATGTGGGAGGGGCGCTGAGATCGGTGACGCTCCCTGAGCAAGGGAAAGCGACAGCGAAGTCGTTGAGGGCGAGGCAAGGTGAGTTGTACTTCTCGAAGCTCCCGCGGAAGCAAGGGAACCAGCGGAGCGTTGATGCGAGAGGGACTGGGTCAGGGTGTGGGAGGAGCGGGAGGGGGCGAGGTGGCGGAATGGGAGGGGAAACGAGGAGCCGCCTGATCCGAAACCGGATTGGGAAGAACGATGTCGGACGTGGGCGTGGGCGTTTGAGGTCGGTGAGTGGGGTGGATCGTTGAGAGAGATGACAGACGCCATGTTATGGGTGGTGTTCGAACCTGCTCCCGATTCATTCGACCCCGTTCTCCCATGCCCGTTCCCATTACCGGCATCCCCAGACGTCAAATCACCTACACTCCTAAAGTGTAACATCCTACTCAACCTCTCCAGCCTCGATTGCGATCTTGATTGCATTTGAGATTGATATATCGATTGAGCCTGAGAGTGGGAATGCGTATGTGAACGTGACCGCGTTCCCGCTCCAGATCCTTCATGTGAAGTCCTAGACCCAAGAACTGACGCACGCTGCCCCTCAGACGAGGTCGACGGTGAGATGGCATCATCGACAATGAGACCAGGTGGGTCAATCCCAACGCCTGTGCCCAGGGACCCGGCAGAATCTGAGTGCCTATGCTCATGTGTGACGGACACGGAATCGTAACCCGGGGGTGCATCCGAGGGCACCTCTGAGACGCGCCGGAGGAGGGATGGGTTTGATGTTGTCCGTTGTTGGTCGGGACTGGGACTGGTAGCGCTGGATTGTGAGGTGTTTACTGGTACCGTGGTCGCGTCGGCTGATTCGGTCTCTGGAGGTCGCTCGTGACCCTGTCCCTGAGCCTGAGTCTCCGTTACTGGAGGTAATGATAATGCCGACGTTGCTGCATTCACTGTGTGAGGCAGGAGCGCCGTCGTCGACGAATCCGGGCCCGCACCATTGGCAGTATCCGTCTCGTCTCCGCTCTGCATCCCAAGACTCTGCATCGACAAGTCAGGATTTAACCCGCCGTTCCTATTCACACCCAAACTCCTTCTTTCTCCCTCTCCTTGTGCAGCCCTCCCGTCAACCGCATCCATACCCCCATGATCTACTTCACTGTCCTCCCCTTCCCCTTCAGCCTCAGCCTCACGCGCCTCAGCAATCGCTTCACTCGCATCCATCGCCTCTGGCCCCCTAAAAATTACAAGCTCGTGGTCCCCAGGTTCCTTCATATAAACAGGTAACGAATGCGTGCTCATCTGGCTCGCTCTTCTCCTGTTCCTCCTCGACCTCCCTCCCGTCCCGTTTGTCCTTCCGACCCTCGCACCGACACCGGCCCCAGCTGCGTTGGTAGTGAGACCAGAACCGGCACCTGCTCCGACAAGTTGGGCAGCTGTCACTTCTTGAGAGCCTGGTCTGCGGATTGCGTTGAGAGAGCGGGAGGTGGAGGTAACGCCGCGCATGCGTTCGAGGACAGAGGATCGGGTCCATGCGAAACAGAAGACGGAGAGGAGGAAGAGGACGACGACTACGACGGGGACCTGCTCGTTAGTTTGTTGCGGCGATATCGTGTCGTGTCGCGAACCGTTATTGTAAATGCAGATGTGGTCGCAGTTGCGGCGATATTAGAAGTAAATTGCGTTGTAAAAGAAGGATGACCAGCGGGCGTAGTGCACAACGAATTAATTCCGAGAAATTTAGGTAGGAATGGTGGGAAAAGACATTAGTACCAAGTTTCAAAGAAGCACGAAAATGAAGAAATGACTAACCCATATCTTGGGCGGAAGACCCCCATTCGAATCCCCAGAATCAGAGCTCGAACTCGAGCTTGAGTTCGTACTGTAGCTTGTTGAATCACCTGTCAACTGGCGCTTCTCGAAGTCAATGCCGAGAGCGACGTGGTCGAAGTGAAAGTCAGGCAGAGGTGATGCGTTAACGTTGCCTCCCATAAGGAATGATAGAAATAATGTCGATGCTATCATGTGCCATAAAGGAGCACCGAGTGGGAGATTGGGTGAGGACGGGGAGGAACGGCCGAGCCGCCTCGGACGCATCACTGCATTTCGATTCGTCATGCGATGCGGGTAATTCGAATGATGGTGCACGCAAGTCGAGTCGTCGACTGGATGATGTCGGAGCGAGCGATGGATTATTCGTGGTAGAACTCGGATGAAAGGGAAGAAGCAAAAGTCGATGTCTCGACTGAACTCGCGATCGTTGAAGGAAGAAGAGGATGGAGTTCTACGCCTCTGAGAACTTGTACGCGTGGATCGAGTTGAGTTTCACTAAAATGAAACGGGGCCTCGACAACGTGTAGTACACTGGCACCTGTGAAAGCTGGTAAGCGAGACGTTTAGTCTACAGCACGAGGACGAGAACGAGCAAGTGTCCGACCCGAGGCAGGCCTACGCTTACGCCCAAGTACACGCCAAAGAGCAAAGACTGGAATGAAGCTCACCTAACTGATCTTCCAATCCACCGAAGAGACGTCGTTGACGTCGAGGATAGCGCTCAAGGCTCAAGGACGATAACGTTGTGAATGACCGAGCGGACGGACGACTTGAGGGGCGTAAGGGGCCCGATTACGCTGAGGGCGTTTGACGATACACGAATTGTGGAGTTTAGTGCCCAAATTATTATGGCCCGCACTGCCAACACACACCCTCTCCTATCCCAAATTCTGCTCGCTCCTGTTGACGAATTTAGTCCTCTCAGGCCGTCGTGCTCGTCGTCGACGTTGGCGTTGTTGGCGAAAGAAAGAGAGAGAGATAAGAGAGAAGGTCGAGATGCGGGGAAGAAAAGGAAGGCGTGATGGAATCAAATTCAAAGCAAAATCGGATAGGCACCGGCTCGTGCTTGGACGTTATGGGCGTGTAATCTCGTGCTCGTCGTCGTGTTTATTCGTCAATGATGGCCGATGGAAGCTAATCCAGCTGCTGAATCCGTTGCTGGAACACAAAGCAACGAAAAGATAACGCCGTGAGTTATCCCCAAAGCGTATCTCCACTAACAGCCTCTTAACGGTCACTTGCGGGGTCTATCTGCGCTGCCTGCTTTACTCTGTCGAGCTCTGCGTCAGTGTTCAAGACCCGGTCGTTACAAGCCGTTGTCCGTCGTCGTTTCAAGGTGTTTTTCGGGAACGGAAGGCGGTGAAAGAGGGAAATGGAGGAGGGAGAAAAAAAGAAAAGAACGAATTCCGGTCGGACTCGATCGCTCTCTCAGCTGAGCGATCATCGGCTAGCGTGAAACCTTTCGCTTTGCTAAAGCCAAAGAATGAAAGTGAACTGGGTCCGATTTCTGCGGATTCAATTACCACAATGTATTTATTTCATTTTAACTCTTGCTTCTCTTTCCTTGTTGTTCAATAAGTATAGTTTATCAGAGCTTTAGATGAAACGTATGTGATTGGAAGTCCTATTCGAGTTTAGTTGTAGTCAACCACATCGACATGTACACTGGTTGCCAGCACCAGTACTGGTCTTCGATAGAAAAGGTGCACTGTGTGATGTTTCGCACAGTAAAGCCTACTCCTAATTAATTCCTCTGTAGATTCATACCTGGATATATGAAGTGGATGTCGAAGTCTTTATGGAAGCATTAGTTCAGTTTTCCCACTACGATACGATGAAACGTACATACAATTGTACCATCCAACCTTCACCATGGCGGTAGCAGGTTCAAATAATGCAGAAAATGCAAAGAAAAAATCACGGCAATCCAATTAAGCGGCGTTGGCCACTCGATTACTCGTGGTACCTCAGAGATGACCCAACTTCTTTTTTGGTCCATTGATAATATCACGAAGGATTCCAATGTTTGGGAAGGGAGATAGCTGGGCTATCGGGCTTTCTTATAGGTTTTGAATTGAGACTGCGCAGGTTTGGCTTATATTCTCGTACCTGAGAAACTTTGAACCCGACCAATTGCTTGATATACTTGTTCAAATTGGTTTTGATGAGTGAAGCTCTAAATTCAAAAGCAATCGAATTAAGTATCGCTCTCAATCTGGCTCTCAATCTGGTTGAACAACGAACGCACCTGATAAATAGCCAAACCCACCGTCATGCCGATCCTGTTAGATAGATCGTACTTGAATTGGCTCGTGACGTAGAAAAAAAAGTAAATAGACGGGGGCTCAGACAAGGGTTGAATGGAAGGCGCTACTCAATCGTCCATTGACATCCAGTACGATATTATCAGTCCAAACATAACATCTCGTTAAATGCACTGCTAGTTACATTAGTCTCGTTAGTTTATGAGTACTATTCATGAGCCTCAAACGATGACATATCCGCCATCAACGATGATGCGTTGGCCAGTGATATATTTGCATCTAGGACGGGTATTCTTGAGCAACAGTTCGGGTAGTACTACACCATTTGATCACTCACTTCATCAAGAAAATATACGCCTCGGCAACGTCATCCGGTTGGCCCATTTGAGGGATCAACAGCTTCTTTTCGAGATCATGGCGGTGGCTCTCTAAGAAAGATGGGTCTATCCCGCGAAGGAGCTGAAAGGCACATTCACCATCAATAATTTGACAATCTCGCTGATAAGATCGAAGGACATACCTCGGTCTCTACGATACCTGGACATACATAATTCACGCGAATAGGCGCGAGATCCACTGCAAGTCCACGAGTTGCTGCATCGACCGCACCAGCTATACCCGTGCTATGCGCCAAACCTTTGAATGGCTTAAGCAGAGCGACGCCACTTGTCAGCGTAATCGAACCTCCGGCCTTTATTTTGGCAGCCTTCGCAGCTTCAAGCGGACCCCAGAATCGAGAATCAAACATGCCTTAGATCAAAAAATCAATGAAATGAAATGAGATATTTTTAGTATAGTAGATGACGAAACCCGTACCTCTCTGCGTGTCCAAGTCGACTGCCATGAAATTCGGGGGGAATCCTCCACCAGCAGTCCATACTAGATGATCCAACTCGCCAACCTTCTCGAGAAGCGCGCGAACTTCTTTACTGTTCGTTCCATCTACGACCTCCCCCTTCACACGGGATTCAGCGTCGGATCCCACCTCCTTGATTAAGCGCACGACAGCATTCTCGACCTTCGTCTTTGAGGAAGAAGCAACGATGACCTGTGAAGCCGAGGATAGCAGAGAAAGCTTGGCGACGCCGAAGCCGATTCCGGATGTGCCGCCGACGATGAGGACAGTTTGACCTTGGAGAGTAGTCATGTTGGTCGTAAAGATTATGACCTTGTATAATTGGGCGGTATATTAAAGCACGACTTCGATTTTTATACGAGGCTCGAGTCGGACCAATCTGCTGCAGTTGGCGGAGTCGAGAGTTTCAGCGCTCGTTTGGTGAGCGTTCATCACGCAAGACCAATTACGCTTGCTTTGTCAACGCCCAGAAGATGGCGAAGGACGAATGCAAGCGGTGTACCTCGTACGCCATACCTTCCGCATTTCTTTCCGATTAGAAGATCACGCAATGAACTTTGGCAATGGTGGCAAGGACATTTCGAAAAGAGCCCATAACCAATGCTAAGGCCACCGTTCCTGGCTGTGCCTCCAACGTAATACCAAGAGGCAGGTAAATATACGTGTGTATTATCCTTTTTTGGAACTAGCAAGTCTGAGCACGTAAAGTTGGTGAGTGTCCGAGGCTGACGTTACGAGACAGGAAATAATTCGTTCCGAGTCTTGAAAGAACACGATTATCCGTAGTTGGCTCCAAGATAGAATCATCATCGAGAACGAAAGCGTCTGTCGTCAAGGCGTAGGTGTCCCAGTCGGAACGCGAAGGCCCTTCTACGACTATTGAGCATTGCGATGGACGATTGAATGATTGGGACCTTGCTCTCGCAGTATTGAGAAGACGTAGGACACACTGTATAATGTATAAGCGCTCCGAGCGATTAAAAAAAGTCTCCGGTGCAAGGCAACGCAGCGACTGTTTGTGGTGGATGGAGGCAACGATTTTCCTTTTCTCCTCATCGCGGCGCTGAATTCTTCCCTTCCGGCAGACACTACAGATCCATCTAAATTTTTGAACGTAATATATCCATCACAAATTTGCATGTTTATTCTAAATACATTTTGTC